>CM072864.1:17187500-17587500 GCA_036937835.1 Pampus argenteus
AACTATGTATAATTACATGTATGTGTATGTGTGTGCGTGCGTTTGTGTGTGTGTGTGTGTGTGTGTGACAGAGCTTGGCAGGTGTACATCTGCCTCTGCACACACTGACATTTTAATCGCTACAGGATCTCTGTTGTCCTTTACCCTCCCACCTCTCGTGGCTCCCTGTATCGTTCCCTCTTTATCTTTCCACATTGTCTTCCCATCTTAATCTCCACCCTCTCACACTTCCAGCCCATCCCCCCCCGAGCAGGATCACACTTTAATGGTACAATCAACATTATTAAAAGGTTACCGATAATAAATGTCCTTTCTTTCTCTCCCAGCAATCGTACACTTTGTCTCCTGCTTCCCCAGCCTGAAGTATGAGATCTTTACTTATGTGTATAATTACCTCGTTAAGCTTGTTAACAATGTCCAGACCCTCTGTCTATTCCTTCTAGCTTCCCTTTTTATCCCCGTGTGGTTTGTTTTCTGTTCTTATCTCGATGTGACATCAGCACCACTGAATAAATCTATTTTTCCCTCTTGTTGCGCCTGTGTTTTGTCACGGGAATTGTGCCTTTTATCTTTTTCTCTTATTAATAAGAAAGCCTCACCCCATGTCTTCTTATCGCTTCCTGCTACATCAGTGAATCCTCTCTTCAGTAGAGAGAGTTCAAATGATATGATTTAAGTAAATCGCTACACCAAAGTGCGTCGTGCAAGTTTGGCTACAAAAACACAATTGCTCAATTTTTCCCGCTGTGCAACAGAGCGTGATGGCTGATGTAAACAGACCATTTTTCCAGCTAAATATAGACTCTCATTATTGCAGCTTTGGCCATGTGTGAGGCTGTCTGTAGCGCCATGCCCAATTACCTCTGATCAATTCAGAGAGTAAACTCAAACAACTCCAGCACTGACTTGATTTAAAACACATTCACAAGAGGCCAACGAGAAGAGACTCACAGACAACATCTATCTCAGGTGTGTAGCAGGCTCGCGTGGCCTAATTTACTCAGGCTATGAGCAGATGAGGATGGATGAAGAAAGGAATGTAGGTCATACATGATGAAGAAAATAATACAATAGGTTATATAAAACAATACAAACATTACTCCACTGTAAGTGTCCCCTGACATACAGTAGATTTGCACTTTGGCAAAAATAGATGGAATGGGTATGTTTATTTGTCCAATCAAATAATGATGAACAAATGTGAAAAGAGGATGCACACTGTGGGACTAAACGTCACATTACATGTAAAATATATTACTTGCAATGCCAATAACGCTGATTGTGATGTGGGCCGTAATAATGTTGGCGTGTGTCATATTTCATCACTGTTGGCTACTTTAATGTTTCAGCATCAATTGCTGGATTATACGCTCCTGTATGGTTATGAAATCATAATGTATAATAATTTACTTTTCAAAATCGATTTCAATAATGTGGAAATATGCATATATTTGAAGCCAGTTATATCTCATATTCCTTTTAAAAGCTGTTTTAATGCATGAATATACAGTATTATGTTCGCATATGTTCTCATTGTATTCTGAAAGAGGAAGTTGGTCAGTCAAAAGGGAAAGAAGAAGGCAAACACGACAAACTAAAAGCATCTGTCTGTCTCCACTGTTGTCTCTGGCGTTTTCTTTACTGACATTTTCTGTTTCTCTTTCTGTACTTGAATCTCTTCTTCTTCTCTGTAGCTCTTTTCTTACGATGCCCCTCTTTGTCTCCATGCCTCTTGTCTAACATTACCCCGTTTTAACCTTGCGTGCCCTTCATCTGCTCTCCTCCAGCCGGCAGCCTGTATGCGTGCGGTGGGCGTAGTGTGTAATAGGATGGCACAGTAGGTGAGATTAAATTAGGCCACTGTATGGGGATTACAACCCACTCAAAACCTGATCCCCTCCCACTCTCTGTAATCCAACCTTAATGAATACATCATGGCTGACACAACAGATAAAGCGCATTCGAGGAACTGTACACTCACAACACAACTGGGACATCAAGAGGAGAAAAACACACGTCTGTTTACTTCCAAACACCTGCCGTACTTGAGGATGCTGTGTCAGTTCAAATGCGTATGGATGCTTGTGTTTCATGACCCATCTATTTCAGTTATGGTTAACAGGAAGTGATGGTATAGAGTGGGAAAGAGTCACCTGAAACAAAATCAATACACTTAAATGTAAACACTCCTAATAAATAAGCCGTTAAATGAACACTGCCAAACCACACTGCGTTACACGCGTGAGAAAATGACGCCTGCCACTCTCAATGTCAAGCAGTCATATCTTCAATTCAGCATACTTACTCCACTGAGTCCAACACACAGCTTATTCATCCTTTTCTAACATCCTAAGTCTATCTTGGCATCAATATACCAACCACTTCACTTTCTTATCACTGCATTTTATAGACCTAATCTCATAAATCAATATACAGCTGAAGCCTAAAGTTAGCAGACTCAAGAACATAATGTTGATTAGTAAAGTGTGTGTGTGTGTGTGTGTGTGTGATGCAACTTAAAGCAAAGTATCAGTGCTGAGATTGCTCAAAGTAGAGCCTCCAAGTTTCATTAAAAATGCAGCCGGCCTCTTAGCAACAAATCAATAAATTAGTAAACCAATGCTGTCATGTCCCAGTAATAAACAGTCTGGGCAATGTAATCAAAGCCAGAGTGGAACAATGAAACATGACTCTTCAAATATGGCCATTGGTTTCGAAGGTATATTGTGATTCACAAATAACAACAACAATTAGCTCATAGTAGATATAGCCAATTGTATTAATAGGTTGTCCAAAAACACCTGGAAGTAGCGTAACAGTGGAGACAAAATGGCGCTATTTGATGAACATCTGTAATCCTGCCTCCGTTGGTCGTTTTCCCTGCAGCTGGATTGGTACCTACATTGTAATACAGCATAAGTGCATAAAACAATCCATCAAACACGTTTTCATCAGTAAGCATCGTTGCCTGCTGAGAGACTGAATAGCTAAACGTTCAATGCTTGCTAGCTAGTTAAGCTAGTTCAGAAATAGCTAGTGTTATCTCCTCATGTAGCGAAGTTATATTATAACTCATAATTACATGTATGTAGCGTTATATAGTGTATAAAATATAATACACACCATGTATAGCTAATTATTTCAGGTTTACCGGCTAGCTTTATATATTACGTTAGCTACCTAATTACGAAATGTAGCTAATCCATTTCGTTTTTAGTGTTTACTCAGACAAAAGACTTGCTGTCCGTAGCTAGCAATGTGGACACATGACATTATTTATTACACAAACAAGGCGATAAGTCAAAAATGTATTCATGAGGACATCTCGCTGACCACTGTCAATAGTGACTCATGCATTGCATGCACATAAATGCACACGGAAACTTCTTTGACAATCGGCAGAATACACCATAGAGACAGATGCATGCAGTTGGACACTGAACAGAGGGTCATTTTAGTATAATTATAGTCACCAATGTGAACAATAATGCTTCTTTCATAGAGCTGACATTGATCCAGTGGGAGTGACGCTAAGGGGAATTCTCTGTTGCAGGAACAAAGACATAATTTTGTCACAGAGACAGAAAAAAAGCATGAGGAGAACATCAGGATCAGACATGGAGTTTTGTATGTCTTATTTGTTTTCAATCGTGTGTATCTTTATTGCTTTTTTTTTTTATTGCTTTGCTGTTTTCCACGTTTTAAAATATGGTCACTAAAGAAATTTTATTCACACAGCACAATCATAATGAATGAAATAGATTTATTTTTTTATTTTTTTTATGTAAAAAAAGATATTTTTCGACAATATCCAGGACCTTTCAATTTCGTTACTGGTTTGGCAGTGATTCATTTCTCTCCTGGTTTCAAGTAATAACCACTACGGGATTCCAGTTTTGTAATTTTAGCTGCCAATATTATATTTGTTACCCAAGGGAATTCAACAATTTCTCCTCTTTCATACCATCACTTCTGAAAGCTGTAATAAGGTAATTCACTCTGCCAAATTTAATTAATTTCCATACATGACGCCTCTATTTGTGCCCTCGTCTCCAATACAGGTTCAATTGTATAATTGGGTTGGATTTATGAGTCTTTGTCTAAGAGCCTCTTTCTGGGAAGGCCAATAGGAGCCACAGTCATTATTTTGATTAAGAACCCGGTGCTGGCTTCTACATCCACCACTGCATGAATACTGATATTACAAATGAAACCACAGAAGTGCATGGCAGGAAGAGTAGGGGGGAAGAAAGAGAGACAAGAGAGAGGAAAGCAGTGAAGGAAGAATGGATCACTAAGGTTGGCAGGTTTGCTCCTGATGTCTAAGAAAAGAGAACATGATTCTTAAGTGATGAATAGAACAAGAAAAGAGAAGAGGAATTGCCATGACAATCCTCTTGCACATTGTCTCATCTCCCATAACAGCTTTTATCTCTCCACCATCTCCATACCACCTGCAGGCTTCTAAATCAATCCTTTCCATCTTTAGGTTTTCCTCCCTGTCTGCCTCAACTCACCTTCTGCAAATATCATTCTCCCCCTCTTGCTGGCCTCCTTTTATCCTCCTCAATTCTCTATAACCATTTACCCATGGCTGGCTTGTCAATCCATCTGACCCTTAGCTCCCTAAATCACTACAATGTATTCTCCACCAAACCCCTGACAGCATGTCTACACGATCCCCCACTTGACACCCAGTGGGATGACTCCCATCTGCACAGTCTAAATCAAACAGCCTCCAAGCCGCAGCTGGGGTGGGGAGAAAAACTGACTTTCCATCTTGACAGCATCCTGAAGGTACACATGTAATTGCGTGTGTGTGTGCATGCACGGCATCGAAAAGACGCATACACAGTGGAGGATAACTCAAGGGAATTAACTCACAAACCTTTGAATCCGTGTTTGCGAGTTTGCAACTTTACAACTATTATTCTCAAAGGAGGATAAAAAGGAAAGCAGAGATGAAACGGCTATTGTTGACACTTCATTCTAAAAGACAGCTCTCTCTTAACCCTTATTTTACCCCATCTCTGCTTTAATGGACGGATCCCCAGAATGCTGTCTTTGATCAGAGGCAGACGCTTAAGTAATCAGGCCAGGGAGACAACATTAGAGAATCTTTAATTTGGTGCACTGCAACAGGAGCTCTGCGCTGTATAGAGTGAGCGTTTGTTTGTGTGTTTCAGAAACTGTGCTGTACAGATGTGTTTATGCATGTGTGTGTGTGTGTGTTCACATATCTGTGTTTGTTGAGCAGGATGGCTGGTAAAGGTGCTCTGAGGCTATAACAGGTGGCTGAGAAGCAAAGGGCTACTGCAGCACTGCTCTTCCCTGGAGTTGCTCCTAACTGGCAGATTGAGAGCAGATCAGTCCTCCCCTCCTACACAACATCAGCTCTCTACTTCAACTGCAGGACAAAAGGCCAATGTCTATCTCATAATATCATCCCATAAAAATTTAATACAGCAAATGCATGAATATCTGAAAATACATTTCGTCTCACTTTTACTCATAATATTATTTAATTATAAGCAGAGTAATTATCTGTAAATATAATTTTTAGAAATCCTCCTTTTAATCTTTTTGCCTTTCTTTTCTAAAGGGCGACCTTGCCCTTTTCTATATCCTAGTTGATCCCTCCTTCTCTTTCTCTCTCTACTCCCTTCAATACGTATAGCAGTGAACATGCATTAAAGGATGCAAAGTGCTTTGCCTTTCAAAAGGAAGTCCACCTTCTCATTCTCATCCTTTATCCTTTTTTATGTTGCTTACACCATCCTCCCCTGCCTTTTCTCTCTTCATTCATTGTAGATGCCTGTCTCCCTGTCTCTCTCTCTCTCCTCACATAAATCCTGGTTTCTATCCATCTTTTTGATGGCACATCTTAATTAACCAGTCAGCGTCAGAGCGGAGATTACATTCTGCACCACACCGTAGCAAGGGTAACCATACACTCTAAGCGTGGCCATCTACTCCGACAACAACATCCCTGATACACCAGCAGTTCCCAGCGCTGTCTAGAGATCCGCCTGCCACTGCATTAAATAGTATGATAATGTGACCAGCAGTGGGTCTCTGGAGCATTGCTGCCACAGAGAGCACACACACACACACATTCATTCATGCCATGCCAACACGCCCTCTTAAGCAGCAGCAGTATCTTGATCTATTGTGTGTGTGTGTGTGTGTGCAGTGCAGTATGTTTATGGATGTTGTACAGATGGTAAGTCATTGTCAGGCGCAGTGCCTTCCCTCCCCTCCAGCCCTTGAATGGGTTCATCTGGGACAAGCTGCAGGCTACTGAGGCATGGCGGGAGGGAGAGCAAGTTCACTACACCACTAGTACACACTTGCACGGTATAAGCAGATGACGATATATATACATATCCACACACACATAGATATCATTGACATCGTTGGCCATGAACACATGATGTGAGAGGATGCAAGATATACCATACATGCTCACACAAACACCAGACATGCATAAATATCCCACAGAAACGCTCACAGTCTTTAGCAGCTGCTTATGGCAGTTGTCAGTTTCCTACAGCATTACTACAACCGGTAAAATGTGTATTGTCTGCTATTGGGTAGAACAGATGTGTAGCAGGCCGTAGAGGGTGACAGCAGGCAGCTGGATGGCATGCAGCCAGGTGAGGGCCTCATTTTCATGGGCACACCTCCACAGTCTGCTGCGAATGCTGCCCCACCCTTATTTTTCACTTCCCCTGACATCTCCTATCTGTCTCACTCTATCTCCTGTTGATATTTGAATCACATTTTCTTTCTTTTTTTGCCTTCTTTTCAGGCCCCTTTCTTCTCTTTCTCCGCCCCACCTCCCCAGGATCTGTAGTTTAAAGTTAACCAGCTCTGTCATTGCCCCGGCAAAACAAACCTACTGCAGCTGCAGGAGATAAGATTGATAGACTAGAAAATTGTTGTAGTCTACTCTGCTGTGCTGTTTACTATTCAATCGAGCTTCATCCTCCACATCAATTAAAACTGTAGCAGCACATTGCGATCATGGGTTGTACTCTAACATTAAGCCACTCAGCTATTAGCTGGGGGAGGGGGTACTGAAGTGAAAAAGAGAATTTATATTAAAGTAGCATGACAAAGGGATATGTAAAGCAAACTACCCTCAGAAAAAAATGCAAAATGCAATCATCATCAGCAGATTGAATATATGTTTTACTATAAATGTATAGAGATGCAACAGATTTTAAATCTGTGCAGTTCAGTACAATTGCAGTTGTAACAAAATGTATCCAAATTGCATCTTGTTTTCTTTATAAACAAAAATACCAAATTTAAGCACATCAGATATCAAATATGAAATCTCAAAGAGCGAATTCAAGGCATTATTCTGGTGTAGTCATGAAGTGTTCAGTGAGACTGTACAATGGCACACAGCACTGCTGTATATTCAATATTAATATCAGAAGAGACCCTGTTGCATGCAATCCACGAATGTTCATTCAACAAGATAAATAACCAGAAACAAAAGAAAATAAACATTTTCCATAAAAGTGACGTCGTGTATCAACAGGTTATCCATGACATGTTTGCCTTCAATACTCCAAATGTCTTTAAGCAATTAAAAGTAATGCAGCACTCTGGTGGAGTATAATAAACCACAGCCCCAACAACCTCTGATATAAAAAAAAATTGACATTTGTCCAATTTTTCTTTTTCAAACAAAAGTGTGTTGAAATAGCTGTAATTTTATAGTTTTCCCTAAAACAGGTATGATGAGATTAAAATACATTTCCAAAGAAAAGAAGATTGAATGGGAAGTGATTTACATGAACCGGAGTGTCCTCTTTGACTGCCAGGGGAAGATGAGGCAAAGGTGTGATTCCATAACAAGCCACCTCCACCGAGCAGCCTAATTATTCCTCACACCAGTTCTCTTTCTGCTTAACGACACACTGTCTGCCTCATTGTAAAAAGCTCCTCTTACCTCCGCAGGGATGCTCTGTTCCTCTGACAACTCCTTGAGTCCTCTTTCCCCCTGTCTCTCTTCCTTTTCTACTTGTGCCTTTTTCCTTCTCTTCTCTATGAAATTGATTGTGCCCCTCTCCTCTCTGCTGATGCTGCAGTGATAGAAAAACACACCCTCCATCGGCACTGTCTCTCTCTCTCCCTCCCTGACTCTCATTGGCTGCTTGTTAGAGGTGACATCACCCCCTTCTCAGCCTGTCTCCCTCCTCCTCTGTTCCCTCCCTCCTTCACTCCCTCCCTCCCCTCTCTCTTCACTTAACTCTCTGTGGATTCTGACCATTCCTTCATTGTACCCCGCCCCTTCCTCCTCCTTTCTGTCCTCTATCTATCCCTCCGTCCTCTGTCTCTTCTTCCTCCCTGTGTACAGTCTGGATTATAGGTCCAGCTATTCTTATTACTGCTTTTACATTCATCTAAGCAGTACCAAGCATTATAATGCATGCTGAATATTAACATAGAGCACATAGCCTATGGCCCTTCAGCACTCCCTTCTTTTACTGCACCAATCCAGGAGCTAATACAGTGGTGAAATAATGGCCATACAAGGTTTTGTGTTAGTAATCTCTTTGCTCGACCAGGCTCAACTTTCATCAGGCTCTTTTAATTTATTCTGCCAGTAAGACATTGTTTGGGCTTCAGTTCATTATAATCAAAGGCATGACTGGAATGAACGTTATGTAAAGCTGGTGAATAAAAATGTGTTAGGAATTACTGTTGTCTCTTATCTGTGTCTGAGTGTGTGTCTGTGTGTGTGTGTGTGTGTGTGTGTGTGTGGCTGGGTAATCCAAGGCTTGTTTGGCTGTGTTTGATGATGACAAGATAACCCAATTGTTAAATGTCATCAGGTGACCAGGTGATCCAGCACACATGACACAATAGAGATCTAGAGATTTTACCGTAATATAAAACTGAATTATTTTTGTCTTTAAAGCATTGCATAAATATATTAATTGACAACACGTTAGATTTTTAAACCTCAGTTTTTTTTCCACCTCTAAACAATTACCCCTTTTAAACAGTTAAAATCTGAAACTGATCTTTTTCCATTGTTGCCTGCTGACTGTGGAACAGTTTACTCATCTCTGTTTCACTCATCTTATATTTTTTATTCCATTACATTTAAAAATCTAACACTAACACAATCACCTAACACACCTAATACCCGGACAGGTAGACAAAATAGTTGTTGTTTTTATTGTGTGTTGCTATGCACTGTGTCTTGTTTTGGTATTTTTAGTAGCCTTGCTAGCAGCAATGTCAGTCTGTTGGTCAGTTGGTCCATCACTTTGGTCGGGTTGAAATGAAATTTCATACAGCCATTTGTGGTTCCCAGAGGATGAATCCTAGTGATATAATAGTAATGGTGTCCGCTTGACTTTCACTCTAGCGCCACCTTGAGGTTGACATTTGTAGTTTTGCGTGAAATAATGTTGACAATTATTGGATAGATGGACAATGAAATTTACAACAGGCAGTCATGTTCCTCTCAGGATGAATGCTAATAATTGTGGTTATATTTTCATCATCTGGTATTATTCCGCATTGTAAACATATTTTATATAACAGTCTGTCCTGTTGCTTAACCAAGATTGTTACTGTTTTAAGTGTTATGTATGACTATGAAAAGTGCCATATGTGTAATTGCACGTTCAATCTGGGTCAGAACTACCAAAGGACACAAGATGAATTTGAGTGTAAGCTGACAATAAAATCGTACTGTATCATGTTTACAGTCATTGTGAGCATGTAAGTATCCTCACCAAGCTGCTATATAGCTCTAGTTAGAATATATATATATATATATATATATATATATATATATATATATATATATATATATATATATATATATATATATATATGTGTGTGTGTGTGTGTGTGTGTGTATTAATTTTAATCTTTGAGCTTCATTGCAAAGCACTTTAGACAATATATGTGCGCTTTATCGATAGACTTGAATTAAATTAAATGGTACTCATGGATTGAATTATGATTATGATATTTTTCGCTGAGCGTCATTCATGTGATTATCTAGCAGACTAACATGCTAAACCGAAATAATTATGGTGGTAAATATTATACCTGCTTAACAGCATTTAAATATTGTCATTGTGAGCATGTTGTGTCGTGAGCGCTCAATTAGCACAAAGTACTGTTGTAGCCTACAGCCTCACAGAGTTGCCAGATAGCTGCTAGTTAGAATATTATTTGTTTTAATTTTAAGCATTGGTGTTTATTTAATACCATAATAATCTTGCTTGTATAAAAAAAAATGTTTATTACAAATAAGTTCAGCATCAGACAGGCTCCATGGATCCACATGGAGGGTATTCGAGTTGATATAAACCAATCTAAAACACAAAGCTCTGTGCTTGACTAGTTAAAGTCTGTTTACACCTTGACCCTACATCCACATGTGTTCCTTAAAACTATATACTTACTCAAACATGCTCACAACAGCTCAGACAATTTGGGCAGCAGCATCATGTCCAGTCAGAAAACTCCTTTTCCCACTGAGCTGCTGCTGCAGTTTGCCTCTCCAACCTGAGGGTGCCAGCGTGCCCATCTGCCAATGGTGCCCGAGGATCTGCCAGGCATGCAGACAAAAGCTGCTGCTACAGGAGCAGACAGCATAGGAATAATGATTGATGATGCCAGTTTAAACAGGCGAGAACCACCACCATTATCCTAAGGTGACGCTGAATGGCTGAAGAAATGCTGAGGGTCAAAACTGTGATTGGATGGACGCCAGGAGTGCAGACAAAAGCTGGGTGAGAGATTAGAGCATCACAGAATCACATAGAGGTTTTTGTTTTGTTTTGTTTTACATCAGATAGATGTAGAGTACAGTTAATGACAGACACTGAAACAGAGATCTAAGATACTACTGAACTACATTATGAACAAAAGACAAATAGGCTTTCATAGTCAACGTGTTTCTCTATCTGAATCATTTCATCTTCACAGTCTCTGTTCAAACCAAGCTATTAAAACATAAGGCTACACTGTTATATTTAGAGACAAGTGGAAAAGGGAAGAAAATTAGCATTGGGCTTGTAGGGAGTCTCGTTTAGACTGATCAATAGAGATAATGTCTTTCCTGTCTCGTGTAATTGTTCCATCTCTACACAGAGCCAGGCCAGAGTTTCATGTTAAAGGGAGCTGAGCAGGAGAGCACATCAACTTCCCTTCCTGACCTCTGTAGTATAAACTTATCCGTGAGAAGACATCTACCTGACTGGACTTTCACTCAAAACAATTCATCTGTGAGAGACTTGCCCTTGCAAAAGCTCTCTGCTCATTGAAGCTGCCAGACAGGCAGGAGAGATGGAATGATATATGAGGAGGAAGACAGGAGTGAGCGAGAGAGGGGGGGTGAAGGCTATGAATGAACAACTTGAAGTCTGGAGTTGCAGGAAAAACATGCAGTCAGCAAAAGACAGGGAGACAATTCCATCAGCTTAAAAGCAAGAGGATGGAGGCAATATAGTAAATGACTGCAGGCTGAAAGAAGAGGGAAAATGTATTGAGATGCAGAACACAACAGCATAAAGCAGAAAGGGAGATGAGGATATTGTGACACAGAGGATGGTGTGGTGGACAGTGGACACACAAATATATATGGACATGTGTCAAAAAAACAAAAAGTCATTTAAAATCAGAAGGATAAAGAGAAAAGCCACAACTCAACAACAGAGACTGATGCAACATCTGCAGCTGTGTTAGAGTCTGGCTGCAGCGTAGGCTTTACAGGCAAGAGTGATATAAAGACAGCAATGAAGTGTTTCATCTAAAGAAGTGTACGTGAGACAAAAGAGAAAATGCACGGACTGTGTGTTTTGTGACAGTTAAGAGAATTTAAATCTTTAAGCAGATGGACACTACAAAGGGAAGTTGAGAAATCAGTGAATCAGTACTGAGGCCGTGCAAGCACAAAATGTTCCAGGGAAAAGTCAGCGAAACAACTGGAAATAATAAAGGCATGCGTGATCATTGTTACTTAAATTCAAGTCACATTGCAACAACGAGTGTTTCTCCACTCGACTTTTTTGTCGCGCAAGAAATCCTCATAAGCTTATAAGAAGCTCATAAGGAGAAACTCATAGACAGGAGAACTGGTTGGAATTGGTGGAAACATCCGACTGCTATGATATTAACAATTCCAGGATTCAACCTCAACATAAGCGAACAATGCCTGTCAAAAGATGATTTATGTGATTTTTGACTTGGTCCGAGTCCAGCTTCATTCCTCAGTCAGGAAGAATAGTGTTTTTGACATTTAATCCATTTTATTGCCTGTTGCTGTCTGCTTCTGTGCATTATTAAATAAAACATAAAACATGTAGTTAAAGTTTCCTTGCATTATAATATAAAACTTAAAGTAAATATGATGTAAAAGTTAAAGTTCAGACGGTGTGTCTACGCAAAGTCATTTATGGAAAGAAAAAAAAGTAAGACATCTGTAGGTTGAAGACTTCCTGTCTCTTTCTCTCTTTTTTCACAGCAGACATTTAGTCTTGTAGTGAAAGCACAGGTGTTACATAATAACATTAACGACGGTTCTGCTGTATTCAAGTGCCCCAGTGAGCCGTGACAGTGTGACAGTACGCCAGCACACACAATAACAGGACCCTGAAACTGAAGCAGCTAAATGCGATGCAACCATCATTCATTTCATTATTTACACTTGTAATTTTCTACTGGGACATGTCAAAACAGGCCTATTGTAAGTTGAATATCTTTTAGTTTGAACTAAAGCTCACAATTGGCCTCTTTCACACAAGCCTTTTGTATTGGGACACTTGAATAGAGCAGAGCCATCATTAATGTTATCCATATGTCTTTTCCTGCTTTAACAAGTCAGCATGTCCACTTGTGAAAAGGGGCCTGTAGGCTTTGAGAACTGTTTGAATTGATAATCAAAAACTAAAGTAAATCTATATTGAAAAGTAGTTATGTGTTGCAGCGTTTATTTGGAAACACTGCATGGGAATCCTCCCATGCAGTGTTTCAGGAGTGTTGAAGAGATGCTTATAGCCACAGAGAGCGAGAAAGGAAAATAAAAAGATAAAGAACTAGTGATCCAACAGTAGGAGAGCAAACACAGAAATAAAACCCCACAGCTTTGACATAGAAGTATGACAGAACATTCAGATAGATTCAACAACTCTTCGATCCTAAAGCGTCTGTCCACTGACTGCATGGTTTGCAGGCTTCTGATGTGGCCGGCATTTAGAGATCCATTGATTCAGTTAAAGTCATTAGGTGGGTAGAAGGTCAGGCAGCCGTCTCTGACCCGGCATTAATCACTCACTAATTGAAGGGAAATGACTCTGATTTAGTTTCCTGCCATGCTTAGAGTGGCCCGGCAGCTAGATATGACCAGCACTTCACTCACCAGGACACATCTCATTAAGCGTGTTAACTGCATGTAAATAGCTATGAGTCAGCCTCAGACAAACGAGCAATGGTACACCAAAGGTTAGAGCACCACCGAACACAAGTTACCAGACAATCAAAACGATGGTCAGAGGGAGGCAGCTTATGTACACTCAAATTTCAATCATTGATATTCAAACGGATGTTTTGCATAGGATTTGTTTCTTTGCAAGGAGTGCACTGGATTGTTAAAGCAAAGGAACGACTGCAGCGAGTTTACTGTGTTTCTCTTCAAAGTGTTTTCTGCCAAAAATATGTTACTGTCCTTTATCTGTTATTACAATGCTCCATCCCTGAACTATATCATCCCTTCATTTGGATTGTTTTAATGCACTGTTAATGTGGTAGCCATTGAAATGTCACCAAGAGGAGATGAAGATCGCTTCCTTTTTTTGTATTTACAGATAAATAGTCGATGGCATTGCATGATCTGTTATATGACATGGCTGGATTGTTGTTGTTGTTGTGTTGAAGTGGATTGTTTCCTCTAAAATGCCACAAGCATTGGGCACCAATGCTGTGCCACTGAGGGGCGATGAGGGAGAGGCTAGAAGGGGAGGGGGTCGCAGATGCAATGTGGGTAAATAGAGAGCGACCACAAATACTTGGAAGCTCAGATAGTAACAAATACTTTGACCTTTACAGTAGACAGACTGTCACTTCTGGTTTGGGTCTAGACTCTGCGGTCTCGGCTCTTGTGTCTGTGACCAAAGGCCAGCCGATGCGCACCCACCTGCGCCCAACTTTTTTTTTCCTCCAGCTGACTCTCCACTTCTCCCTGAAGGACAAAACACACACAAATCCATCAGTACATGAATATTAATATGAATGTGGAGCTGAAATATTTGTCACTAAGTGGTTGGGGAGGAGGAGGGAGGGTTCAGCTCTCCTGTTGCGAATAAGCAAATTCTTCCGCTCTCCTCCCTGTCCCCCATCCTCACAGGCACACAACAGCAGCCTGATCAGGAGGTGATGACAAAGCTGACAGATTCACAACAGCATATAACACCCTCCCTAACCCATCCCACTGCTGTCAAAATGGAGGGCTGCTGCTGTCCACCTGGATACGTCTATACATTTGGAGCACACAGACATTCGCTGTGCAAAAATCTCAGTGTAAAGCAAGTTGTGAAAAAGAACAGCATCACGAGTGTGAGCCTGATTAGCAAATTTCCACTGGGACACTTTATATTTGGAACCTCTATCATGAATAAAACCACACCGAATTAATAGGCAGAAACAATGAGAAGCCGTCAGCGCCGTGCTCACACACTGTAAATAGAAATACTGCTAACTGGTGTCTGCTACAAATGAACCCAGTGTTTACTGAAGATGAATATTCATCAAGCCTCACCTTTTCCCTATCACGCTTCGGAGGATCAAGAAACTCTTAACTGGGAAGAAGCACAAAGTGGATGATGGATTCCACAAAGAAAGGGTTAAGCGCTGTCATCAATTTTCTTCACTGTAAATATCTCTCTAGCTAATTAGAAACATTAAACCAATTACTTTAATGAACTGACTTTGTCCCTTTGCCCATTTGGGCTCTATGCTAAAGCAGCCTTTTATCATTTGGTTCTGTGAGTGCTGTAATATTGTGATTTATTCCAGAGACACTGAAGACAGCAGCAGTAAAATGTATTATGCTGAGAGCTTTCTGGCAAAGTAGTCATTATTAATCAACTTCCACTCCACCGGCCTTCATTTGCTCCTCAGCTCCTCTATCACTATTATCCATGCACTTTGTTTACTACCAACAACTTTTCATTTTTAATGTAGTCGACACACAAAGTGAATCTTGCGTGTCCCTTTTATGGAGTTCACTGGCATTTTATTCCTCATGTTGTCTTATGAAAGGGGGCTCCAAAAAAACCCAATTTCAATTCTTGCTACAGTCACCTCCTAAATTGTTCCCGGAAAATGAAAGGTAAAATATCAGCGAGTGACTTTGCTGAAAACCAAAATGCACATGGAGTGACAGGGAGAAAACGTGACGGGGAACAGCCTCTTCACTCTGTGCAGTCTAACGATCCCCACCCAGTGGAGGGGTCGGTACAGTGCATCGAAAAAGCTCATTTGGCAGAGTGGCTGATATCTCAATTTCTTACAGACAGTTGCAGAAAAGATTATTCAAAGTTGCCAAATAATTTATTCAGCAGGAAACTGAGTTGCACAAAACAAGTGAGCTCATTTGTGAGGAAATGTATTGTGTCATCTTTTTTCCAGGAAAATTCCCTGCGTAGATTATTTTTCTTCTTTTAATTGCTCATGGCCTCCACACAGCAACAGATGCTTACAGAGTAAGTAAGTAAATCAAGTGTGGCCAATAGAAAATTGCATTCGTGCTTCATACATGTAGCGGTATATATATATGTGTATGTGTGTGCGGCAAAAAACTGGCTGGCCCATATACTGTAACGGACTTAGTGTGGGGTCTGAAATCCCTGCATGACAGTACTGTAATTTAATTTATCATGCCTCAGCACACACCAAATCAGTAGGTTGTGGTGTGTGTGTGTGTGGGGGGGAGGGACAAGAAAGCAGCAAAGGAACACTGGCTGTAACGGTTTGTGAGGGAATTGTTGTAGCAGGTTCTCAAGTGGAACAAATTCAGCATACCAGAGCAGGTACAAGGAGCTGGATACACAGGGGAGGCGTGACAGAACAAGAGGGGGTGACAAGTGCCAACTGCTGACATGCAAGACTTTAGAGGAGGAGTGAAGATCCAAACAGGGAGGAGAACCCAGAGAGGAAGAACAAATAAAAGTATTCCTTTACTGGGTTTTGCGGCTACACAAGAGCACATAAGTTTACTGTAAATTTCTTGTGTCAATGATTTTCTTGATGAATACATTGACTAATATGTAATGATACCCAGTGAATTTAGGATTCAACTCCATCTCCAAGAAACACAAGAACCCTTGCAGGTGCTGATTAGTACCCACACACTGTTTATCCTACAGTATGTAAAGTTGCAACCGTAGTACATGGTGTTCTTCAGTTAGAGCGTTTACATTGACAGTGTAACGGCATTTTTCACGTTTATTTGTTTGGGTTATAATTTTAGTTAATATAATATGATCTACTGTGAGGACGACATGGATACCAGGAGCTCTTGGTGTTAAAAAAACAAAACACAAAACAATGTGTAATCTGCCTGTTTTAAGATCTTATAGAAGTCTGGTCACAATTAAGATTTTGAATCCATGATGTGTTGTATGAACATTTGGCCACTGCCACTGCCGTCATCTTCAGTTTGTCAGCAATCAAATGGTGAGTATGGAGAGACACTGTGACATAATCAAGGGTACAGACAATCATCCGAGTCTAGAGGGCATCATGGGAAATGACAGTGCTGCCACAAAGAGCTCCTGTTATGCTCTCAACTAATTGGTCTAATCCAAAGGCTTCTGGCAGTGTATGAGAAAAGTGCTCTAGGCTGGAGTCAGTCATTCATTACACACAGTGTCATCTGTTGTGAAATTAATGTTACGCACAGTCGTCTGATTCATCGATGGTCTTAATGTAAACTGTGGGATTGATTCGCTTGCAACAGAATCATCTCGGATTCAATTGTTCTGAATGCCGTCAATAGAAACTATTTTCTGTTGAGATTTTGGTGTGATTACACACACACATAACTGAAACATTTGATCTTGATGAAATGAGATCACTGCATGATTGAAACACTGTTAAAAGAGACAATGGACTCAATTTTATGCATTTATTCATGTAGTTATTCCACTCTGATTCAAAGGCTCAAGGCTGGGTCAGCGATTTAATAGCCAAAAATACTCTAGAATTTATGGTTAATGTATTTTTTAATCTCCTTCAGGTTTTCTCTTCATTTTTTGTACCATCCTTCCTTAAAAATGCCACAATTTGTTTTGAAAAGTGCATTTTTTGTGGATATCTCCAAAACTTCTCAAGTTATTCATATACCCCCCATAAAAATGTTCCCCATCATCAAGGCTTGTGAGGTAACAAATTTGCAACAAGAAACCACCAACATTTTTTCCCCAAAGGTTTTATAACCATCCTGTTCAAACAACATTCTCTTTTTACTTTTTACACAGCCAGAGAACAAAAAAGATTAAACATAATAAACTCCCAAACCTTTTGTACAGAGAAATCAAACTAAATGAAGAAAACGTCTTTTATATTAGTCCATGTTTTATCCTCTGAATCCGCTCTTGCATTTGCCATTAAATTGGGAAGGGAGACACAGTTGTGTCAACATGAGGCTCTCTGTGTGGTACGCAATGTTAATCAGTCCATTTAACTTGCTGGTTTTTATCTATTATATGGAACAGAAACCAGTAAGTCTAGGCCAACAAGTTATCAAGTAACGTCTATGATAGTGTGTGCGTGTGTGTGTGCGTGCGTTCAAAGGTTGTCAGTGTGAATGTGTCAGGAGTAGGCAAATCTAAATCAGGTGTTTGTATGCATGTCTGTGTGTTAGGAGTCTCATCGTTTAAGCCAGTCCGAATCCCTCTGAGCATTCCTGAATGGCCAACAGCAGCATATGTCTTAGCTTCTCGTAGCTCTCATAAGCTGGGAGATCCAGCTGGTTAAAGCTGAAGGAGGCGAAAGAGAGAGCATTAGAAAGCATTAAAGTTTCATCTTCACAATTTTGATCCTTTCGAGACTTATAATTATTTATTAAGTCTTGTAATGATGCTATGTGTTTACCAGGTATGAGCAGATGGCAGGCGGTCAGTGGAGCGATCATCACGGTGGATCTGGAACTTCTGGATGCCGTTCATGCCCTCCAGAGCGGCAAAACCCTGAAGGGGAACCTTGGACGTGCCGGTTACAAACTGTAGGAACTTGGCTCGGTCTGCCTGGTCAAAGGACCGCAAGGCCCTCCAGAACCATTGGATCTAAAGTTAAAAGGATAGGAATACATTTTGTTTTTTGCTGTTGTAGGGGGAAATGGACAGTTTATTGCTGGAAGCAGGAAGCAGATATGGGCAATAGTTTAAAATGATATACAGCCAAGTCTCAAATTTGTGGTTTTGACAAACTTTAATTTATCAAGTGTGAAAGAGGTACGTCTTTGTGTATTGTTAATATTAGCCTGTGCTAGAGAAGTAATAATTTGAAATGATTTCGCAAATAAAATATGGCTATACATTTTAAATGAAACACAATCTGTACTAAAATTAAACCAAAATCTGATAATGTAGGTCAAACTTGAGCTAATTTGAGAGGTTCTTCTGGGTTTGGTGTGTTTATCTCTTAACATATGTAGAAGTGGGTACACATTTAAATAATAGTGTTCTACATGTGTTTCCTAATCCATACCTGGATGGAGCTGGACTGGTATTTGTGATATTCAGTGTTGGCCTTTAGGTCATCGATGTCAATAGTGGGCAGGCCAGAGATGAGCAGCTCCAGCTCCTGCTCAGTGAAGATGGAGATCAGCCTCTTGGGAATGATCTCGTAGAATCCCTCGAGGAAAGCTGCCAGCTGCTTGCGGATTGCACCTACACATCAAGTTAACAGTATTCACTCTGGGACCTTTTTGCAGTTGTGATGATATTCTGCATTTGGCCTGAAGCTGATGTTATTCTTTCAATTATTTTGATGGCCTTTTTCAATTAAGCAGCTGAAGATTCAAAGCTTTACTGAATAATGTATTTGAGCAGCAGCTGGAAGAAGCTCTGCGTGATAAATCAGCCATCTTCCTTTAGCTCTGCTGCATATTGATTAGTTCCAACTTTTCAGAGTGCTGCTACCTAGTGCTTTCTTTATGCACTGCATAAAGAGAAGTATTTTCTACCGCATACAGCCTGTAGATTTATAGATTTACATTAACCCAATGATTCTAACTTGTTGCAGCCCTACTGCTTATAGGAATTAAGTATTTGAAATAACCACAATCTTACCCGTCATCTTCATCTGGCAAACCAGGTGCACATACTCTTTTTTGTTTTCCTCTGTGACCAGGATATTGGCTCCGTTTGGCTTGAGGTCTCTTACTTCACACACCCCAAACTCCTGGACCTACACACACAAACACATGGACACTGTCAATGCTGCTTGTCTTGCGATATTTCAGCCTGATACTTAATTGTGTCACTGATGTCTTCAATTAGTGGTATTTAAGGCCAACAGACTGTAAATTACTTTTTTTTTTTTAGCATTTATTTCACGAGAACATAAAACATGTGGGATTTTAGTTCTTGAGACCCAGAAGAGTTAAGGAGAGGATATAGTATGAGAATCAATTTTCCACTTGAAGCTAAATGGAATATTTAGAGAGAAGACACAAACCTCTGTGCTGAATGTCAGCTCATAGCCCAGTGTGGACACGTCATTCTCCAACAAGTATACCAAGCCCTGGAAGAAAGGATAGTCTTCGCTCTCCATGTCTGTGTACCTGGGAAAACCACACAAATAATTACAAATTATTCAAACATTCAAGAATTGTCAAATATTTATTTTTGTATAGCAATTAATGGGTTGTGTGAAAACTATACATTTGGAACATGTCTTAGATATGCAAGTTACTGAGTTATAACTGACAGTAGCTTCATTACCTGACACTCTTGCCCAGGATGTGTTTGTAGAAGCTGCGGGTGAAGTAGCACTCCAATAACCGGTTATCATAAACTGCCTTGGCCACCACACGACCCACAAACTTGAAGTAGCTGAGGTGGTTGGGATTGCAGTGGGATGAGGGGTTGATGGTGTAGGTGACACGATCACCAGGCGATGTGCGGAACAGGGCGTACATGGGGTTGAACATCTCTCGGGAGATGATCATGTACCATTCCCTCAGCAGGCCACCAGCATCCTGGCCCTCCTCTCCTTCAAACACAATGTATCTGTAATAGAAAAGGCGAATGTATGACTTGGGCTGAGTGGTTCTGAATTGAGAGGACACGTAGTTGGATGGAGAGGCAATGAAGCCTTACAGCCTATTCTTCATGTCCTCTGGGCTCTTGCGATGCAGCTCCCTGTAGGAGTCCTCAAACACGTGATCTCTCCTCACATGGACAGCCATGTCCTCTTTCCTCAGGCCTTCATCCAGACGCTCTAGCTCCTGGCGGAAATACCTGAAGAGACAACCAAAAAAACATGCGGGTTAGTGATTCAAAAATCCAATAACTATGCCAATACTAACTGGACGAAATGTTAGATAATCTTCCTTACTTCCTCTTCACATCAAAGTCCAGGATGCGTATGTAGTCAACCAGCACTGCAAAAGGCCCGTCAGCCAAATGAGTGGTGGATTGGCGCAGGATCTGGTTAAGCACTGTGCGGTGAGTTTCTACAAGGAAGGAGGATGAGACCTGTTAGGTACTATATGAGACAGCAAAACAAAGCTTTATCATTAATTACTTTATATCTTTCACACTCACCAGCAAAACGGAGGAACTTCTGGGTGTCTGGTGGCAAGTTTGAAGAGATGTGCATGGAGGATGGTTCCCTGGAAAAGAATGGATCGAGGGATGAAGGTGTAGCAGGTGTAAGGGGAGCTGGGGACAGCGGTGGAGGCTCATCTTTAATGTGAGACAGCTGGCTCTCCCGGGTGTCCCTCACAGGAGGTTTGCTCTCTCGCTCCGTGGCATGCACCAGGAAGAAAGCCTCCACAGCAGGCTGGAGAACTGAGGAAACAACAGAATATCATTATAGGAACACATCAAATGTATATCAATCAAATATATAACAGAGAAATGCATTTGTTATGATGGATTCAACCTACCCAGTACAGCATGCTGGTCATGAGACTCCTCCAGCTCCTTCAGGCACTCCCCAAGCATGTCCCATAGTTCATCCAATAACAGCTGCTCACTGAGCAGAGGGAGGTCTGGAAGTCTCTCCTCACTCTCTGGCTGGCTGTTTCCTTCTTCATCTAGGAAATAAAATTAAACCATTAAAGAATGATTGGTGAACAAGCTTTATGTACAAGTATTACAATATGGAGCAGTTACTAATGCTACATACGTTTCAGATGCCAGATCAACCCCATTCATGATATAGCTCAATATTTATGATATCAAGTTAATGGAAACATGTAAATTTGTTGTGCAACTGATGACTTCATGTTTTTAAGCAAAATCAAGAAGCATTATTATATCTGAGAAAGTTGAGTTCTTATTGGCAATTTAAAATCTTTAAAAAGGGAGGTTTAAGTACGTCATAGGTGTTAGTGACTCATACCCAGAGGAGCAGGGTCCTGCTCTAGAGGGGATGGCTGGTCCACGTCCATTGGCGAGTCATCTCTCTGCGTTGCCTGGGCCTCGGACATTGACTGAACTTCAGACTGCAGAAAACAACCCAGGGAGGACCACAGAGGTAGAGACAGAGGATGAACAACAGGGAACAGATAAGGGAAAAGGATGAAAGAAACAATGGTTAACATGACATTTATGACTGGTTTTCTTGACTGTTATTGCCATGCATGATGACATTGCCATGATCCCCTCAGAGAGGAGAAGAACTGGGACTGAGTATGGCAGGGGGACAAAAGCATGAAGCCATGTCAGGCAGCAAACAGACGACATCAGTGGAACAGATCAAACAGTTTGGAGCAAGCAGCACATTCACACTTTACATTTCAACAGTAGAATATATCAATGCAAAAAAGACATTAATAGAGAATGCAGTGGATCACTGACACATCTGTCTTTCTGCTGGAGATGTCAATATTCATCATGGCAACAATAAGGGCATTGTCACTATGTACAAACCAACACTTGAGGTAGCCAGCTATAAGCTGTCTACATACCACATTACATTGCTGCTACACCAATGCAATACTATATGAAAGGTTTTGTTTTCTCAAAATAAGACAGACGTGCATTTCAAGTAATGGGTTAGCTTATGATTTTCTAAAATGCACAAAATCAATATAAGCAAAGCTAATTAAGACATGAAGCATGTCAGTAGCTATTGGCCATTTCATAGCATATAATCTAGATGACCACCACAGTAATTTAGCAAATTACGAAGCCCCCTGGGTTCAGCTGAGAAAATATTATAAAAAAGATCCATGTATGAATTTGCACTCTTGGTTTAGATATTTGTGCTTGGTTTATAAACCGTGCTCTCTGACATATCTAAAACTTAATTATTATTATTTTTTATAATAGTTACATAGTGGTACTATTATATCTCTAGTTATATTATAACATGTTATTATATTAGCATTACTAATAAATTAATAATACATTATAATAGTATAAAAGTTTGCAAATCCACTATTGGAGGGCATAGATTATGAATTTGAGAGGATCATTCCCCCCCCCCTCAGCTGACCCGGGGGGTTTCCTACTTTCCCCCCAGTATCTCCTACTGTATGTGTGTGCAGCGTGTGAGTAGGAGTATGCCTGCTGTCAGTGCGGCCCATGCTAACCGTGGCAGCAGCAGCTGTGCCAGCAGGGGGAGCAGCACCAGTGGGGGCATGAGAAGCCACCACTGAGGATCCAGCAGTGGCGGTGACGGCGGCAGAGGCAGAAGAGGCGGTGGGTGGGGGGGCCTGTGTGAGCCTGCGAGCCCGCTGACCCTCTCTCACCATCTGGATGATGGCATCAGCCTCAGCCTCCAGCTGACGCACTGCGGCCTGGATGCTGCTAGCTGAGCCCAAACTGGATGAGCCTGGACGTTAAGAGAAGGAGGCGGTTTTATCACTTGACAGATCATCAGGATATATTGTATGCATACATGAATACTATGTACTTTTTCTTACCTAATCTCCCCGTCTGTTTGGCTTTCTTGTTGGCACGTCGTGTGTCCTCACGAAGCTGGATAATGACCTGCAGCACTCGCAAGAAAAATTTTTGCGTTGACGTCTTGGAGGTTAGTGAGCTCATACAGGGAAGTTGTAGTTCACGTCCCCCGAGGGTGCGCTTTTGGGCAGCCACAATCACCACACTTTCCGACCCGTCGAACCTGTGCCCCAACCAACAAACGCATACAAGGTAAAGGAAATTGTAGTTGACAGTAGTAGACAGAAAGAGTCTGCCACACTTTCCATTGCATGTCTGATGACAACCTAATGTCACTCGGTAGTTCAGAGTTTCACTGGCTAACCTGCTTGTCATCTTGCCCTTCAGTCGGCCTGAAATGGAGGAATCCTCAGGAGGGGCATCAGGGGAATGCGAATCTGCTTGTGCCCGTCTCTGCTGCTCCAAGTTGTACTCTCTAAGTTCAGCCAGTAACGTGCCTAAGTGGGAGAAAAGGGTTGGAAATGTGTTTTAGGAAAGAACTGTATTTGATTAAATAAGAGCATGACAACTGGCATATGTGAAGTTGCACAGCACTGACCGATTTGTTTGCAAAGAGTGTATCCGAGGTGTCTTGCTCCACTGAGCAACAGTCTGAGCACAGTGTCTCTGGTTGCACCGTCTCCTCTAGAGAGCTGCAGTAGAATATTAGCTGCATCCTCCAGACCCTCCTCTGAACACGAATGAGATGTCAACACCTAAAAAAGATGAGGAAAATAGTTGTTATTGGTGGAATATAAACAGAAAAAAACTATTACGTTGAAATCAGTAGATTAAACATGATCATGTCAATATTCACAAGGACAAATGTTTATGTTACAGTCCAATTGTATTCAAGACAATTATATGAACATTGATCTGTCTGGTAGCCAGTGAACCAACAAATAAAGTTAGTCCCAGCAATTCCATGTTTCAAGTCTGTTCCAAGGTCTAGGCTGAAAGCTAAAAGTGATCCTTTCTCCTCATTTTAAAAGTTGGCTCCGCTCTTCATCATAAACTTCTTGGTTGTCTAAGTGGGTTTGCAACAACTAATCGTCAGCAGAAGTTATCTAGACAAATCTTAAAGCAGATCAAAATGCAAAGTTTGATGCAAAACTACACTTGAGCAGTAATTTTAGATGACTGACTACCTTTTAAAACATTAAGAACATTTTCCTGCATACCTCCACAGAGAGCTGAAGCTGTTTCTCCGTGAGCCCAGTTGAAGCCATCTTGTTGTCACTCTCTGTACTGCTTGTAGTGCCCCTCTGTTTCCCTGTTT
This sequence comes from Pampus argenteus, assembly GCA_036937835.1. Lineage (NCBI taxonomy): Eukaryota > Metazoa > Chordata > Actinopteri > Scombriformes > Stromateidae > Pampus > Pampus argenteus. Next base: position 17,211,945 of record CM072864.1, read on the forward strand.
TGGCAAAAAAAATCATAAATAATACTATTTTCTACTGAAATCACTGTAAATCTTAAGTTAACTGATGGCATTTTACTTGGAATAAATCAACACTACCTGTGGAGATTGTTCCAGTGGACGTGGGTATACAGATTGCTGTAGAGGATGTCTGGGAAACTGCTAGACTTGTCCCTGAGGATGTACCCTGGGCTCCAGCCACCACAGAGGCTCCTGGGCCCACTGATGCGATGCCCTGTGTTGTGACCGGGGCTGTGGCTCCTGAGCTAGTTGCTGTGCTGGGGTTGGCAGCCTGTGGGGTAGGGTGTCCCGCAGGCACCTCAGTGGCCTTATTGTCGGGCAGGGCAATGGATATGAGGGAGAGCAGGCGCAGCAGCTTTTCAGTGAGCAAGGAGCTCCGTCTGATTACAGGGTGGGACAGCATGTTCATCAGTTGGCCAAGAGGGGAGGTCTCAAGGCTGTATTGGGCCCCCTCGGCCTCTGCACTACCCCCCAGAGGCACCGTCTTCATAGATGCCTTTCCCTTGCGGCTGACATTCATGTTGTCCAGCTTGACTAGCAGGTCCCAAAAATCGGTGGAAATTCCCAGAGACTGGGGCGTAGCGACGGAGGAGCTCAAGGAATTCTGGGTGTTTGAGGCATTGGAGCTAGGGTTGCTCTGAGACTGTGACCCTGACCTGGAGCCCCCACCTCCACCACCTCCCCCAGAGGAGCCTGAACAAAGACGAGAGTCCAGGTCTGAAGATGACGCAGAGAGATCCTTACAGCGCTGCTGGGTGAAGTGGCTGGGGAACACCTGTAAGGACACAAGAAACAAAAGAAATATCATTATCATAACTTTCTTTATTACATAGCACTGAAATATATAAATAATGTAGAAGATGTACATAAGGCAGGTGGGCTCTCACCTTAGCTAGCTGGATGAGTGTATCCAACACGTGTCGACAGACCACTGGAGCAGCTTGTGGGTGGATGTGGACAGTGGAACCTCCACCTCCAGCACATGTGACACCTGCCGTAGCCCCTGACACTCCTCCTACCAGTGTTCCAGATCCTGCAGAACCCCCAGCTGAATGCCGGTCAGCATGCTTTCTACCTGATGCTCGCTGGATCTGGAAAATGTTTGTCCGGCAGCCCAAGGCTGCATCCATAGAAACAGAGAGCCAGGAAAGCTGGCTGGAGCTGCGAGACTCCACCCTGTTCAGTAGCTCTAGAGAGGAGGATGAGGAAGAAGAGAGAGAAGAGGTTGCTGAGCTTTTTCCTCCACAGCCTCCCTGGATGCTCCTCTTGCCACGAGAGTCTTCTAGACGCGAGGTCTCCACACACACCTCACTCTCGCTGCTGCGTTGGAGGATGGATAATAGGCTGCGAATGACCCACCCACGAGTCTGAGAGTGGTAGCAAAGGTTCCTAAGCACACGGTGCAGACGGCTGGTGTTAAGCTTCGGTTCATCCACAAACAGCAACACCAGCAGGCAGGACAAGGCCTCGTGGTCCAGCAGCAATCGACCGCGCAGACGCAACAAGGAATCCACACTGGAACTGGATGGTCTGAGAAAGCAAAATTATCACATATTCAATTTGCAATTTGTCAAAAAAAAAAAAAAAAGCAAAAAAATTGGATTTTCAAAAGTGTTTGTTAGGCAGTTAAATTTTCTGTGCTTTCACCTGTGGTTTGTTCCTCCCCCCATCTGAAACGTGCCTCCTCTCTGCACAGCCAGTCGGGTGTACTGGACGCCACGGTTGCTCCCTAACCGACTGGTGAAGGCTGGTGAGCGCAGGATGGCTGATAGGGCTGAAGATGAGCTATGACCAAACAGCCTCTCATGCATCAGTTGCCTCTGACGTGCCTCTTGCTCTCTGCGCAATGCTGCTGCTTCAGCAGCAATGTCTGGGGGCATGACAGCCAACACGCTGTCTTCCATGTCCTCCAAGACACTACGTCGGAGCTCTGAGGGCAGTGTCTGAATGAAGGTGACTGGATCCAGAGGGGTGTCTCCCTGTGGGGGCTGTTGGGCTAGCTCCCTGCGTTGCTGCTCTGCCCGTTGCTGAGCAAGAACCTAAGATGACCAATGGCATGTTAATTAAACTGATTTTGTCTTTGTGATGTTTTTTCCCCCTCACTTGGTAGTTCATAAAGTAAGCTATCTAAGTAAGTCCTATCTACCAATCATCTTTAAAAAATTTCTGTCTCTCACCTCCTCTTGGATGGCAGGTGGCAAAGCTGCCAGGAACTCGGGGCTGACCTCTGTAACCCCTGGTCCTCCTAGTACCGGTGCAGTAGAGGTAGGCAGACTGGTGGCAGCAGGAGGACGGGAGGGTGGTCTGATTCCCAACTGATTTTGCAACACCTCTCGACGGATGTCCTCAGGAAGAGCTGCCAGGAAAGAGGGATCCACACCCTCTGGCAGACTGATACCTACCAAAAAAAACAAAAAAACCCCACAAAAATCAAGAGATGTCATATCTTAAAAAATAAACAGTCAAAACTGCAGAAAAATGCACTAATTAATTTTACCTGCAAGGGGGTCCTCCTCCTCGTTGCTGGTGGATGGGAGGGGCTCCTCCTGGATGGCCTGAGATTGGCTGTCAGCACTATCACTTCTGGGCATTGTTTCTCCAGGGGATGAGACAGTGTTGGAGCTATAGCCATAAAAAATAAGGTTGTCAGTTTGCAAAAAATTGTGGTGATATACTGACTGCAAGAGGAATGTGCTTAGAATCTTATGTGGGGATTTGGCTGAACAATGCAAAGCTTGTTTTAACAGACAGGTTGTAAGAATGTTCAGATGTATTATTTTTTTCTTAAAACCAATGAGAGGGATCAAAAAAACACTGCATGTCACAAAAAATGTTTTAAAAAGAGCAGGCACACAAACATTTAACTGAAATACTGCAAAAAAAGGGGCTAGCAAGAAATGCTGGCCTTAGATTCTCATAGTATGTTTTATATTCGACTGAAACAAAAGCTAAATGCTCTGTAGTTAAAATAGCCGAGGTATCTTCAATAACCTGTAACCTTAAAACAAACATTTGTGTTATCTTGCCAAGAGATATACATAGTACACAATACTGTTTTGAATGTAGATTTGGTTCTAGATGAAGCTACTCACCCAGTCTCTGTGTCTGTCTGCCTGTCAGTCAACCCACTCTCACCACTGCCAGACAGCTCCTGAGACAGGGTGGCAGTCTGGGCAGGGTTTTGAGCAGCTTCTTCTTGAGTAGCAGAGGCAGGACTGCTGGTATCCATAGGTGACCCCTCCAGTTGTGACACACCCACTACTGCAGGCTCTGAGGTCTCCACAATGTCTGGACTTAGGGAGGCTGAAAAAAAAGCGAGGTTAAGGGTTAGAATTAGAAATGAAGGAACCAGAGCATCTTGAGGGACTTATTTGTATTTCTCAGTGTTTAATTGTATAACAGCAGCTTCATTTTATTCACAAACATGCATCCTTACTGTTGGCTGTCTGTAAAAAGAGTTTTCAAAGTTAGTCTACCTTCCCTGCCTTCATCCAACGCTCCTCCTCCTCCACCACCACCACCTCCTCCGACTCTCTCACCGATTGTGGGTGCCGGGGACATTTCCATCTGAGATGCCTCCGCTTCACTGTTTGGCCTGTCAGCTGCCGACAAGGGTGGAAGGCCCGCCCCTGCCAGAGCAGCCAGTGAGCTGGCATGCGACTCGGCCAGTAGCAGGTCAGCAATTGGCTGGTGGACCTGCTGACTGATCGCAGTCTCCAGGGAGACTAGGGCCTGTTCATGAGGGGCAGGGGTGGTAGGGGTGACCTCTCCAGATGGTGGAGCAGTGAGGAAGCCCTCTGAGACCCTGGGTGGGTCCAGACATGACACAGTGCCACCCTGAGCTTGCTCACCCTCTGCAATATCCAGACAGAAAATGTATGTGAACAAAAGGACATATATTTTTATACAATATTGATTGCAAAAAAACCCTTAATTTTTCAGTGACATAGATTGCAAGATTTAGAAAAAAACGTAATTTCTGGACTATATAGCACACCTAAATATAAGCAGCACCCACTAAAATTTGAATAAAATATATATTTTGTCACATATAAGCCGCACCGGACTATAAGCCGCCGATATCCAGGCTGAGAAATAAGTTATTTAGAAAGAAAGATTTTGTACCATAAAGTCACTATTTATCTTCCTCCTGAGCATTTAAAACTAATGAACATCATACCACTGTCACTTCATTTCTTCTGCCCACTGAAGCCACTGAAGTTGTCCTCTTCAGTGTCGGAGTTGAACAGCCTCAGATAATCTTCATCACATACCGTCTCGCCATAGATTCATTAACGGCAAGCTTACGTGCAGCCGCTCCGTTTCCTTCACGGATAGCCAGATCGATGGCATTCAACTTAAAAAGAATTTCTTTGTGGGTTTTTACCATTTTGAGGGGGTGAGGGTGTAATAATATTATATACCCCCTGTGCGCTGTAGAAAAATCTCTGTATATCTCGCATTTCTGTATAAGCCGCATGGTTCAAAGTATGGGAAAAAAGTAGCAGCTTATAGTCCAGAAAATACGGTAGTATACTTAATTCTGCCAACTCCTGTATACTAATGACATGACTTCCTTTTTTCCTTTCCTTTTCATTTTTTTAAATACTACTATTAAAGTTAAAAAATTGAAAATCATTGCCCATCTCAACATTTTATCTCTGGGTATTCAACATTGAAATTTTAGACATCCTTTTCCATATACACAATTGGAGCTAAAACCCTTGTTTCCAAACTCTTCCAAGCAGTGTTAAAGGTACCTAATGTTTAAAACAACACAAGGACACAAAGCTAGCACACAAACAGAATTGGAACAACAATATGCTGATTAGTTATTGATCATTTTCTACATCGATGTTAAGGGCCTCTGCTGAGGAAGGCAGTAAGTTGTATAGTTATCTCCTGAACGGGGTGCACAATCCTGATCCCCAACAACAACACAACTTACTACCTCACCACAGCATAGCCAGCCGCAGAAAAATGCAGTGAATGTAAGATATATATGACTTAACACTGTGGACCACAGCTACAGCTGAAACAGATTTTCATTTTGAGCCGTTTGCAAGAGATAGTGGATCTCCTTTTCAGCCGACGAAGAAGCCAAGCTGCTTTGGCGTTGCCATAAGAAAGACAGTAGACTGTATAGTTATCTCCCAGATCTGGTGTGATCCTAAAACTATACAAACTACTACCTCATCCCACAGCACGCTCTGCTGGCTGCTTGCCTCTGGGTGCCCATCTGTGTCCATTCCCATCAAGAAATGTAAATCATTTACAGAATGAAAAAAATAAATAAATCGTGTCAGTACCTGCAGTGTTTTCTGCACCGTTTACTGTCCCCAATCCAGAACCCTATTGACAACAGTTGACAGTCAGAAAAATTGTGAATAAAAATGCCAAATGTTGCTTGCACCGTTATGTATAACAATTCTTCAGGCAACAAGCATGTATTATTTACATACCTGCAAGGTCTGTTCCCTGGCTTGTTCTGCTCCAGAGGCCCTCCTCTCATTCTGTTTAGACTCCTCCTCCTCAGCCAACTGCCTCCTTCGCTTCTCCCTACGCTCTTCCAGCTCCTCATCTCGAAGACCCTCCAGATGCTGCAGGATAGGCACCTTCACCACTGAAAGCAGACACAAGATGTCAGAATTCATCAATGGTCTTGTAGTGTGTGTTGCAGTGGCATCACAGTGTCCCTAGAAGTTATTTAAGCCCACCTGCCAGGTCAGTAATCATCTGCTCTGTTCACTTTTATGTTGTCCTTTTGGTTTTATTTTATACTAACAAATGCATCACTTCGGACATTACATTGCAAACATTGCTGATCAAGACTTCTATTCCTCATTGCTTTTATAAATATTGCAGACTTTTAAATGTATTTAGGTTTATTACTGTTAAATTAAATTAAGTAACCAGACTCCAAATAAATGTGTCTGTGAACTGTTCATAGTTCTAACCACCTTGCCACCATATCCCAATTACCGTATTTTCACGACTATAAGGCGCATATAAACGTCTTAGATTTTTTTCAAAATGTGCGGTGCGCCCTATAGTGCAGTGCGCCCTATGTGTGTGTTGTTGTTTTTGTTGTTGTTGTAAGGCGGACGTAAAAGAGACTACCATGAGTAGGACGTGGTAGAGAGGGGGATGTGTGGGCGTGGATTGTGTATAAAAGAACAGGTATGTGCTTGATGCAGAACATTGTTGTTTTAACAACTCTGAAAATGGCAAAGAGACACGCTTATGAAGCTCAGTTTAAACTGAAGGCTATTAGCAACGCCGAGGAATATGGGAATCGAGCCGCCGCGAGAGAATATAAAATTAACGAGTCGATGGTTCGCAAGTGGAGGAAGCTGGAGAACGAGCTCCGACAGGTGAAGAAGACTCAGCTGAGTTTCCGCGGACATCAGGCGAGGTGGCCGGAGTTAGAGGAAAGACTCGAGCAATGGATCGTTGAGCAAAGAGCGAGCAGGAGGAGCGTTTCGACTGTCACCATCCGGCTCAGAGCAGTAACGCTAGCGGAGGAAATGAAAATTGAACATTTCCAAGGAGGTCCGTCTTGGTGCTGGCGGTTTATGAAACGGTGCAATTTTTCCATCCGGACCAGGACTACAGTAGCGTAGCGGCGTCCGGCGGATTATTATGAAAAGCTGGCGAATTTCCGGTCCTACTGCCAGAAGCACATCGCCGAAAAGCGCATCCAGCCGAGCCACATCACCAACATGGACGAGGTGCCGCTAACTTTCGACATCCCGGTGAGTCACACGGTGGAGAAAAGGGAACCAGCACTGTAGCGATACGCACAACGGGGAACGAAAAGGCTTCGTTTACTGTTGTGCTTGGCTGCCACGCTAACGGACAGAAACTAAAGAGACATTTCCAGCAGGCGTCATTATTAAGGCAAACAAAAAGGGCTGGATGGACGAGGATATGATGAAGGAGTGGCTGAGGCAGCTGTATGTAAGGAGACCGGGAGGTTTTTTCCACACATCACCGTCCCTTCTGATTTGTGACTCTATGCGAGCGCATCTCACAGCCGATGTGAAACAGAAAGTGAAGCAGATGAACGCTACGCTTGCTGTTATTCCGGGAGGTGAACTGGCCGTTCAAAGTGAGGCTGCGAGCGGCGTGGGACACAGCTTCACGAAGAGTGGTAGGCAGCGCCGGGCGAGCTACGCCACAGTTTGACTTCACATCACCGTCGCTTCTGATTTGTGACTCTATGCGAGCGCATCTCACAGCCGATGTAGGGTGACCAGATGCCCCGCTTTGTGCGCGACAGTCCCGCATTTTGAAATTGAGATAATGTCCCGCATTGTTATTGACAGTGGCACTTGATTTTTTTAAATGCAGTCTCACAGTAGGTAGGCTATAACCTGGCGTTTACGCAGCGCAAACAGCTGTGTGTATGTGGTCGGGAGACGGGACAGGCTGAGCTGTCATTAGGGGGCGGGTGGGGTGGGCTCTGTCAATCAAGCTAGACGCGAGTGTGCGCGCCCGCTGCACGGCAGCGCCAAAAACAACAACAGCGTCGCATGCAGCAGCAGCCAGCAGGAGACATGGAGGAAAAAGATGGAAGCACTTGTAAAAAAAAAAGTAAATGCAGCTATAACAAGGAGTGGGACCGGCCGTTCAAAGTGAGGCTGCGAGCGGCGTGGGAGCGATGGATGACCGAAGGAGACCACAGCTTCACGAAGAGTGGTAGGCAGCGCCGGGCGAGCTACGCCACAGTTTGACTTCGATGGATTTTATTAATGACTGTTACCGGTAATGTGCTTGTTTTTACCATGCCGACGCCTATTGATTATTGAGTGATGATTAGAAAATGTTATTACTTTGTAATTAATACTTGAATAAAGCACAAACAAACTCAGTTTTGCTCCCGATCTATTTTTTAAATACGCACACTTGTATGCGTGTGTGTTGTTGTAAGGCGGACGTACGTATGGTAGTAGAGGAGGATATGTATATAAAACGTGCGCCCTATCGTCAGGTGCGCCCTATGTGTGTGTTAAATACAGAAATGGCACACATAAATGAAACTGCGCCTTTTCATACGGTGCGCCTTTTGGTCGTGAAAATACGGTAATAGTAATAAAATTCTCAAAAGTCTAAATATTTTAAGCACCAGTGGTCCTCTCCAAAATATTGTTACATTATCAATATTGAACACTCATAAAAATGGTTCATAATTGTAAAGTTATCACATTAATCTCCATTAAAAGACATGCACCCTACTCACCCCCAAGACTTTGATAAACGTACCTGCTACACAGTCGTGCATACTCTCAGCATCCAGCACTTTACACTCATCTGTCCATCTAGTTAAGGCAGTGGGAATACTAGAGAGTGTGCCTAGAGAGACAGAAAAAAAGAAACATGCTTGGAATTCAAGCTAATACTAAACCAAAGAATCATATTAATATTAACAATGCATAGTAATTCTCACCTGCTTGTCCCCCAGTGCTGCTCTGCTCATGAAAAAAGTCATCCAACAACTCGTCATCAGAACGAGCGATGATGTGCACATCCTCATTTCCAACCAAAAGGCGAGCTCGACCACGGGATTGCAAAGGCAGAGAGCTGGACAGCTGTAAAATGTCTGCTGCAGCACTGGGACCCAATAACCTTAAGAGGTGAGTAGATGAGAAGCAGACATTTTAATCAGCATTATTGCTTAAACAAACAGCTTGTGCAGTTGTTGTGACACAGACACTTTCTTAAATAGAGCCACTAAAGAGAAATGCTTTCACCTCTGCAGGATGAGCGGAGGGTTGGGCTGGCGGTTTCCAGGGTAGTGGACATGGATGGTATGTCCACTGTTGGCAGTAAGCTGGCGCAGTGTTCGCTGGCTGCGACCCATGCCCTGGGCCAGACGGCTGCTAGTGCCTGCCACACCTAGGGTGAGGGAACCGTGGTCAGCATGGCGCACCATCAGCGGGTGGGAGCTGGGGATGTTGCCTGGGGAGGGAGGGATGTCAGCTGATGGAAGAACAACAGAAAACAGTAGGCAGACATTAGGGAACAGCTTTGGTACAAACACAAATCCTGTATGTCTATGAAAAATAATGAAAATGTATTTTCTACATCATCTGTTTGTAATTCTAATAATTTGGACTGTCTAAAGCTTTTATGAGTGATGCGAGCAGGAGAAGGGCTGCCCTCTTATTGTCATGTGCAGCTGTCTTTTTAGACAGTAGTCTTTCGCAAATCAGACTTTTTATTATTATTATTTTCATAAGAAACAAGGATTCTGATTTTTTTCACAAAAATTGAGAGAACAAATACATTAGACCTCTGTAAATGTTTCTAACAAATCTTAAAAACAGCTTGCTTACCGTTGTTGGAGAACATGTTGTCAAACTCTATGATGAGGTCATCATCCCTGTCAAACCTTTCGAAGCGGATATGAGGTGCAGCATTAATGTCAGGGAAATCCTCATCCAACTCCATCTCTGAACCTTCATCGTCATCATCCTCATCTCCTTCTTCATCATCCTTAAGTAAAAATGGCAGCCATGAATTTAAACAACAAACAACACGGACACTCAACACACAGACTTGTTTACTGAAATTCAAATGCATTAACCCATACCTGATCCTCCTCCTCCTCTTCTTCCTCCTCCTCCTCCTCATCCTGACTGTCTTCATCATCATTGCTGCCGCTAGAATCTTCCTCTTGTGTGTGCTCCTCATCCTCTGGTTCCAGGATATTCATGGAATCTGATGGAAGAGAGAAAAACAAAGTCCCTTTTACAAAATCTAAAAAAAAAAGAAGCGAGAAGCAGTAAGACCAGCGGCAATAACTTATTCTTTACCAGGATAAACACACTAAATTTAGCCGTCTTACCTTCCCGGTTGGCCTGAAGAGTGGATGCCTGGCTAATATTGGAGGGGGCCTCATCCATCAACACATCTTCTTGTGATTCATCCTCACCACTACGTCCAACTAATTTTTAAAATGACAAATACATTTGCATCGTTTATCATCTACCTTGACTGTCCTCTCCTAATTTAATCCAGATCTAGAAACTGTGACTTACCTATAATTGTGCTATTGACAGTACCAGCATCTCTTTCCAGCAACTCATCAATTAGATCCACCAACTCATTCTCTACCTTCAAGCACAGGAAATAATATACAGATGCAATGTCAGCGTGAGGAAGAGGGCATAACATCTGGTACCCAATTTAATGTTATAGCCATAAATTAGATACAGTTAAGGTGACGTGGTTAAATACAAGGAGTATTATGTGTAATACACTGTCAATCACCTGCATAGCCTGAGTGCTAAGAACCTCTGGTTGACCAGCAATGACCACTGTGTCTCCTTCTGTCTCTCCATCCATTAGGTCGCTGTCTGTTCCCTGCACCCTGTGGTTGCCCTCCACTGGCTCTGCCTCACCAGACTCTCCTGGAATAGATGCCACACATTAGCAACAGATATATTTAGAATCACAGATATAGAGACCCTTTCCAAAAAAATCTGAAAATAATGGAAAAGTATATTTATTTCCATAATTCCGTTCAAAAAGTTAAACTTTAATAAATTGTAGATTCAGGGCCCACAATTGAAATGATTTCAAGTATTTATTTGTTTATTTTTACATAATTAGGACTTCCAGCTCAGATTACATCAAATCAAAATATGATATTTTCAAAACGATATGTCAATCTTCAATACTTGGTTGGGAATCCCTTGGCCTTAATCACTGCCTCGATGCGCCGTGACAGATTTCAGCTCTTTGTTTTTGGGTCTGGAGCCCCTTATTTTCCTCTTAATACCCCATAGATCCTCAATGGGGTTTAGGTCCTGCAATTGGTTGTGCAGTCAAGTAATGTGATGTCATGGGCATCAAATCAGGTTTTGGTGCTTCTAGCGGGGTATTGGCAGGGGGTCAAATCCTGCTGGAAATCTGCATCTCCATATAGATCCTCATCTTACACGTTTACCAACACCTGGACATTGCTTCCCAAATCATGACTGATTGGATATTTCACACTGAACCTAAAGCAACTTGGGTTCTGTTTCTCACTCGCATTCCTCCAAACCCTTGAACCTTTCTGAATGAAAGGCACATTTTACTTTCATCAGAAAAGAGGACCACTGCACTGGCAAACAGTCTAGTCCTTCTCCTTGGCCCTGTTGAGACGCTTTCTACGTTGGCCCAGGCTCAGAAGTGGTGTGACCCGAGGAACCCAAGAATCTGAAGGTGGTGGTTTTTGGTGTGACTCCCGCCTCATTCTATCCTTTCTGGATGTCTGCTAGATTCCTGAATGTTCGATAATCCACTGGAGCCCACGGTCATCTCTTTTGCTGATGCACCTTCTCCTGCCACATTACTACTTCCACTAGAATTTCTATTGATATGCTTGGACACAGCATTCTGTGAACAGCCAGCCTCCTTAGCTATGAACTTTGGTGGCTTACCCATCCTATGAAGGATATCAATGATGACCTTCTGGCCATACTGAAGCAATTTAATGTCACCTGGGGAAACTTGTGCTGGTGCTTTATGTTTAGTAGATGACTAGTGTGTGACACTGTAAAACATTCATGCCCCGCAAAATGTAGGCTGATTTCTCCACAGTATTCAAATTTTTTGAATTCCTGCTTTTGTGCGTTGTGGGCTCTGAATCTATTTTAACTTTTTGAATGGAATTATGGAAATAAAACTTTTTCATGATATTCTAATTATTTGGAAAGGGTCTGTACATAGATCTACAGTGTTGAAATGTCTCATCTGATGCATATGGATACCTTGTTCCTGAGTGTTGCTGTTGCTGTCCCTGGCAGTGCCCACGGTGTCATGCTCAGCCTTGGTCTTGCTGGAGCCTCCTTTGCCCCCGAAGAGACTGCTGGGCTGGTTAACAATTCGAGACAGAGTCTCCAGAGGCTTCAGGGCAGCATTCACTGTGTTGGCCATGTTGGGACTAAACCAATGAGATATAGAAGGAAAATAAAATCATTTAAACTGACTAATCCAGTAATCACACTCTGTTACACAGGCCTTGATCTACTATCATCTAAATTACCAAATTAAGTTAATACAATGTAATCATGTACCTGGACAAATCCAAGCTATGAGGTACACGAGCCAAGTCGTTGACCAGTCCTTTCTTGAGAAAGAGCCTTATGATATTATTCATGCCATTGTGTTGCGTCTTGGCTGCTGCAGTGCTGTAGAAACTGGACGTGGAGGGACATGATTCCATAATGGTGCTAATGATACACATCACTGCCTGAAGCCTGTGAGACAGATATGGACGGAATGAGCGTAAATAGGATTTTAGGTTTGTACACACATACAAATGGTTTTGTCAAAGAGCGGTAGCAATATCAGGTTTGTATACTTATTTCTAATGCTGCTTACCTTGCATGTTTTTCTGCACCTTCTGCCATTGCTAGTGCTCGACTAAGGGCAGCCTTCACCTCATTGACCAGGGCCACCTGGGCATCAGTGCCTGTGCCGGCAGCTGCCAGGCTGGCCAGGAAGAGACGTGCCAAGGCTGGGGTGTCCTTGTCCTCTGAATTCTGCGTGTGGGGTAGCAAGTGGTCTAGCACAAAGGCTAAGACACTGCAATCCTATAAAGATACAGAGTGGTCAAAACAGGTAAAGTGGAAGATACTGCAATATAAAAGGTGTGACAAGCTGATTTTGTTGAAGTACCCACCTCCTTAATGAGCTCAGACTGTCCAGCCGTGTAGCAGTAAGAGGCGATTAGTGTGGCAATGCCCACGTATGAGCGCACCAGCTCAGCCAGCAGTCTCAGGATGGTGGATGTAGGCATTAAAGGCTTGCTTCCCTTTACCTTAGCTGCTTTACTTTCCTCTGAGGTGGTACTCTTCTCTCCCTCCTGCTCTTTCTTTTCCTCTCGCATCTCTTCTGGTGTAGAGGCTGAGGAAGTTCATACACAAATATATATAGACTTATGCTGTGACGATGTGATGTGAGATGAATATCTGATTTGTCTGATTCATTTGTACAGACATTTGAACCTGGTGTGAAAATAAATAAATCAAAAATTTTTCTCACCTTCACCTTGTGGTGTGCCAGACTGGGAAGACTCAGCCACTCCTCCATCAGCAGCAAACACTTGAGTCTGAGAGAAAGAGACACCCCTCTATTAGCCGAGGAGATGAGACAACTCATACTGTTTCAGCACTCAAGCTAAACAAGAGTACTTGTCAATTATACTCACATTGATATGGAATGCAGACTGGGAGTCAAAGTCACTGCCCTGCCGGGTGAGACGATACTGCTGGTAAACGTCGTCACCAACATCCTGTAGTATCTGGCACAGGTCTTGACCACCAGGCACCGCTGCTGCACGTTCTTCTGGACGCTCAGCTGTGCCCCCCCCATACACCCAAAGAGTTAGCTAAAATGTTCAAAATTCCATTCAATATAATACAAACCTAAAATAAATAGTTTCTTATTAACATTTCTTACGTTCTTCAGGAGCGTGGTAGGCAGCCAAGGCATTGAGCATGTCATAGATGACCTCCTTGATAGTGTCAGGGATAGATGGTAAGGGGGACAGTTTCAGAGGGGTCGTCTTCACCAGCTGCACAGCATTGGGCCCTTTAATTCGGAGGTTTTCAAACTCATCATCAGAGGCTATGGAGAAACAATATGAGGTTAAGGTTAAAAATTTTATAAAAATACAAAAAAGTAGTAAACTTTGAAAAGCTTACTCACCTGTGCCAGCTCCACGAGGGGCAGGCAGGGCAATGCGGACACAATTGCTGGCAGTTTCAGCAAAGCACTCTGGGTTACGGCAGGCAGCAGGGCCCAAGACACGCAGGATATAGTTGATTTCCCTGGAGCCGAGGCTTCCTGACACTACTCCTGAGGTGGTACTACCTGCTCCGCTTGTCACAGCTGACCTCACCACCTGTGGCAACAAATTGTTGAGGAATTTATTCATGGTAACCACACAACTTTGAATATCCTACTTATAAAACAAATTAGTGACGAAAGAACTACTTGACAGTATTGTCACATACTTGCTCTGTTTTAACAGTATGAGAATAGACTCTGACCTTTTCCATGGTGTGTCGGAGTGTAGCCGGATCTTCTATGATGTGTCTGAACAGCAAAGTAACAAGTGGGGTGAAGCCATTGAATCCGGAGCTTTGCGTCAGGCCAAGAATCATCCGTGTGCTCTTCAGCTCAGCAAACATCATAGCATAGTGGTGATTCCGTGTTAGGCGCAAACAAAGACGTAGTGTGGCATGAAGGGTGTCTGGGTCCACAGGCACACTAATCATACTGACACAGGCACGGATGAGAACAGTGGTCATATCCTCAGTCAGGCCTTGTACAACAATATCAGAGCCCTGGGAGTGGTCAGGCTCCAGAGAAGATGAGGGGCCAGATGAAGTTTCCTTCAGCTGGCTGGAATCATCCTTAGGAGCACTCATCTCCACTGTTGCCCCAGTGTCTAGGTCAGTCTGGGTTTCCTCTACTTTAATCCTGTCTTCTTCTCTTTCCGAGTCAGTAATGCTGCCAGTCTTAGCAGTTTTGGGCATGCGAGGCACTCTCTGGACCGTCAACATCACTGGCCTCCTGTTACCAGTCTCTTCATTTACCTGCCAGATAGAAAAGTTTAAATCAGACAAAGAAACCCTTCAAACCCAATAAAGAAAAAAAACCATACAATAAAAAAGGTCTAAAAGATGTATATACCTGCACCATGGTGTTAAACTGCACAGTGTATCTTCGGCGTCCAGCTGTGAAGCGGACACTGCTCTCCCCGGCCCTCCATGCTGAATCAATGGTACTGTTGTTTGATGCACTGTAACTGCACCAACGTCCTGAGCGGTCATCAAACCATCGCCAATTATTCCCATTGGGCTGGAGATACTAAAAGGCAGACAGAGAATTCACTAATTGTGCATCTATGGTAACAAACAGGGTGCACAAAACAACACCAATAAAATTGTATTATAAACTTGAAAAGGCCGTATGGGACTGCATTTACTGTGTTTTTTTAACCACCTCCAGTGGACTCAGTATCAAGAATGTATACCTTCTGTCTAGATAAAGTTCATTCTCATCTTGAATGAGCAAGGCCTGTCACAGGTCGATGAACTATTGTATGTGCTATGAAGTACCAACATACCAAAAGTATTTCATTTCTTCTTACTTTTGCGTTTTTAGTCATGGACCCACATTACATAGTGGTCTATACCATCTTGTAACTAAGCATTCCTATTTAAGTATATCTTTACTATTGTGGTTTGATTTTTACCTTGTTCATTTGGGCTCTGCGCTTTGAAGAGACTGCCATCTTCTCATAGAAGTCAATGATCAACAATACTGGTGTGATCCATCTGCAGCAAGAGGAATTTGTTTTAATATATATTCATAAGACAAACATAATGATGAAAAACTGGTGTAACATTTGCAGTTACTCTAATCTGTTTTCTCCCCATAAGAGTAGTATGCATGGCTGTGCGAAACTTACTTTGGTGTCTGGATGTCTTTCTGTTCTTTAGCTGCCTGAAGACAGGGCTGCACAACCTCAAGCAGCTTAATCAGCAGATCAAGAATCCCACTGTTCTCTACCACTCTGGCACACACCAGCTTCAGCTCCTTCCAAGACAATTAAGAAAAAAAAAAGAAAACAATAAATGATCCTTCGGGATGTGTAGATAACCACTGACAAAAAGGCTAGAATTTTCAATGCTTGTTGTTACCTCAAAGAGCAACGTGAGAAGCAGAATTCGAGTTGCCAGCTTGGAAGCCTGGGGCAGTGTGGCCATCTGTCTGGTCCACTCAGACACTGTCTTTGTGTCACTGGTAGTCAGGGGCACAGCCGCCTTGATCAGCACGTCAGCTGCCTCCCACACCTACACACAACATGCACAATCAGGCTGGTGCAAGCATGTTGTGCTTCTATTGTCAGGACTTTTTACATTTCACGTGTAGTTGTTTTTTTTCACCAGTTTACATGTAAGATTGTTACATGTAATGACTTACAAAGCAAGATGAAATTCAAAATAAAACATCATATTACAAAGATACAAAGAAAAACTGCATTCAACTGTATGCAAATTAGCAGGATGTGTTTAAAGGGTATCTGACAACTCTCACTTTGATATTTTGGCTTTCAAATACAAATTACCAAAAGTGTGTAATAAAAAGGTTGCTGTAATTTCAGAGCTATCTCTATGAGCCATAGAGGACATTAAGAATCTAAAATAGGATTGAACATAAACATCTTCTATGCCCCCCTAACACATGCATTTATGCACTGACCTGATGGACAACTTGGCCCAAAATGAGGTCTCTGTACTCTGGGCCACTCCTCTTGATGGCAGTCATCAGTAGATCACAAAGCCGGTAGACTGTGTCAGGCAGCTCATCTAGTAGATGGAAGCATCCTGGAAGCATTGAGTCTGTGAAGGTATGTAACTCCTGGGGGTCCAGCGGCTCAGCTTCCATGAAGCGCTCCAAGCAGCGGGCCTCCTCCTCCTCTGCCCGCTCCCTGGCTCTTCTGTCCTCCTCCTCACGCCGGCGTGCTGCTTCCTGAGGTAGACAGAGATTATCTTAACAGCTGTTCAGCTAAAAGGGCCAGTTACTCATTCATCAGGTTTCATTTAGCAACAGATAGTTTAGACTGTTTAACCGCTTCTCCATGTAATTTGAACAGTGAGGATGAGGCACCTCAGGAGAGTCAGAGCGCTGCTCCATGCTGACCTCTTGCCCAAGTGACATAGCAATGGCCCTCATCATCTGGTCCTCTTCAGACATAGTCAGGTCCTAGAAGGAGCAAGAGCATCAATGTCAGCTGAATGTGTTTGACTTCTAAAGAATTGTAGTGTTTGTGTGAGTGTGTTTCCATTTACCCTTACTGCTCCACCAAGAAGTGGAGGAGGGTGTGTAAGCAGGTACTCTGTGGCCTGCTCCATGGTACTGGTGTTAAGTAGGGCCTCCATGGCATGCTCTCTTGAGAAACCCATATCCATCAGCTAGAAGAACACACAAAAGAGGAAGAAGTATTTTTTTACAAGAGTAAACAAAATTTATATCTTGAATGAATGAAAGGAAAATTAAAAGGGATTATGAGGCTGCAATAATAATGACTGAAAATTGTCATGGCAGGTAAGGGAGGGAAAAAATAAAAATCACCCTTTTTTCAAACAATAGTCGAATGGCCTGTACACACAGCCTCTCTGAAACACCCGATCAAACCTTTTTCCTTTTCCAAAACTATCCACTATCCGGAATTTTTTCCTCAAAAGGCTAGAATCCTAAATCTGGCTGAAATTTCTCTCCCTTTTCATGGTAAATCTGTCTTCCTTCTCCAACTTCGCTCCCTGATAGCTCCTATACCTGCTGAAGTTGCTGCTGGCGGACCTGTTTGTGCATCCCTCTCTCTCTGCATCTTCCCTGTTATAAAAACAAATGGCGGCCCAGGATTCAGTTCATGCAGAATATGTGAGGGGAAGACTGGTAAACACACCAGCTCTGTTTTTGTTTGTTGCTTACATGGCCACCTAGATATGGAATTTTGCTGTTAACCTATGCTGTAAAAAAAACATGCCCAGCAAGATGACAATACTGACACAGCTGCAAAGCTGATAAGCAGAGAAAGCTGCCAAACTTAAAACAACGTTAAACAACTGAAGGTTGTGTGTGCCCAGACACACACAGCCCAGACAACTGAGCTCAAAGACCAACTGAGAAAGGTTCCATGGTGTCAGACATACCTGTGTAAGCTGAGCCTGGTTAACCTGGGGCTCACGGCGGGGAGTAGAATTGGTTGAATCATCAGTTGACCCTCCTGCTGGTGCTGCAGAGGTTGTTCCAGTGGCTGGTGGTGCCTCTCCAGCTGTTGTAGATGCCCCAGGGGCACTGCTGGGTGCCAAAGAACCAGTGGAAGCCCCCTCATCATCTGGGCGTACCGTCCCCTCTCTCTCCTTGGTCAGACGCTCCTGGATAACAGGCTCTCCTCTCAGGATGTGGCAGAGGATGGCCAGCATGGATTCAGCCATCCTGCCTCCATACACCTTTAGTGGCTTTCTATTCCATAGACTGCGGATGCAGCTGAATGCAGCCTTGATGAAGAAGAGAGAAGATAAAATGCATGCATGGCAAATCCTCCACCTCTCAACTCTAAATAGGAAAATGCTAAACCTTAAGGCTTATACATGGGTTTGAGAGATAATGCATTATGATTTCCAAAGGGGTCATGTTTACTGTGATCACAAGGAGAGTCCAAATTGACTAATGTGTCCCTAGAAACTGTGTTTTCATGTATTAACCACTTGAATGACATACATAATGTGTAATCAATTTCCAATGTTGATAACACAAACTCACAAATTCTATCTGATGGCAGAAATACAAACTCATACTAGTGGATTCTGACCTTCTGAGTTACAATGAGGAACCGAAGAGCGCTGAACTGGGGCATGGTGGGTGTGACCCCAGGCATTTTAGCTGGCAGAGAGTGAGGTGAGTCCAGCACAGTGCTTGGGTTCACCATCTTCTCCACCAGCATTAACCAGGCATCCAGGAACTCCCCTGTCCCATCTGGTAGATCAGTATGCTCCAGACCCTCAGACACAGGTACCTTACCACCCATTGACAGGGCCCAGTTGAATGTCCTACACATAAGCAATGCAACCAATGAAAATGCTGTTTAATATAGAAATTAGATTACAGTTATTGACAATGCATAAGGTGGGACTTACTCAAATAAGGCATCATGACCACCAGAACAGAAGAACTTTTGCAGCATGAGGTGGTAGGGGTACTTCCTCTCATCAAAGAGCATTGGAGATGTGAAACCCACAGAGCAGATAAAGAAAGTCAGCCTGCAAGATGGGGGGGCAAAAAACACTCCACATTACCTTTGTGTTCAATAAACACTAACAGTTGAAAAAGATGGTATGGGTAGCCTGCTCTTACCTAAACCGAGGAGTTGGAGTGTAAGGTGGGGGCTGCCAACTCAGACCCTTGGTGAGGAGCTTGGTGAGGGCGGAGGCAGTGGCCCGGGCAGCAGGCGTGGGAGTAGTGCCTGTGCTTGTAGCATGGTGGGAGCGGCGTTGGCGTACTGGGGAGCCCACACACAGCTTCACCAGCAGCCCAAACAGCTCAGCCAGAGCCCTGCCTAGTCGAGATGAAGCTGTAGAAAGATGGGGATTAGTAAGCATGATACAGGGATTTACAGCATTTTTAAAATTTAATTTTCAAAAAAATACAAATAATTTGAGTCATGGAATTTATCTCACCAGAGAGTAGCGGTTTAATCTGTTTTATGCGGGTGGCCATAGCTGGGGTAAGTTTGGACTTGGCCTTAGGGTCTGTTGCAGTGGGCTCGTCTGTCTCCATGGGAGCCAAGGTGTCCCCATCTAGACCCATGCCTTCCAACAGGCCACCAGCAGATGAATCTACAGACACCGCCTCAGACTCTGCTAGACACAAGGTACAGATAGTTAAGATGTTGTAGGGTGTTCCACAGACATCAGTTCTGTTATCAGTGAAAAAGGGTTTAATGGTTATATTACCAGTTCTCCTGGAGCCAGAGGCTGCGGTTGTTGCAGTGCTACCAGAAGGCTTCTCCTCTTTGGGCACCAGTTTCTGCATGTCAGCCTGGCCAAACTCACAGCCAGGAGGCAGACTGTTGGGCAAAGGCAAGATGTATCAGAAGGTTACAGCCTACCATACAGTTAAAATAAAAGTACAGCAGAAGAGATTCACCTGTTAGGTGTGCAAAGGGACAGTAGAACGGTGCTCTCCCAAACCAGAGAGCAGTAGAGCTGACTGAGCTTGTTGAGAACACTCAAGCCTAGCTGGGAGCCCCACTGGTTAACTGAGATGGCCCTGATCTCACTCTGCACAGAAAAACAAACAAACAGACACATTCAAAGCTACTGTACCATACTAAAATGATCACAAATGAGTTTGAAGAACTCCATATACTGCAAGTACAATTCTTGGAAATCATCTGTAATTTAGTGCCTATATAAATTATTCATGCTCACAACACCAACATAAAGTGGCTGTAATAAGCCCTAAAAACAAAAAACAAACAAAAAAACCCATTTCAAAACAAAAAAAAACTACACTTTCATATACACCATTATTTTAATAAATAATTCAGTAAATGAATATTTATGCATTTGTTTCATTTTGTTTTACAAAAATCAGGAAAGCAATGCTTAAGTAAAGTTTGATTTTGCCTTACACATGATCCAAGTCTCTTCCACAAAGTGAGGCATACAGCTTATTAATTAAACACTGGTACTGAATGACGACTTGTATCAGCAGATTTAAATGTAAATGTGCCTTATCTTTATATTTTATATTCTATATATACATATGTATATATATATTTTATTTTACTTATTTTTTTTAATTTTATTTTTATTTTATATTTGGATAATTGGGCTGCTCCAGGACCAGGGGAAACCAATTTCGTTACATCCCATGTTTACATGTGTAATGTAATGACAATAAAAATCCTTGAATCCTTGAAAATAGTATCTATATCAAGACTTTTTTTTTTTTTTATGTTTTTGAAATAGTGTGTTGGGGTGTCAATTTTGTTTTCAGCACTGTATTACAAAGTTATAGTATCCATCACAAAGAAAATTAGATGAAATAACAATATAAACGCAAGTTAAAAAAATACACATCTATATTTACCTGTCCTACTCTGCAAGTATGGACAAACATGAGGATGTAGGCGTGTGCTGCAGTCAGTGCATGTAGCAGTGGTGTGGCACGGGCTGACAACGTGGCATCGGTGACATGGCCCGCATTAGCCAGCTCTCTGAGAAGGACAGATCCACCAGGCACCTCAATTGGTCGATGCAGTGGCTCCAGAGACGTCAGTATACTGTCCAGTTGGCACAAGCCCTCCTGTAGTACCTTAGGCTCATGTGAGAGAGTCTAAGGGAGAGAAATTGAGAAAATATGCTCTTTTGGACCAAATCTGGCAAGTCAACATCATGTTCATATGAATTAACTCCTGATATATAAATACAGTAAAATAAATAAAACAACCACAGTTTAGTTTCTTTTGTACTTACCAATATAGACTTGCAGACACCAGCCACAGCTTGGCAGGCAGCAGAGGTGGGAAAGTCTATGGGCAAGTTGGGCAGGCCAAGAATAGAAACCAGAGGTAGCAGCCCTTTCTGGTTGACAAACTCCTGACAGTGGTCATCTGTAGTATTGTTGCTTAGTATGGATTCCACAAACTTCATCTGGAAAACATATGCATTACAAGTCAATGAGTGGAAATTTGAGGCAAGCATTCCTATATAGCATGGTAAAATTCACAACATACTCAAAGCAATACTAAAACAGCAAAGACTCAATACTCACCACGTTCAGAATATAATCCATTAGAGGAATTGGTATCCGTTCCTCAGTGCCCACCACCCTGCAAAAAATCCCACATAATCAAAATGACAACTACAACCTAAAAACATTTAAATTTAGTCAAATGACTTGGAAAAAAACTGTCTTTAAAGAGTTGTTGTTCTATTTTATTGTGTTATGAACTCAGCGTCATACAGTTCAAGTGGCACTGACTGTCTGTTGCTCTCTGGTTCTCCCTGCTGCTGGCTGAATGTGTGGAGGGCCTCCTCTTCCTCTTCATCCTCACTTGAAGCTTCTTCAGCAGCATGGCTGGAGCGTGCTGGTGGCACAGCCACAGTGCCATCCGCTTTCTGGATAGAAGGTTTCTGGCAGATGTACTCAGGGGCTCGACCTAGGTTGCAGATTTCCTCCAGTAACTGAAATACAAATTTAGCTTTAATAATATGTCAAACTGGTGACTCCTTGAAGAGCACTTATAAATAAGATACATACTTTAATAATGGCAGTAGTAGCATCAGTCTTCAAAGTGGGTTGGTGCCTCATGAGCTCATCCACAGCACTGCCCAAATTGGATGCAGTGTCACCTGAAGCCATACAAAGAACATGTCATCCACTCAAGTAGACACTGGGGAGATCTAAATAACAGAACACGAAGTACAACTCACCCAATGGGTCAGAGCTGCGTCGCCGTCGCATGGCAGGCAGGTAGTCAGGGGACAAAAGCACTTTGAAGAGGCGCTCAAAGGGCTGGCACTGAACGAAAGAGTGCAGGCCTCTTGCATTCAGGCACAGGGCACTGAACACATTGGGGAGAGAGCCCAACACCTCACGAGTAGCAGGTACCTGTACAAGAGCGACAATGCAGTAAACGTAAACTTTTACTACCTACAGTGTTTAACACTCAACAAATGGCTCCAAATTTTGTTTTCAACTTGTTTTTAAAAAATAGCACAGCTAATGGAGTGATAGACATTTAATATTCTACAAGTTCTCCACAATAAAAGCCTCCCGTTAGTTTGACAGTGGAAAGCTTTTATAATGCAGGAGCAGCAAGAACTGGAGTTACATCTAAGTAACTTCTACCCGGTCAAACCAAGCTACATAACAGGAACAGGCATTCAGCCACGGAGTCGGAATGAGGCACCATTGTCATAATACGAAGTCAGTGTACAATCAAAATGATATTGATGAAAAAGTTGCATAATGTTGCTTTAATGAAGTGAAATTCAATACATGTTCACACTGTGACAGAAAATAAGACTGATAATATTGAACTGTTAAAGAGACAAAAAAATTCTGACAGCTGGAAACTCACATCTTTGATGAGAAGGGCATGCAGCATGACATCAGTGAGACCATTATCCTGCAGAGAGGAAAGCAGGGATGGCTCCTGGAACACAAACACCGTCACAACCTCTGTCGCTACAAACCGGAGGAAAAAGACAAAAGAAGGAGTGTTAAGGGGGGGGAGGGACCTCATAATCCAAAACAATGGTAACAAATTTTACATAACATTAATGAAGCAGACAGCGAATGTCAACGCATTCAATTCCATTTCCCAGTTGATACACTTTACTAAAATATGAACTTGGCATCTCTGAAATAAAGTAAGGCCACTTCTCAGGCAGGAGTATACTAGAAGGGCTTCTATGAAATGCCACTGTGAACTCACCTAAGAGGAACAGTGAAGGGCCATAATATTCTGCATTACTGATGATGTGCTTGAGTGAGGTAGGCAAGGACCCGTCCATTACTTGTGAAAAAAAGAGGGTACACATACACACAGACAGTTAACATTTGCATTATGAAATGTATAGC
Organism: Pampus argenteus; assembly: GCA_036937835.1. Lineage (NCBI taxonomy): Eukaryota > Metazoa > Chordata > Actinopteri > Scombriformes > Stromateidae > Pampus > Pampus argenteus. The sequence continues at coordinate 17,235,129 of CM072864.1, forward strand.
TCTTAAATCAGCGTGACCATGTATAAAAAAGGTCTGTAAAATCCTTAATCTCAAATTCATCTATAGATTAAGAAAAAGGATGCCAATGACTCACCATGGCGGATACCATCAGAAAAGGCAGGATCCTGGATGGCTTTCTTCAAGAAATTTAGCATTGACTTTAACAGAGCTGCCCTCTGGGGGATACACTGCATACCTGCAGAGACAAAGTATCATACTGATGATACGATCATACAATATGAGTACAATTGTGACAAAAGTGGTGTGTGTTTGTGTGTACCAGCACGAGGCGTGTTAGCAGTGTTGCTCTGTGCTCGGTGGTCCACCTCTGGTCTGGAACCAGAGGATGTTGATGGTCCAGGGCTGCTTTCCATGGCAACTTCTGACACTGTAGGAATATGCACATAATGTTAGCAAATCAACTTAAAAGGAGGTGGATTCTTCATTACTTACTATAACTGGGCAATACTAACAAAAGAGCTTCAGAGTGTTAAATTATAGTGTAGCCATTCATTTCTGAAGGTGATAACATTTCATAAGTCTGAGAAATAGTGACCTACTCTCCATGTCCGTGTCCATGTCCTCAGACTCCACAGCTGCGCTAGGCCTCTGGATCTTTGGCTTGATGACGAAAGGGCACTCTTTCCTTGACAGGTCCACCTCATGCTACATATAAAAAAGTGACGTAGAGAAGAGTGGGTGAGTCCAAAGGTTTCAGTGACACTGGAGGTGATTGACAGGAATAGAAAACACAGAAATGCATTACCAACCTCTAGCCTACAGATGAAAATGGAAAGGCCGCTGTGGGACTGAAAGGCAGCCATATCAAGGTTGGTGATGAGGTCCACGACCCGCACTGCTCTTGTCACAAACGTGATCTGGTCCTGCTCATCACCTAGGAATTTTATGACCTACAACGTAAAAAAAAAATAAAATAAAAAAAGGGAAGACTATGATTTTTTGAAAACAAAGCTACAATTGATAGTATACTAGAATCAGGAAATACCTTCAGGAGTGCTTCCATCATCCCACAAGAGACAAGGGCTTCCCCCCCAGCATCATAGCTAGCCAAGTGGTAGAGGAAAGAGAAGAGTGCAGTGGCAAACTGGTGTGGGTAGGGTTCCATCAGAGGATCTAGGAAATACAAATTAGGAGTTAAAAACAAGATTCCATTTAATGGTCCCGTTTGTGTCTGTATATTGTTTAGTTTTGGCCGCTTTCTCACCAATCATTGCTTGTATACAGTTGCGCACCAACACAGGCAAGAAGCCATGGTATGAGGCAGTGCCAGTGCAGTCAATAATATTGGAAAGCTTGGGTGTCCTCTCCAGATGGACAATTGAAGTTAAAGTGCGCAAAGATGCTGCCTTGATATCCTAAAGGATAAAGTGAATGAAAAAAAATTAAAAAAGGGACAAAGCAAGCAAAATATATCTTATGTCAGATTTGTAATGACTGTGATTAAGCAGAAAAAGCAAACTACTTTCTTACCACAAGCTGTTTGTCTGTAATCTGTAATACATCCACCAGCTCCTCTATCAAGCCATTATACAGAATACTGTTGGCTGACTCTTGGAGTGCATTTGAATAAACTGCAAAGAAAAAGTCAGAATTTTAAACTTAGAGCAAAAAGCTTATCACTTAATCGTATGAAGGCAGCTTCTACTCACCCAGTATAGAGATAGCATGAAGTCGGGCCTGCACAGCCTGCAGCCTCTTTTTGTGATTTGAGAAACCATGAGCCAATCGAATGTGTGTGAACAGCAGGGTCTGCTTGTCTTTAGGGATGTTGTACATCACTGTCAGTGACTCCATAATCTCAGACGGGCTTTCTGAAATCTGAGAGACAGAGCATACTGTGTAAGTTAAAGAAGGTATTATTACTCCACTATCAACACTAATAATACAACTATCAGCAATCTAACTGTACCTTGTCAAGCTGCTCGATGTGAATATAGTGTAGTGTGTTACTGCTTGTCTGCCAGGGAAATAAGAGTTAAGTATTAGAAAGACGTTGAGTCTTTGATACATATTGCAAAAACAAAAAAATAATGTGATCTATACCTTTCTCTCTACTTTGACCTCAGGGCCTGGTTCAGCGTAAAACTCAAAGTGCAGAGTGGTGGCACTGGGAGGGTACTTCTGTTCACCATTAGGTGGCAGCATAGTAAATGGAGAAAAGAAAAAGTTTAAATCATGCTTAGTTGTTGTCAACTGACAGCTGAATTTATAAAAATAAATTATATAGATCTGTAGACAGTGTACATTTATTGAACATAACTTAAGACAAATTCTTACCGTCATAAGCAGATCCCTGCAACACTCAGCCAGGCCAAAGCCATTCTCCTTTCCTCCCCAGCTCTACAGAAGGAAACAAAGAGACTAAACAATACAGTTCTTTCTCTTGAGGGACAGCTGAAATCAAAGCAATATGAAAACAATAGCATTCACTAGACCTCAGCTAGGTGTTGCAAACGGGCCAGGAGAGGTGTCCTTTTGTCAGATCCTAGTCTTGTGATGTAGTTGGAGCGCTTACTGAACACATAGAGCAGGTTCAGCACAGACAGGACCACCTGCATGTCGCATGACGCTAACAGGGTGGTTAAGTGCTACAAAGGAGGTAAGAATGGAAGAGGGTTAGAGTTGGTGATCTGCTTTAATTTTTTTCTCCGACAAGTGCATGATCCAGAAAAGCAGAGACATGGTAATGGTAGAGACCACTATCAGTTCAAGCCTACCTCTATGGAGCTGTACAGGTGCCTGGAGAAGCTATACTCAATGAGCAGAGCTGTGAAGTTGAGCACTGCCAAAAGCAGGGCTTTGAGCTGGCCGTTGTCGGGACGGTCACACACCAGGAGCCATGACATATTCTCCACTGTCTGGCCTGCATCACATAGAATGCCATCAAAGCGGTCCAGCAGATCCACCCAGTGGTACAGCTCACACTATTTTAGACAGACAAAAATATTTTTCAGTAGACTAGTAAAGACAGATTATCTCACACCTTTTTGTTTTACTTAAAAAATATAGGGGTGATGCCTTCAGAATATTGGAACTTTTTTCGGATGGATGAGAGCAATTCTGAACCAAGCATATTTCAGATTTCAAACAGATTTCCCAAACTTAAACTTAAAATGCCACTACTTTTCACAATATAAATAATGATGGCTCAGAGCATCTGATGGGCAAGCAGTCCCTTAGTGCATCAACATCACAATTGTTAAATAAAAGCTTCTCCACTGTCTCCAGCATGGATACATCTTAAAAAACACCCATTTGGCATTTCAACAGGGTACAGGGAAAACTGAATAATGCTAGAGGCTAAGGGCAGGGAGGGATTTGTGTGGCAATTAAGTTAAGAAACATCTGACTGGTAATTGATATAAAGAGATGAAAACAGGAGCGATTACAAATTATACAATATAGTTATTGTCATTAATCTGTATTTACAATGATTTGGTCAAACGATGTTGCAAACTTTCAATAAGGATTTTATCAGCACCATGGTGCAGTAGCTTGAGAACGATTACTCTTTTATATGTAGAATATAAGAGTCGCAATTGAATCACTATTCCATGCTTATTCTGTTGTCTGACAACAGAAAAATATTTAAATGAGAACAACTAAGTTGTGAATTCTGCTATATTGAGCAAGATGGAACTGAACATAAGTTTAATGGACTGACACTCATCAGAATAATGATTAACATGCAGTCAAGTTTACAATTCGGGTGTCTCTAACTTTCCCTGTGATTATTTACTGTAAATGTGAACAGCAACCATCATTAACCTTTATTTACTTTTCAATATGGGCAGGTGTCCACAAAAAATATATATTTTTAGACGGCTTAGTGTAAACGTAGTAAAGATGCCCTCCAGTGCCTGTCAAATTCCTGGAATATGCCTCTTATTCCCATTATATTCCATACAATCATTCACCAGTATAAACTCTGTCAGTTGCCAAAGAAAAGAATGAGGGACGACTGAGGGAGGTGCCTCTTCCTCTGTCTTTTCTTAAGGGCTTACCTTGCCAATATTCCAGGTCTTGATGTGCTGCAGTTCAACAAGTAGTTGCTCATCACTGCATGCCTTGAGCTTCTCAATAAGTATCCTGCAGTCAGCAGGCTGTGGGTTCAGAAGAAGCGCAATAGGGTTAAAGACAGCCAACTAGTAGGGATAACCATGCTGGAAGTACAGCTTAATGTAACTTCAGGTTATCATTGATCATTGATTAGGTCAGAGCATTTAGCGAGAGATTCAAGATAAAGATTTACACACGAAAGGCATGTATTTCGTTTGTGCAAACCTTAAGCCACCAACACATCAAAGTAAGCAGCAAGACTTTTTACTAAGCCACCCATGTAGAAAATCACTTGGGCTGTGCCCCCATTATGGCCACATTTGGTCATGTTAAGCCCAACCCAGCTATCCCAATTGTATGCAAATTTAGCACTCATGAAGCAAGAAATGATCATAAAGCCATTATTAAGCATACTCACAGCTTCCGTAGGCGTTTTCTTTAACTTGCTTCTGTCAACCTTCATTGTTGATAATCTCTATTTGTCGCTCCTATTAAGAGATTTCCACATATACATATATATACATATTGTCATATGTTACAATACCAATGAAACCATAAGTTACAGAATTAATAATTCAGTCAGCTAAAAATATGTGAAATGTACTTACAGAAAATAATTTGGCAATACCCACTTAACAGCATGTTCCAGTCACGTTACCTGAAAAATGATGGTAAAATTCAATCAATCAATCTAACAACAGTGTCCAGCATACCATAATACAAATTTAAGTTAAATAAATTTTAGTTGTATATACCAATATCACAAATTTGCCTCAAGGGACTTTACAATCTATAAAGCATTTCAAGATCTATCCAAATATGGAAAACTGCCTAAAAAACAAACAAAAAAACACATCATATTAATAACAGCAGTTATCAATCTTGAATTCTGAACTCTACTAATAAGAAAGGGTAGTGGATATTAGTATTAGTGAAAATCTGTTATAGACAACAAGCAACATAATAATCATTGAAAGATGATAACGATATTAAATTTGTTATCCATTTGTTATCTGTTACTGGTTATCCAGTGAGGTCTGCTGATCACAAAGCAGACCGAGGCAAGCATTAGCCAATTGCTACCTAGAAAGATACGACACCGAGTTAACTAGTTAAACACGGCTGGGCTCTAAACTAAAATATGTGGGCAACGTTTCGTGTACTTGAGATTTAAGTGATATCTCGAGAAAAAATAATTCGCAACTTCACCATGCTTGACCATCATCAGCGTAAGGATTTGATGCTGACAGGTTAAAGTTATAGCTACCCAGCTAATATGCTAACGTCACCCGTGCTAACAGCATAACGTTATTTACCTAATGTTAACAAGTCACATATACATGTTAGACAGCCGTTACTAGTCACAAACGAGTCTGGTTTGCTTGGTGACTGGCAGGGAACACGTCTGAGAAAACAAGACACGCTAAGACACTCAACCAACCGAAGAAATCGATTGGTAACGTTTGCTGCGGAGTTGAGGTTAGCCTCTCGGCAGCTAATAGTGAGCTACCGGTAACGTTAGTAAGCGAGCCGCTCTTGAAACACTTAAACCCGTTAGATACTACCAGACGTTATATAAGTCAGTAAATTCACAAGCAAGTCGTGTGTGTGTTCAATGGCAAACATCTAAACTCCAGCTAACCCTCACCCCGAAAAAAAGCCGTTTTAGCCATTTGTGCCACAGCTGTCAATCCACATCTCACAGGTCCACCATGCTGTCCTGATCCGACTCCTGACTAATTTAGGTCGGGGCTGCGTAGGCCGCAACAGAAGCCCCACTCCTGCCCGTCAATGCTCTAAGTAAAAACAAAACTGCAAACACTACTCGGAGACCAGCGACAGTAACAAGAGTGTGCGACAAATACATTGAAGCAGCTAACGTTACTTTCGAGGGTCTGATTCTTACCCGGTTCCCCAGCTACACGGTCGTAGCACGCGTTAGCTAGCAAGCTAGCTGCCGTTAGTTGGGTAGCAGGCAGAAACGCATAATAACTCGCTGAATCATTGTCGAACAGGTCTAACGTGACACTGCGCCTTCTGTTTTCAGTTTTCGTTTCAACAAATTGACTACCGGCTACCGGCTTGTTAAAGTAGTGTGTTCATCCGTCCGTTGTATTATTTTTCAGAGTATCCGCGCGTGTATCCATAGCAGAGATGCACTAGCTGTTGGCACAGTCATCATGACTCTGGGTAGTGTGCAAAAAGTGAATAACGTTAAGACTGGGAATGAGTAGCCACTGTTTATCGATGCTGTGCAGATTCGTGTAGGGAAACTGGCCCTTTCAGAAGTGCATCACGTCAACATTTTCTGCAGTCCCTTACATTTAAGATCAACACAAGTCTCCACCTGACACATCTGCAGCAAACCCCCAGAAACACGAGAATAATGATGAATATAACATGAATTGTTTTCACAAACTCTATCAGCATCAACATGGAGGAATGAATTTTAAATGTGCATCACAAATAATAAACATGCAGCTGGCTGGCAACAGTTAACCAAAATACATCATGGTTATCATCATCATGTAATACTGTAATAGTATATTGGCAATATACTATTACAGTTATAGTTGTGCAAATCTGAACTGCAGTCATAAATGCTTTAAAGGCTATTTAATCTATATTGTAAATTTTAAAATATTTATTTTATACAGCATTTGGTCACAACACTTTAATCAATCCTATTTTTTAAGGATAACTCCCAAAAAGGTGTGCACAATTGTTTTTTGTTATGCTCAGATATCTCATACAACCCTCAAAAGTATACTTGTCAGGCTCTAAGAGTTTGGTGCTACAAGAAGCACAAATCATGCCCCTGAGCTCTATTGGTGAGGTGTTGATAAATGCAAAATAAAGTAAATCAGACCCAAACCATCTCAATGGATAGATAAGTCTAGGTGGAAGAGAAAAATAAGTATACATTTTTTTAGGGTGAAATGCCCATTTAGGCAAGCAATTCAATCTTCATTTGAAAGTGGAATATTTAATCTAGTTTAGGTTAGTTGTACTTCATTCTACTGCCAAAAATAATCTGATCCAAAGTACCAATCTGATGACTTTTGAGTGAATTAAAAAAATGTTTTTCCTTTTTGTTGTTGTTTATTATGTGTTGCTTATGATATCAGCTTTAAGTATAGGTAAACTTATTTGTAGAATGGTATGGGCCTGGAAGCAAATAATGATGGCAAATTACTGTATTCATGTGTTTTACTAGAACAGAAGTAGTAAATGGTTTAGCAGTACATACCAGAAACCGCTTTGGTTAGATAGCCCCACCATACCTATTTATGGCTTGATTTGCAGTTTCCTCAAACTATCTGAAAACATAAAAAAAACAAAAAACAATCCAATCAGATGAGACAGAATAAGAAAATTCAAGCAGCTTGTAAAGCAATTTAACTGACAGGTTAACACTCAAAATATGACACAAAGCTGGTAAAAGGTGCAAGTACACCCAACTATAATAAGAAATACTGTGACAGCGCATAACAGTCTTACTGTCTTATTAGGAAAGAAAACTTCTATTAAAGGTTTCCCCTTTTTCCAGGAAAAAAGGGGAAACCTGAACAGTACTGTTACCACTGGGTTTTTCCTGCTATTGACATTTTCAAATCCCACCTCTATCTCTCTAGCATTTGGGTCTAGATGATTTCTTTATATTTCCCAATGCGAGTATGTATACTTGTCACTATGTTAGTCATCTGCTATTCTACACTTCATATTAAATTACCCTTTATAAACAAAGTAACTTGTTTGATATCTGGTTTGGACACATGCATCTTTGAGGTGTTTGTTACCCGGCTGGTTATTGTCATTATAGGCATGGACTGGAAATGCAATCATATCACTCCCGATCAAAATTAATGGATGATTAACCGATATTACTGCCATGCAGTTAACCTCCTCAACTTAAACTTGCTTATGCCTATGACCACACATGGTTAGGTCAATCAGATTGATTTTAAATGTCTGCATGTACTACTATGAAAATCTCACAAATGTCAGCAGTGCTTCATTTGATGCCACATGCATCAAATGCCAGACACTATCCCTTAATTGTCTAGCACTTAAGATATTATAAATAAAATCACATAACATAAATAACTACCTTAGGTGCCCAGAGAAAAAATATTGGCTCATATCATGCTCATATATTTTGAGCATGATATGAGCACAGCATTCAACAAGTCAATTCGTACTATTGTAATGTCATCACATCGGCCACTGACTGAGAGGAACAAAGACATGCCCTAAAAACTGCACTGATAGGGATGAAAATAGGTAACGTTACCATAGATTCACTTTGCTACAATAAATATACATTAATAGTTATAGTTAGTATGCTTTGACTGAGAAGCACCACTACTTGCCTTTAGAGACTTGTAAATGTAACATGGTTAAGTGGGTTTCATGTTTGTTTAAAACATTTGAATGCATTTAATTAACAACACCCCCCTCCCATCAAAGAACACCACCATGGCATTAACGTTAATACCAACATTAGCTACAGACGGTATGAACTGCTCAAATCATTAGACAATATATTAATAGTAATGTAAGTATTAATAACATACCTTAGTTTGTTTAACATTACTACACTCCCTAATAGAATTATCACTCATAAATTATCTAACGTATGATTAGTTGTAGCCGCGTAAGATCAGTTCAGCTTACATCGTTTGACAAAATTATGTAGGTAGCTACTACGCAGTTAACGCCAAGTCAATGGCAGAGCTAACGTTAGCAAAGTTAAAAGCTAGTGAGGTGACGTTAGCTACATCCACTGGCAGTCAAGGCTAACGGCAGTTACTTTACCGGCTAACGGTAGTGACTTTAACAGCTAATGGTAGCAGATTACGAAAAGTAAAATCTGTAGTCTGATTCACATTTTAACGTCAACTCTCATCGGTTATTTGTCTCTTCATTCCAGAGAAAAGTGAGTGACCACTGACCAAAGATAACGTAACGTTACTGCTTTGACTTGTAGCAGAGAGGCGCACATACTCACACACAGCGGACATGAGTTGGTGTGCGAGCGGCTTGTATGTTTGCGGGTTTCGCGCGAGCTAACTAGCTAGCTAGCCGTTAGCGCTCCGCACAATGCTCTATCGGCTACATTAAAAATGGCGGTTTACACAGCAGAAGAGCCATACTTTACCCTTAAAAAGACACTAGTTATGTGGTGCCAGAGCCCAATAACATGTGAGAATCGCCAATGGTTGTTCTTAAGGAAGACAAATGTATGTAGCAATTAGCCAAAACCCATGTCAATATTCTGGAATAGATCTTTCTGCTTACCTCGGATGCGTGTTACATTTATTTCTCCATCTTGCACTAGCGAGTGGTAGGGTAGCTATGATCTCGCGAGAATACCTGCTGTTGCGTTTACCCGGGGCACTCCCTTGTAATTGTTATAAAAACATAACAATGCTTATGCGTTTTCATCTAGAAGAGGGCATATGACCCATTAACTGGCATTTCCAGCCTTAACTTTGTGATTAGATGTGCACACGAAAGCACACGGCAGAATTCGGCAAGTTTATGAAAAATATGTTTAATTCAGTTTAATATGAAACTATTCAAACTCACTGACAAATCTGAAATAAAGACTGTACATTTTAATAAAAAAAAAGCATTTAACTGCCCCCATTTGAACGGCAAAAGTTGAAATCGACAATGGAAATAATGTTTAAATGTGGAAGAAACGGTACAATAATTTGTACAATCAACCCTGAGAAAAACTGTAACCATTTATCATTTAAAGTAACATCTAACATGGCTTATTACCAACTTTAAATTGTATCTACTACAAAGTGTAAAATTGTACTTTGACTGGAAGAAATCATTAAGTGTAAATGTCCTTAATACAACACAATTTCATTGTTATATCTTAATGACTTTCCAGGAAAGAAAGACCCACCTTGGTAAAAGTAATGACAACTAAGTTCTCCAGTGGCCTTAAGCATATGAACAGAAAACCTTTCATTTGGCCCACAAAAAAATACTTATGGTGATTTGTTGGTCATCAAATAAATTCAATGAAAAAAGAAATTTGCCCAAGGAATATTTTATCTGTTTCAGGTCGTATTTAAACATGTCATGTTTAAAACACACAGTACACACCAACACAAGAGTGAATATCAACAATAATTAATATATAACTAAAAGGAAGAAAATAAACAAGGGCAGTTTGTTTCCAGCACACTTCCAATATTACACTGACAAGACAACATGAAAAACAAAGCATGACAATTACTGCGTACAAATATAAAAAAAGAACTATTTCAGATATTTTCCAAATACAGCAATGTGCCATGTACAAATTATGTTAAGAAATATTTCAAAGTTTTTGAACTATAAAAGAACTTAAATTACAACATATATTTACATATCAATGCATATCCTAGAACTTCACAATGTTTTCACACAGTTAAATCTACACTTCTGCCAACATTTTGCCACTAGTACATTCTGTGGAAAGAAAGCTTGTGTCTAGATCTGGCCCACAATGCTGCCAACACTTAGGGCACAAATTATTGTAACCTGCAGGAAACTATTCTCTTCATCTCACAATCTTTTTCTGCTTTTCCAATGTAGCTATATAAATTACAAATATTACAAATATTTACATTGACAACCAAAATCATAAAAACAAATCTAACAAAGCAATTGGTACATTTTTTAACCCTTTTGATCTTGAGTGGTTGACAATTAAAGAAGGGACAAAAATGAGGTGGTAAGAATATACTAAGTTAAAACAGGCTAAGAGATGACAAAATGCTGCCTTGTTAAATAAATATGATCATAAATATAATCGCATAATGTTACTCGTGGCATCAGTTTAGCACTTTATATTTCATGTGTAGAGCTACAGTATGAGATGTGCAAACACGAGTGACAAATTCCTCAAAAAGAATGAATACAATGTGGCACACTGAGTGCTGACGATGAGCATACACTGGATTTTTGCAAAACTGTTTATTGTGTGTAAAGATTAAAGTCTTGTTATCATCAAACCACACAAGAATTTGTTTTATGAGGTAAAAAAATAGGTTAAAAAACAACTAAATGCAACACTACTACTGCATGACTGTGTGCCTGCGTTTGGGATTACATTTTACCTGAAAAATGCATTTGTTCTTTCCCTTTTAAAATTCATGGTTGACAGTACAATGTTTTGTCATAAATACAACTACCAAAATAGCCTAAACAAAAAGGAGACATTAGACTTTGACATTTTTTTTCTACATTAGTTAATCTAGCAAGTTCAATCAATGTCCACCTCTAATTTTGAAATGTTTACCACCATATCCTATTGCCAATGTCAAATAGTAGTATATTATTAATGGTTATTTACCACCAAGTTATTTACCATACAGTTCCTGTATGCAGATATGGGTGGAATGGAGAGCCAAAGCAGGCTGCTAATTAGCTTGGCAGAGTAAGTGTTCTAGGGCAAGATATAGTGAGATTCAATAACAGGTGAAAACAGTAAACAACTTTATCTAGAGTATAAAATATAGATTACTATCTCTACCTCCTTCAGACCTACTTCCCCAGAAAGCCTTTTTCTTCATTCCCGCTTAAAAGTCTTCAGCCACATTTCCAACATCTCTCACAAAAGAAGTTTGCCGTTGCGGTGAATTTTCAGAATTTTTCCAAGTCTTTGTTTTGCTGTTGCAAGTCCTTTCTTTGGACGTTTCCCTAAATTAAAGTGACAGGGAAGAATACTTCAGAAAATGTGCTGTCACAATGATATTAAATTATGCTGTCAATGTCAAAGTTTATGCTTACCTTGACCAACTCCTGTTGTGCCTTGGCTGGCTTGCCCGGCCGGAGATGCCCCAGAGTGAGAGCTGCTGTTTTGCGGAGACAAGGAAGGTCGACGTGAAGTAAGGAATACACCAGGGGCCATGGCTCCGCTGCCTCTAGTGCCCCCGGGGCCAAAAGTTCCTGGTCCTGCCGTGTATTCATGGTCCAGCAGACTGGCAGAGTAGTAATCCATCCTCCTGTCTGGGCTGAAGTCTACAGACTCTGCAGCAGGGGGTGGGGAGGGTGGGGCTGGCTCAGTCTGAACAGGGGGAGGAGTGGCTACAGGAGCAGGAGGACGCTGCTTTTTGGTGTACTTCCTTTTAGCAGGTTTTTGCTGTTCCTGAATCATAACCAAAAGAATAAACAATTATCTTTGATTATCTTTTATTGAGAGTAAATTATGCTTCTACTCCACAGTATTCACTAGATATATATTTTAAGACCAAATAATTCAATCTGTGTTTGTTTTCCCACTCACTTGTTGTGCCAATTTAGCAGCAGCTGCTGCAAGGCCAGTTTCTACAGATGCAACTCTCGCCCCTTCTCGGGCTGGTCTTTCCTGTTTGGGAAGGGTGGGCATCACTCTGGCTATAAATGAAAATAAATTACTAAGAGGTCAGCCATCAGAAAGCAAACAAGTTAATTTGGTGTGCCGTGCTTCCACATTTAAGACAGTTACCTTTCGGGCTCCAAGGTGTGTCATCCCAGTTTTTCTTCCGCTTCATCTTAGCCTTGCTAGCATGGTCCTCCTCATCAGACTCCAAGGACGGGTAAACTTCAACAAAAATTCAATTACCATCATCAAACATTTGGTAGATCAATAAATCTATAATCTTGGTGGTTTGATAAGCACTGATTTGTGCAGCAGCAGCAGATGAAAATCATCAAATGTATTGCTCACCATAGTCTGAATCTTTAAAACAGGTTCCCAGAGTCTCTTGTTCATCTGGACTCTCTTCATCACTAAGGTGACGGACCGGCCGCTTAATCGGCCGTTTCCCAGGCCGCTGGATGACAGGCTTCTTCTCAGCAGTGCCAGTCTTTTTGACCCCTCCAGTCACCCATACAGCCCTGCCACCCTTTTCCTTGACCGCCCCTAATCCCTCGGTTAGGCCTCCAGAGATAGATAAGGGAGATGAGGAGGACGAAGATGATGAGGAAGAGGAAGGGGGATTAGCCATGGAAAGCATCCCCTGGATGGCATCACGAGTACTGGGAGAAGCAGGGGCTTCCTCACTGTGAAAAGGACAGAGTTGAACAATCACTCATTTTAAAATAACCTTTTAAACATTGCGTACAGCCAGAGCCATTGCAAATGCATAGACTGTACAAGTTCTATTTTAAACAAATACATAACTTCAAACATCATGCATTTAAAATACCACATCTTCTCTACCGATTCTTGATTAAAGAAATCTAACCTGAGTGTTGCAGAGTCCAAGCCTGCCACTTGCTTGCTGGCCTTCAATAAGTCCAGAATTCCCCCAGCACCACCCTTCACTCCATGAGCAGCCAGTGCTTCTTCATCCGTGGTGTAATCCTCCTGAAGCCACATGCACAAACATGATATTGATACTATTGAACCAGTGCTGTAAAACAAGGTTTATAATGTATAGTGTATACAGTATGACACAAACAAACTGATAGGAAAAACGTTTTGTGTATATAACACATGATTCTTGTTACATTTCACTGCTTCAACACTGATAGTTAGGCAGTCTTTGATCAAAAGTCACAAGTGTTTATCATTTATTTACATAAATGGCAGATCTTATGTTTCCACAATGAAAAACGTATTATATTGGACATCTGTTGCAAGAGTAAGTAGTTATTACGAAATAGCATAAATCATGATATTAGATAGCCTTGTTGTTCCAAAATACACAATTTAAACTATCAATCTCATCAATGATTGGCTAGCCATATAGCGCAACAAGCATGTGCATTACAATGTAGTTAGTCTGCTTTGACAGAACTAAAATATTAAATGTTATAATATCTATTGTGGGGAAATTACTTTGCTAAAGTAGCCATGAATATCTTGTTCAGCAGGGGAAAAGAAAGTGAAGCACTGTAGCAAACATTGTGATGAGCTGTGACCAGTTTGATGCTAAACTTTGAAGCAAAACCTGTTATGTTCAGTGTGGCAAGCATAACAAAGCTGAATGCAAAGCCATGATGTAGTCATCACAATGAAATCTCATCAACTGTATCCTGCATGTGTGAAGTAAGCTCCTTTTGTCACCAGTCAATGAAAGTCATATCAAGAATTACTTTCTTATACTGGCTACGAGATGACTTGGTTCCAGAAAACCCGATTGGTGTATCCATAATAATCTCACCTCAATGTCAAAGTCCACCTCTCCTGGCTCCCTGATGCGATTAGGGTCAGAGCAGGGTTTAGCTCTGGGCAGCTTCCTAGGAAGACCTGAAGGCACATTTTCACACAGTGCAAAGTGGCTTAGAAACCATACTATTAATTACACCATATAAAAAAAGGTGCTACAGCCCAAGCATTCAATCAGTCTTACCAATTAAATTAATATAAATCCATACAAGGCCTGTTCCATTCATAATAGTTTAGATGAAATTCTCACCACTTAGTTTCTTCTTCTTGCTAGATCCTGCAAGTTTGCGTCGTGGAGGAGGGGTCTCGTCAATTTGCAGCTCATCCTCGGACTCCAAGTCAGAGAGGCTGGACTCCTCCATGGCAAGATGTTTGAAGTTTCCACCACTTCCTGCACCATTTCTATTGCCTTCCTTCTTGCTGAAGAGAGAGAAACAGCAGGTATGAACTCCAGCAATTGGCAGGACTATAATCACAAAAGTAATAGGAAGTCAAAGCTTACCCTTGAATTTTTCCATTGGTCAACACAAGCTTGAGTTTGCTTTTATTTAATTTCCCTTCAAACTCTTCTAATGGCAGGTCCAGCTGGAAAGACAGAGGAGATACAAAATTCAAGTATGAAGATGAAACATTTAGACACAAAAAATGCTGGATAACCATTCTTATTGTCACTGATGTTTGCAAACTGCATACCTTGTTCTTGTTTTTAGTCTTGCCAGGTTGAAATTTCTTGAGTGTGTGTTTGGTATGGATCTCAAGGAGGTCAAGTTCTCCTGCTTCCGCCTTGAGTAGACCCTTCTGACTCTTCTTCTTGGTTCCTGGGGGCCCAAGACCCCCCATCACCTCCTTGGGTTTGAGACCTTTCTTTTTTCCAGGGGGACGTCCGGAATTTTGAGAGGTTGTCAGGGGAGCTTTAGAGAGTGGAGAACCAGGAAACTGAGGCCCAGTACGGCCAATGTTTTGCTGAAAGATGTCCTATGAAATGAGGGATTGTACTCTTTAGTAAACCAGAAAACAATATCAAAAAGCTAACAAACAAACAAAAATAAAACATTTTAAAATGATGCAACAAATCCTTCATTTATTAAACGACTAAGCATTAAAACATGCACAGAGTGACGTTTTTATTTACCTCAACCAGACGAATCTCCTTGGCCAGGTCCTTCACTAGCGTCTGAGTATTGATGGTTTCTGGAATCTCCACTTCATGCTCTGCTAAAGCCTGAGTATGATGAGATAATCATTCAACTCATACAATTTAACAAAATATACACAATTTTAAAATGTATTATGCATTTTTATTTCTTGTTTATGGTAAAGAATTGCGTTTCCTTTCTAGATGAAAAATGTCCTGTGAATTACCACCTTTCCTAATTTTTCTTAATAATCTTATAAATATTATTCTATATATTTATTTGAGCTTATATTGTATTGAGCAGAATCCAATACAAAGTTCCACATGCCAATGTCACAATTGGTTAAGCAGAAAAATGGTAAGTAATGAAACAAAAAGCGAAGACGACGACAAAAAAGATTTTGGCTACCTCTTTACGAGTCCAGCTGCGGAAGGCATTGTTCAGGGCCTTCGCTCCATGAACCAAGTAATTGGCAGGGTGTCTGCGGTTTTCTCTCAAACCTGTGAGACAGAATTGCATAAAGTTAATAATACAATGCCATACAGTAAACATTCAAGTAGTTTATGAAGAAATTATGAAATTGATATACAATTTGAATTTTCTTACCTCTAAAGGTATCAAGAAGGTGCTTTCCAACATACCAGCACACGGTCTCAAAGTTGGGAAATCTGAACAAGTCTGCAGTGCTTAATCTCTTCTCTATTTCATATGCTCTAAAATGTCAATGCGGCACATGAAAAGACAGACATGCATATTAATTAAACATGTAAAAGTTCTGAAAGTCATTAAGATTAAACAATTTACAACAGAGTCAATATAATGTGTGGGAACACCAGAAACCACCTAAAAAAATTCTTGTTTGTAATGGAATAAGGATCTGTCATATTGGTCTGGTCTTGTTGGTTTTCTGCTTGTCTATGCAACCGCATTTAGAAAGTAAAGTTACATTTCATTTCTCTCACTCCTCCCTCTCTGTCTTGCTTTTTTAGACAAGTGAAATTCAAATGTTAAGTGGAAATAGACAATGTTTTTGATTTAACTTGTTAATGTTGCATTATGGGTTTGTAGCGTTAATGCTGCTAGGCTAGCCAGTGTCTTAAAGTCTGTATATAGTGAGTCTGTTAAAAGTCAGGCAGCTCTAAAAGCATTTCATTAGTCCAGTTTAACCTGTAGGAGTTTTAGAGGTTTTGTGTAACGTGGAGGACATAAAGTTATGATGAGTGAAAAGGATCAAAGCGCCTTCCAATATACCTACAGCAGAAACAGACTGTGGATCAAATTTGTCAAGATGCCAAATACCACTGTTACAGATAAGGAGCTCATAAAGACAAACAGGCAGTCTTATGAATGTTAACTGCAAGAGAAAATTATTTTTGACCACTTCCAAGAGTCTGGTTGGAGTTTATGAGTATGTAACTAAATTATACTATGGTGTAAATTCAAAAGTTATTTTTCCAAAAATATGAACAATGATCTACTTGTTCCTATAAAAATCAAAAGACAGAAATTATGTTATCACTGTCTTTTTTTAAAACATTAATTTTACATAAGCATGCTACTGACCCAGTTCTCTTTACTTAACACATTTCCTTTTGCTTTCGTGTCTCCATTATAGACATAAAGCAATTAACAAACTTGTGCTTTTTCTCTGAATGTTAAAAAGTTGCCTGTTTCCACTTTAATAACAAGTACAACATGTAATACGACCTGTATCAAAGAATACATCAGTCTAGAAGAGCTATATCAAGTGCATGTACTACATTTGTAAACAGGGCTGAGGCAACTAACCGGAGCTGCATATCGATGTTAAGACTATGCAAAAAGTTTCCTCCAAAGGCCAGGCAGTCAACTGGAGTCAGCACAGCATGAATCCACCCTGGAAGACAACCACATGACAAAAATGTTAACGTTGATTTATTGCGACTGGAAGACTACAACATCTATGTTGTTTAACAATTACTTGTGCAACTAGAAAAACAACTACATATATTACAGCTTACCTGTTGGTATGAACAAGGTGTTTCCTTGTTTGACAGAGCATCTGTAACACATATCGACCTGGTCTCCGAAGAACATCTCATTCTGGCATGATGAGGAACTCCACCGCTCAAAAAGCGTCAGGTTGGCTGGGGTGGGGGAAATTAGGTAGAAGATTTTCTCGCCCTGACAATAGATATTGAAGAGAGAAGCTCTTATAATGATAGCAGTTTTTTTTAAGAGAAAAAGTGAGTCATTAGCATGTAGACATAAAATATGTATGTATGGTGTGATCTAATAATCTCTACAAGTAACAGAATTGTCAGTATTTCGCTGTCAGTATAACAGAAACGTTTCCCCCTCACCCTCAGAACATGGTACCATACTGAGGTGCCTCCAAAGTCAATGTGGAAGTCTGTGTAACTATCCTTCACCCCCATTAGGCAGTACTTCTGCACATTGGGTCGTTCAAACACAGACTCTTCAGGCCAGAGGTTTTCCACCCATGACAGCTTTCTCACAATCTTTGGAGTCTCCACCAAGTTCGAAAGCCTAAAACAAGTCCAACACTTATCTTTAGTCTTCAAAACATCTGTAACAACACAACTTCCCCATTTACAATCAAGTTTGTATTTATTAACACTAATTTATTAGATCAACTGATTTTGATAGAAAAATAACATGAAACTCAAGTAGTAAGACACCGTAGTATAATGAGAACTGTTAAGTCAGTGAAGTAAATATCTTTGTGTACCTGGTCTCAGAGAACTCCAGACTGATGACATTTAGCACTTTGTCTCTGTTGGGGCTGTTGTAGTATTCAACAAAGTCTCCCAACCGCATCTTCAGGTCACATTGGCGAGACACGTCAATCACATCAATCTCTTTGTCTGAACCTGCAGTTAGAACAAAATAAACCTGTTTGAGTGCACATAAATTCATGTCCATTATAATAGAAAAAACAAATCTGAATTTTCTAAATACACACTATCCCAAAATTCTTGAACAGTACAGCTCTATGCATCTAAATTTAGGTGTATGAAATTTACCGATGTAGTGCTCTACATCACTGACGCCAAATGACGATGGGGGCAGAGTCATGCCCAGACCATCCCGCCTCAGCACCATGACAGGAACACTGAATGAATGCTCTTCAAGAAACTCCACTGTCAGCTGGGCCCCAGAGGGCTTTAGCAAGACTTCATCCGCACTGTCACAGAAACACAAACAGACATATGTCTTTTGATTGTGAATAAATTAAGTAAATATTAATAACTGAATTCTTTACACATTTATTACAGCAAGGCATAGGCTCTCCAACCAGCCAAAGATCAGCAATCGTCAGATGATGTAATGCAGAAAAAAAAATCCTTAATCCTCAGTTCTGATAGAATTTTTGGACAGATACACGGAGTAAGCGCAGTAACGTCAATACTATATCAACACTACAATAATATAATGCAATCAATTGCAATAAAAAGTGTACGTTTATGTTCACACCTCACTTTTATTGTTGAGACACTATATGATGTACATATGCAACCAGTACGATATATTTTAACTGTATTTAAATGTATTTCCTATTAATGGTGGACATGTACTGACTTTTCACTTGTCATCTCTGTATTGTAGAAAGTCGTGGAAATGAGGCCTCACGCAAAACAGGGTTAGGGTTATCAAGCTGTATGAGCCTCCTACAACTTTCCAAATAAACATCATTTTCACATGAATAGTTGACAACAGTTGTCTAAAAGCACCAACGGAAAGGGAAAGGATCTACTTTTGTAGCAGGAACACATGCTAAATGTACAGCAATCCACAGCCGCTCGTGGTACGCAAGTTTCCCTGAATGTAGATCTCTATGTAGTAAGGCATAATTGCCATTCTGTTCACTTCCAGCTGGACTGAGAGACAAGCTTTTGAAAAGATTCATGTATTGAATCATGTTGATTTGGAAAGTTGAGAGACTCTGGCACAGTTTACCCCAATTGATGTTGCTTTGTGTGAGCCTTCATTTCCCCAAATTTACAATGGAAGGGGTGAGTGCAAAGTTAGCAGCACCCATAGTCACAATTGCCACATTTATAGGAACTAAGCCAAGCTGAAATATACCAGAATCTTCCTTTAATGGACATCAGTTTTATCTTTAAACTTTTAAATAATAAACCATTATCTCTTTCTTTGCAGGACAGCAGAGAGAGAAACTTACTTTGGAAAGGTGCGACTCCGTAGCTCCCTAACAAACTGTGGGCTGCCAGTCTTACCAGGCTGACTTAGATCTCTTCCTCCAACAGCACCTCCATCAGTCTGCTTATTGCCTCCACGGCGTTTGCGCACTGAGAGTAAAGGAGAGTCAGAAAACAAAGGTCAACAGTTGCACAATTGTGTGTATGTTAACCAGAAACATATACTTAAGTATACTTACTGACAGATGGCCCATGGGTGACCTGACAATTGGGGCAGTGATACAGATCAATCTCAGCTGCTTTGTCCTCCTCTACTCCAACACAGCTACACAGAACACATTATTATATTGGATGAAAAATACACAGAATAGACAGCTGAATGAAATGTGATGGTCCAATACAGACAATAGCCACACACAGGAATATTTTACGTAAGATATAATTACATCATAATTCAATCAATATTTGAATCTCATTGCACACGGACAACAATACAATCTGTGTGTTGGTGGGCAAGTTTTTCCTCACTCGAATCGAGGGTCTAAGGACAGAGGGTGTCACTCCCTGTACAGATTGTAAAGCCCTCTGAGACAAATGTATTTTGTGATTTTGGGCTATATAAATAAAATTTGATTTGATTTGATTTAAATGTGAAAATGACGTACCTTCCATGGAACCAGTCTTGACAAATGTCACACTCAATCATGAAGCGTGTCACATCATATGGCAGGCGACACAAGCAGTATACTGGCACTGATGCCATACTGCCTGTGGTTGTGTGTGTGTAAATAAGTTAGTGGTGTGAGGATGTCAAAATCTAATTTAGATGGGACGGATGATTTAACAAATTTAAGGCTTAAATAATAATGTAGTGAGGGCAATATCACTGTACTGTATGGACTATACTGTATGTGTGCCGCTTCAATGAGAAATGCCTGTTACAGATACACATGTCCACCGGGATTCACCAGAAAACCTGTTGAGATAAACGAGCAGGACAAAACTTGTTAATACCCGACTATGAGACACATTAATAACGCAAGATGGCAAATCACAGTAAATGTTACCAGCTTCTGTTTTAACAGTTAACGTCTCTACTGCAACTTGAGATGCAAGCCCGGGCAACTTTAGTTAACAGTTAACGTTGCTAACGCAAGACGAGTAAGTTAACGGTTAACTTGTGTTTCGCTTCGGTAGCGTAAAATGTGTCTGTAACTAACTATTTCATTGTTTCAAATTCAAAAAAGGAAAGGTAATAGCTAGAGTGGCGCTATGTCCTTCCCGAGTTAAAAACATATTTTGCTGCTGTTAACCAGCTGTTAAAAGTAGCAAACTGGTCGGCCGTAACGTTAGCTCGTTATTTGTAAACACGCTGAATGTTGTTTTGCTATCAAAGCGCTGACGTTTTTAGCAAAGCAAGCCAACGTTAGCTATGTTAGCTATGAAGCTAACCTAAACATTTGCCAATATGTGGATTTTAAATTATACAAAAACACATTCGCTGCGGTGAAATAAACTATGAAAATGTGTGAAATAGTTGACCATTTTCAGTCAACACAAAGGAGCGTTGTTTGAACGAGACAGCTGCCTGAAAGTGATATGTAGCAACTCACCGAAATGTAGCTGCAGCAGGGCCAAGCATTCAAAAGCCGTCGTAATCCCTACGCAAGCTCGGTGGCAGTTGCGGCCTTATTATGCAACGTAAATTAATAACAATTTGCTTCACCACATTTTTGTTTAACAACTCTGTATTGCCCAAATATAAAGGTCAGACTCTGAAATCACCACTGGATCTGAAAATTAGAACCTGAAGCGACCTAAACGAGCACAATAAGTGCAAATGACGGCGTACTTAAATGCACTAACGCCATTTCAAAGGCAGCAGCGTCAGACGGTTGTTCGTCGCTGTTCGCTGTTGAGAGAACAATAAAGTTGTGGACATTAAAATGTGGAGTTGCATTCAGGGAAAAACATTGCAGAAAAGTATGCGGCAACAAATTTGCTGTAAGAGGATAAATCCCGTGGCTCTAAAATAGCTTGCCAAACAGCAAGTATTTGTAAATATATAGATATACACGAATAAATGACTTTATGACTTTAATTAATAAACATGCGATTATATTAATACGTACAAAGTAATCAATATTCTTGAAATGTGTAAATGATTATAATGAATTGTAATTCACTATTTGATAATAATATAACCTACTTAGACTTTACTTTTATTTGACTGCTGGAAGTGGAGTGCAAAATTAACTTTAATGACCACCATCCAAATGGCTAGTGAATATTTACATTTTACCAGCCACTCAATAGACTACCAATGTTTTTGGTTGGTTTACTGCAGATTCCATTGGCCTTAAATGCATACCATAATTTTAAGATTTTAAAATAGTTTCCATTGATTTTTGAAATAAAATTAATAATCAGCTTGAGAGAACAAAAAGAAAAGGGACAACATGCTGGCTAACCTGAACTCATTGCTTATTCATTCTCCCTTTTTTACCTGGAAAATCTAGACATGTCCACAGATGAGAGTGATTCCTTATATTTTATTCTTGCAGTTACAACACGTGAAAGCAAAAAACATTTAATCTTGTTTGCTACTATTCCTGTGGCAGGAACACATGTTAAATTGACAGCAATTTAACTACAATGCTGTTCCATATCAAAATAAAACAGAAGTAGACATGATGTTCATTGTGATGGATCCCTATCAAATACTGGTTGATTGCCTTCCATGTGTTTTCTGGAATAAGGGGAAATGTATTAAACTGTAAAAATACTTTACGTTTTCAAAAATGATTGGCAGCAATGTTTATGTCACATATAAGTTGTACATAACCAAATGCCTCTGCATGGCCTTCATGCTTGTCTTGTTCCAAAGTCTGATTTGCAGTAACTGAGTAACACAGTTTGCTGAGCTAAGTTATGGCATGTAAAAAAAAGTTATAATGTCAAGATATGATGTTTAACATCATTTATTTAGATTAGTTACAAAACATAAATAAAATCAACAGTTGAATTAGTTACAATTTACAGAGGCTAAATCACCAGCAACATACTTCATATATCTAGGTTTCTCTGTCCAAATGTCCTTTTATCATTGGTTCTCAGACATGCCATTTTGGGACTCCCCAGATTTTTGTTGCATCAATTGTAAGTTTATTGAATCTGACCTGAAGCCCAACAGGAGGGCTTCCCGTGTTTCTATCATGTAGCTTTAGGTTATCATGGTTAAAAACACAAATAAAATGTCAAAAATGACCAAAGTTCTCCAAATATAATCTTAAAAGACCCTGGCCTGTCAGGACTCAGAGAGGTATATAAAGACAGGGGAGTCCCATGTAAACAGGGATGAAAACCAGTGTTTTATACTTTCAGATAACCTCTGATTTATAATGATGAGAACACAATTTTACAATTTGTACAACCCCATCTCAAAATACAAAAATAATCTTTATCTTTTAGATAACATTTTGGTAACACTTCAAGGACAAAGCCAGCTCCATATCATGAAACATGATCATCAAGCTGTAGCTTGCGGTCAACATGTTAGTGACATGTTATCAGACATGACAGCACAGTATCTCACTTTCACTAATAATGAACTACATCTCTGTGAAAACGTGGGTTGTCTTGAAAAGCAACAAATACAGAAAACCATTGTTATATCCTTGATTATGCAATTGTAGTTTGTGAACAACCATACCCTTTAGCACAAACTATTGCTCCTTAAACCTTCATGTTTTAAAAGTCATTGACTCACATATAGCTGTCTTTAACAACCTGTACAATCTTCTGTTTTCTGTGGCACACAATCCCTCTATCATTAATATAACAGAAACACTGCATTGACTGTAGGCTACTTATGCCAAAAATGTTTCAAAAAAATGATGGTCAAGTCTGTGTATGGCTAAATGTTAACCCAATAAAATGTAATATATCGTCTGATATATACTATGTATCTCTGCATCTACAAGTGAAGTGAATTTAGAAATAGAGGAATGGAGCAGTTTTGTCCTAAGTAAACCTTTTGCAGTGTGCAAAAAGCATGTGTATGGCCCACAGTTCATCTTATGACACATGCATTCACACCAACAGCCTGTGGTCAAAGACTAAATCATTCAAACAAAGAATTTGTACAGCAAAAGAAAAGAAAAAAAAAAGTCAAATAGGCAAGTGAGGATTTCACAACAGTGTGGGACATCAAACTAATGACCAGTATATGGTCTAAGCTCCAACTTAGACATAGGCAGAGTAAGCATTTTCAGTTGGATACAGTGACATTTGAGAGGCCGCTTTGAATTAAAGAAACAGGGATGCAATTTATAATGCAATATACTGTGGGACTATCACAAAGCGTCACACAGAAAAAATATACACTCACACACTCATAAATGCAGTAATTTTAAAAGGCAATATGGGAATAACCCATATGATCTCCCCAGTCTAATAACATGGCAGTTTTTCTTTTTCATCTTCCTCCTCAGCATGACACCATGATATACTGTGATATGCGGTGCTAAACTGAAAGTAGAAATGTCTGTGAAAAGCATATTATACTGAAAGCCAAATTTACTCATGACTGATTAATTATCCCAGTAGGCTGCAAATAGTAAATGTGAGATTCGTAAACATACAGCAAGTACAAGCGGTTTGGCATATTTCAATTCACCATCATGTAATGAATTTATCTGAATTTATATCATATCACTTATGGTCATTCAGACTTTCTATCATACAACTGCTGAACATAAAATAATACAAATTAAGCACATGCTGTACTGGTGCACTACACTACAACAGCGAGTTTGGTCGCATTGCGGTTTTGATGGTGGCCAGATAACTTTACCGTGCTCTACTGTGTAACATGCTGTTGTTGTTTTTTCATTGCCCATTGAAACACCTTGTGCTGTTGGCCGACGGTGATTATCCTCAATGTGCTTCTACAAAAATATTTTATGACTTACAGACAAATCAATACAATACATGCTGATCAATTTAGATGACCATTACTAATTGCACTTTTAAAATTGATAGTCCTTTCACTGTAAGCATTGACAAATCAAAACAAAAAATGTCAACAAATTGTCAAATATTTTGTCCTTGTCTCTGCTTAAGGAGAGTTCATGGTCCAACTGCGTTGGTAGGAAAACAAAAACATGAACATTAATTTTTGTCAAAAGACACAAGGGATATGTACTAGGATAACCCACAAACACTCGTTCATGCTCATAAATGCACACACACATACATTATAGAATTTATACATCTCAACACCCAAACATACCATTTTTCATTAAACCCAGGTGCTGTCTTCCATATTACCCTCTGTCTGTACAAACTAGAATCTATCATCTCTCACATTCACTCCCCATCACATACAGAAGTGAACTGAATCCATATATTCATAGCAGTCACAACTTTGTCATGCACACACAGAACTAATACTCCAACATGGATCTGTTTCACATCTCGCTCCAACTACTATTTCCAACTCTTGCACCTTCACATTGGCCTCACGCTGTCTTGATTTCATTTCTGTCCCAGAGGAAGAGTAGAGGTGGGGGGTGTTGGGTGAATTTTGGCACTGGAAGGTAGAGCAGCAGTAGAGCAGGAGGAAGAGGAAGAGTTTGAAGAAGATGAGGAACAGGAGCAAAATGTCCCCCCAGTAGCAGCACTGCTATCTGCAGGTGCAGTGTTACCACTGCCAGGCAACAGAGAAGCGGCCGTGGACACTGGGGATGTGGGCATTTGGGAAGGCAGCAGCGGTTGGCTTTGAGGCAGTGAGTGGGGCAGCTGGGCCATGGGTTGTGTCTGTTGTACTGACTGAGACTGTACGGGAGTTTGCATTCGGGGCTGTGGTATCGGCTGGCGGAGTGGGGACTGCTGAAAGGTCATAGGCTGGAGAGGGAGAGACTGATGGAGGTGTAAACTTTGCTGCACTTGAGGCATGTGCGTCTGTGGTTGTGGTCCCAGAGAGTGCAGGGTGGACAAGCTCCCCCCGCCTGTGTAATGGGAAGGGGATGTTGCAGTCAAGCTGGCAGGAGTTGGGGGTGCCTGGGGGTTCAGTGGTGCCCCTGGAAACCAACCTGGTGGAGCCACCTGTATGGAAAATAGTGATGACAACTGATGGAAGACAACAAAAACAATCCTTTGGTACTGTTTGTTTTGTATTGGTATGAATAACAAAATCATTTATTATATTAGAGTAATTCTAGCCAGAAACATTTTTTATTACTCTTCATTAAAATGAACTGAACACTGTCTGCTTCTTTTGATCATCTTTAATTAGCACAAACCAGTAAATTGTCTTGTTACAAGAGAGCAAAAGCATACTCACAGCATTTATGTAATTGTTCATTGTGTGGTATTAAAAATTAGATGCATATTATGGTGTGAAGTCCTACCTCAGTCGGCTGGCTCCAGCCTCCCAACTCCTGCACCTGCTGAATCTGCTTGATTTGATTCAGTGAAGGCTTGGGCGGGGCGGGGCCCACCGACTCCTTCGTCCAATTGTCAACAAGTTTATGCAGTTCATCTGTGAATGTGCTTTTTCTTAGTGGACTGTGATCTGTGGAAAAAAAGTGGCCTTGCATCATACACCTATTGTAACTAAATCATGTGTTGTCTTGATTTATAACTAATATGACAAACTATACCTCTTTTAGCAGGCAGTGAGGTGCGCTGCTCTGGGCTGCAGTGCATGGGCAGTCTACTCTGTTCACCACCTGAGAAACTACTGGACTGCTGAATACCTAGACAAGATATACAAGAAATAGTTAGACAGAGAATAAAATGAAAAAGACAAAGCTATAAAGGGAGAATTGCTTAAAAATGTTACCAGAGTGTGTAACTCCATTGTTATCCATGTGAGAGTGAGGTCGGGGCCGAAGCTTAATTTTGGCAGGCCTGGGCCTACGTGGAGAGAGGACAGGGGGTGCAGTGGGAAGAGGAGGGGTTCGACACAAGGAAACAGGAAGACTCTGCCTTTGGTCTTTGAGAGAACGAAGCTGTCTGTACAGCTCCTGTAGCTCTCTGTTCTGCTGGGCTTGAAGCGAGACCACTTCTTTGATGTGCCTATAGAGGAGGAGATTCGATACACAGATGAGAAAGTGGTGAGAATTGTGAAGTAATAAACTGTAAATGACAATGGAAAAACAAAACAAATGCAAATTAAGTCATGACCTGAAACTCTGAGTGAAAATTTAAATTACATTTTTCCCCTTCCTGACTTACTTCTCTCTGAGCTTGTGCAGTTCTTTTCTCAGGTCTTCATCCTCCAGTTCACTCTCATCATCATCATCGCTGCTGCCAAGGGGTGAGTGGCTGTGTCCATGACCTCGAGGCAGGTGGGCCATTGCCGGGGTCCTTTTGGTCTCAGCCTGGGTTACAGAGAAGCGGCCCACTTTCCTGTGAGTGCTACCATGGCCTAATGGCGCATCCTTTGGGGGAGAGGACTGTGGCACTGGAGTCACCTGGTGGCAGAGGAGGTGTGAGCCATAAGCGGTTTGTTCCTTGTCTAGACTGCAATTAAGGTTCAGACAAATGAGTGGTAAAGATAGAATCAACATTGCTCCACCTACTTGAAATCGTCCTTTTTGTGACTGTGGTGGATTTACGGGGTGTGCCTCCTTCTCCTCTCTAAGTACTTGATTGCTTGAATGTCCATCTGATAAAGAGATACAGATGAAAAACAAAAAGGGGAAACGAGGACCCAGAGACACAGATATAAAGAGCACATATATGACGAGACAGACACACAAAAGCAACAGACAAAATGTACACGACAGAGACATATAGATGCACACAGACAGACCGGGGATCACATACACAAAGTTAAAAATCACCCACCAATGTCACACATGATCAACTTTGTGACTTACATGGCTTGCATGCAGGTCTATGAAATGTGTAAACATACTGTTTGTTGAGTTCGGTGACAGACATTTTTCTAAATTATATTAATAAACTGAGGAATAAATGTAAGGTGTTTGGCAGTAAAATACATGCTACATTAACAGAAACATATTATGGCCGTGTGGGGAGGGGTGGTAAATGCTGGTTTAATTAAAAGCAAAATTAAAGTTAGTCGTTAAATAAAAAACATATTATAAAATTGCAGTTGTACAGTGTGTACCCCCACCCACCCACACATCCACTCTCTCATTCTCATTGACTCACAATTGTCCAACTCACATACCAAACAACAAAGCCCAATATCAGATTAAAATTATATAGTTCAGTGTGTTTGGTATTTGGGAAGTGTGTACATGTATATTCACTGCATAATTTAAGACCAACATGTAAATATGCAGCCTGATAAAGGTGCTATTTACAGAAAATGATCCACTATTAGACACACACGTAAAACATGACATACATGCACATGCATGTGCATTGTAGCAAAGAGGATCTAAACTACTGCTACACATATAAACACAAATACATGCAAGATGGCGGGGATACTTAAAATAGTGTGATGTAGCATAGCCATATGAAAAGCCTACCCTTGTACAACAACCTGACAGTAACTTGTTAGCCCTGGGTAATGTGCACAATATATCATAAATTATGATTTAATCATAATCTGGATATTTCATACAAATAGAAAAGTAATCTTCATAAATGCAGTAGCATAGCATCTATAGTAGAATCTCACAGAGTGCCATATTGTATGAGCTGACACAGAAAGCATAGATATATTTTGAATGACAACTCATCACATCATATCAGTTTAGCAATTTAGCATCTATCTTATCTGTGTTGTGACGTGAGTTGCTTTGCTTCATGCTGTCTACTCTGAGCCAGCAGGAGGGGGTGAGGTGAGATGGTTGCGGCTGGCAGTGCCTGCGGACTTGAGGCAGGGAAGGGGTGTGTCATATGAAGGGATAAGTCCTGGGCACAGCTGGGCTTTACTCCAGAGCTCATCTGCACTGGGACGGGCATCAGTTTTCTGATGCCAACCTCTTCCTACACTGTGCCAATTTCCCACCCTCCTCTATTCTCCACTTGCCACTGGGTGAGTAACCCATGCAAAAAAAAAAAGATTGCCAAGAAAATGAAATTTAGTAAAAGGAATTCAGAAAAAAATCAAAATCAAAAACAATAATGTATGTAAGGATGTACACACTGACATTACATGGAGACTATACTGCAGTCACATAACAATATACAAAAACAGGATTATTTAGCTGTAAACATGAACATCCATTAACATTAACATTAACATAAATTAATTCCTGACAGTTAAGAAAGTTATTTTACTATGTTAAAACTAGGACTAGATATTAGATTTAAGTCCATGCCCAACATCCCATTCTCTCTCTCTCTCTCGCGCTCTCTCTCTCTCGCTCTCTCTCGCTTGCTCGCTCCCTAAGAGGACGCTACCTTGCTGGACTCTGGGCTTCTTGAACAAGCTGGCGGAGTGGCGCAGTTTGCACGCCCAGTTTTTGAATTTGCGAGTCCAGGATTTCTTGCTAACAGGATTTCTGATACTAGGACATGTCAGGTTTAGGCCAAAATATCCACCTCCTGCATTGTGTTGCTGCTGTCCATGCCGGAGGGGGATCGGGTGCTGATTACTGGGCCACGATGCTTCTCCAGTGGTACTGGTGTCAGAGTGTGAGGATACAGCCTAGAACAGTTTGAACAATTAAGAGTGGCTGTATGGAGTTGAGAGACACTCAAACATTTAAACATAACAAATATCAAAGACGGCTGAAAAAAAACAGAATGGAGTCACATTTAAACAACTATGAAAATCCACTGGAATATTAATAGTAAAATCATGTAAATTCCATACAGAGACAAAGAAAATAAATAGAGATTTTACTCAAAATCCAATCTGTGGTAGCCACTCACAAGAATGGTTGGTTCTCCAGGTACAGGTGGGCGCTGGGGCCCAGCAGAGTCATCCTTTTTGGGAAGTAGGAGAGAGGCAGGTAAAGTGGAGATGGTTGAGGTAGAGGGGAGAGATTGGCCAGGCTGCTGCTCCACTGGGCCCAACTCCGCAGAGTTGGGCACTTCCTCTCCTCCATCTGTCTCGGGTTCAGGTGAGGTGGAGGAGGAACGAGAGGTGGTGGAGGAGGTAGTGGAGGACGAGGATTGGGGGGACGTATCTGAGGAGGAGGCAGGTGGGTGAAAAGGCAAGGGGTGGAGCGACTGTGGCTCAGATGACTCGTCTCCTCCTGCTGATGTGGAGACAGCTGATGCTGATATAGGGGCAGAAGCAGCTCCCCCGGCCAGTGCTGTCCCGCTGCTGTACTCCTGATACAACAAGTTCCTTAACTTTTCATCCAGCGTCTTTATGCGGTTGTCTACAAATTCAATTTTGGGGGGGCCTTCACTGTCTGACTCAGCCACAGAGGAAGGCTGGGCAGGGGATGGTGTCATTGTGAGTGAGAGAGGGGGTAAGGAGGTTTCAGCAGTACCCAGATGGAGAGGTGGCAGAGAAGAGTCAGATGAAGGATGAAAAGGGGCAGAGTAGCTGCCTGTGTCCTCTGTGACACTTGTCTCTCCTGTGGACATCTCTGACTCTGACTGCTGTAAAGAGGACTGTTTGTGCAGTGGAAACTGCTGCTGTTTCTGAGGTGTATCAATGTCTTTAACCACTTCCTGTTGCTGCTCAGTGTGTTGTAGCTGTTTCTGTGACTGTATATGTTGCTGCGCCAGCTCAGCAGGGATTTGGGTTTGTTGTGGAATCTGCTGTTGTGGTACAGGGCTAACATTTAGAGGTGTCTGTTGTTGAAGGAATTGTTGACTAATTGACAGGGGCAGCATTTGACTTTGATCTGGCTTTAAAGCCACAGCACCCATAAACAGTTGATGTTGCTGCTGCTGTAGCTGCTGTTGCACCATTTGTTGTTGCTGTAAGTGTATTGTCTGCTGTAGGTTTAACTGTTGCTGCTGCTGGTGATCAATGAGGGACTGCTTTGGGGGCACTAATGCAGCTTGAGGTGCCATAACCTGCTGTTGCATCTGGTGTAACTGAGGCTGCTGCAGCAACTGCTGGGTGTACTGTGGTGTTTGCTGTTGAACAAGGGATTGTTGGGTCTGCTGTAGGGGCATTGGTGGCAGAAACTGCTGCAGAGGTGCAGACTTTTGCAACAACTCTGGTTGAAGTGGTATTTGCTTCTGCATTAGCTGTTGTTGTTGTTGTTGTAACTGCTGCAGAGACTGCTGCAGTGCTCGCTCTTGCTGCAGCTGAATTTGTCCTTGATGTTGTGATGGCTGCTGTGGTGTTGCCTGCTGTATGTGTAGCGCCTGTTGTTCAAGCTGCATTGCCTGTGGTTGCTGTTGGGCTAGTGGAACCTGCTGCTGTAATGCAGGTTGTAGCTGTGGCTGTGGTTGTTGTGAGCCTGGTTTGGCCATCTGGGTGAGTGGCTGCTGCTGCTGCTCCATGCCAAGTTGGCTTACCGCAGGGGAGGTCACTGGGGCAGCAGAAGGAGGGAGATGAAAAGAGGATGAAGAAAGGTCCACTGCAGACGCACATGGCCTTGGAACAGTTATTACTGTATCCCCCATACTTTGACCTACAGTGGAGCTACCACTGGTTCCAGGAGAAGTGATGACATCAGGCAGAATAGTAGTGGGTGTGGGAGACACAACAGAAGAAACAGTGGGCAAAGTGGGGGGGTTGGTAGCAACAGGTAATGCTATGGATGAGGGAACACTAGGAATTTTGTCAACAGAAGCTGAGGTGAGGGCTGGCAGTTCAAGGCCACCTGAAGCAGTGACAGGGACAGAGGCTTCAAGAGTGGAGGCTAGCGCAGAGCTGCTTTCAGAGGCAGTGGTGTGAGAGGTGGGAGAAGCAGTGGTTGAGGGGGCTATGGAGGCAGTGGAGACTGCTGAGACAGCTGAGACAGTTGAGACTGAAGGGGTAGTGGCAGACAGGGTAATGCAGGGGGGAGAGGACATTCCAGTCAAGGACTCCAGACTCTGGGATCCTTCACTTTCTACAGCCGCAGAAAGGAACACAGTTAGTTTTTGTTATGCTGCCAAATCAGTCATGTTAATAAGCCATAGCAATATAATTGATCTGGACAGAGCTCACCTTTCTCTGTTTGTGGGGACTGGGGTATCCTTGTCTCTGTAGTGGGTGGTGGCGTGGCTGCTCCCTGGCTAGAAAGAGAGTCTCTGTGGCGGATGGTCTGATTGATGAAGAATCGCCAGCGTCCCACTGGGGAAGAATGGGGCACTGAGTCCACTGAGAAATCATAAACATATTTAGGAGTTATAGCAAGTTTACCATTGTAGAACCACCTTTTTTCTGAACAACAATAGATAATCATAGACTCACTTGTAGAGCCAGTGGGAGTGCTCACATGCAACTGGTCAGTGGATCCCGTCTAACAGGGGAATAAAAGACTCAAGTTCAAGTGCAACATAAAATAAGAGCGGAGAGAAGGTAATACATAGAAATGTGGAAATCAACATACCTGTGAATGTGTCTGAAGAATTTCCTGGGCTCTCTTAACTATGGCTCTAAGTTCCTCAACAAACATTTCTTTCTCCACATCAAGGACAAAGTCCTCCTCCACCTACAAACAAAATACAACCAAATCTGCAAGTCTTAAGGCATGGAATGATAGTTTTTTATCAAATTATGCAGACTATGGTAATGCCTGAACAACATACCATGTAATCTGCTATGTCCTCAGGTGCATCCCCTTCAATGTCAAATTTAAATGTCACCATCTTGTTGTTATGGGTCTCCAACTGGCATTCCACCATATTGTCCCCACTTCCAGACACCTAGGGAGGGCAAGATAAATTATCATTATATACGTGTCCTGTTCAAAATCTAATAGTATACATAATTTTATCAATATGGTGTATTATTTATTGCTGTTTTTCACCTGGAGCATGCTCATCTGAAATTGATGTGAAACTTTTTCAGGCCTCTGACAAGACGTTCTCCTCTGAGTCTTTAATTTCTCTAATTTGCCATTGGCCAAGAGCTGAAAAGTTTCTTCTCCATTTGCTGGCACAGACCTGTGGGTAATAAGGTAGTAGATTGGTTAAACATTGTCCTGTAGTAATGCAAATGCATCGGTACAAAGGTTTTCGCTGAAACCACATTTTTTCTATTTATTTTGCTAGGCACCATAATGCTGATTTTTTTTTTTTGGCTCATCGTTTACATTAAGGCATATATAATCCCCCACTGTCAAGACTTTGATTTGACAGACAGACATACTATAAGAAATGCACTTACTTAATATTACTGGTAAATGGAGCTAGGTTCAGACAGTAACAATATCAGACATACCCTGATGAAGAATGACGTTCTGTACTTGACAGGTATGGACAATCCTGTAGAGTAACATGAATACAGACACAAAGAAGTCCACAGGTACACAGAAAAAAAAACACAAAAAACATCAGCAAGATCAGATGCAAGTGATGTTATAATGTAATTATGGATGAGATTACATTAAATAACAAATGTTTTAATGCATATGCTAATTTTCTTAAAGAATTAATACATGTTAGTTTGAATCAAAAAGGTGTTTTCAAATCATGAGATAGCAGTATGTCGATTGATTCTGCCAGTATATCAGTAAGTAAAATTATTTCTTAATTAATACAGCCAACTTTCATTATTCCGGTACCTGAGCAATACCCAGCAGGGAAAGGTCACAGTCTTGCAGCGAGGCTTGGGACAGTTTGGGAGCATTAGATTCAAGCGACTCTAGAGTGGCGACAGGCGGAGGGGAGGTAGGTATAAGGTCGGCCTGCCCTGGTAAGGTTATCTGGGCTGCTGGTGGAGATGTAGGTAGCTCTGGTGCAGGGGTAGCAGCAGGGTGGTGGGATAGTAGGGATGGTAGTGATGTTGGGGGACATGAGGTGTGAGAGGGGATGAGGGGTATCTGTTGTGCAGGAAAGACAGCATGGGGCAAAATAGGCTGTTCAGCAATTTGTTTCTCAGTGTGTGTCTGTGTGTGAGAATGAGCCTGTGTCTGAACGTGTGTCTGCGTCTGGGAGTGTATTTGGGCCTGAATGCTGGTTTGTGTGTGTGTGTGTGCTGGGAGCATCTGCTGGGACTGGTGCTGCGGAGAAGGTGGTGCGCCTGCAACTACATGACTACAGAGGGGCAGGATCATGGTCCGGGACTGATGTTCAGGCACATTACTGGGGGCTATCTGTGCAGGAGGATGGGTTAACAGATGTGACGCAGGTTGATACTGTGGGGCCAGCTGACTCTCATCGACAGGTATCAATGACTGCTTTAGAGGAAGTGGTTGCTGGATAGGAGTTTGGATAGGCTGTGCTGGAAACTGGGCCATTAAAGACAATTGTTGCTGTGAAGGTGGTGGAGCTAATGGTTTCTGGGCTTGAGAAAGTTTCTGTAGCTGTTGCTGATATTGCTCAACAGCCTGAGACATTGTAGCCTGGGAGATATTCTGAACTGCTGTAGGATCAGCAGTGCTTCCCAAGGGCTGCTGCTGGGCCTGAACAACTGGATGTAGTCCTGTTTGGCCTGCAATGTTGGCTTGTCCAGCATTCTGCACCGGGTGAGATGTGGCGACAAAATTTGCAGGGTCCATTACAGAACTGATACTAGCTGTTTTAGTTCCAACACTTCCAGTTGAGCTAGGAGACATAATAATCTGCTGATATTGCAGTACTGGCTGTTGTTGTTGCTGCTGCTGTTGCGTAATATGAGTTATATCCTGTTGTAAAGGTGGCATAGCTTGGTGGGTAGGCTGAGGGACATAAGGAGAGGTTAAAAGGCCAGAAGCCTGAGCCTGCACCTGGCTAAGTGGTTGGCTTTGAGTTTGTTGGAGCTGGGGCTGCAGGAGCCCTGGCTTTTGAGCATTTTGATGAACAGGAGTTTCATGTTTGATCTGACTGAAATTTGAAGAAATTGCAGCTGGAGGTTGGATACTAGCTTGGTTTTGTTGGCCCAACATCTGAATGTCAGCAGTCAAGCCCTGGCCATGTGCTGGTTGGGACTGACTAATTGTGTGCAGAGGCTGAGTCTGCAATAATGGCTGAGTAGTCACCTGGCTCTGTGTGAGAATAGCAGGGCCAGGATAACTAGTCTGTAAAGGAATCTTCTGAGTCTGAATCGCTTGAGGCTGTCCTTGGATCATTGCCGCTGGAGGAGTGACTTGGGCCTCAATCATAGCGTGAGCTACTTGGGCTGTGGACTGGGCTATAAATTGGACTGGGACCTGGCCTGCGTTCTGGGGATGAGCCTCACATTGTCCTTGCTGGGTAAGGATCTGAACTGGGATAATACCAGATGTCTGGACAGGGATCTGTGCCGTCTGAATAGCCATGGGGACCTGGGCCTGGGAGACAATTTGAGTTTGGTGCTGAATCACTTCAGTGCTGACTGGAGCTCCAATTGGGATGTGAGGTTCCATTACAGAAGTGGGGTGCTGAGGTTGAGCAACATAGGGTTGCTGCTGCCGGATCAATGATGCTTGCTGTTGCTGCTCCATCATTTGCTGCCCTGTGAGAGGGTTATGATGTGTAAACTGGGTGGTGTTTAGTTGAGGAATACACACGTGCTGCATATCAGTTGGTTTCTGCTGAATTTGCTGCTCATTGTTACTTTGTGTAATAGTGGCAGCTTCCTGTTTCTCAGTTTGCTGGAGTTGAATAATGGTTGCTTGTTGTTGCTGCTGCTTCTCTTGAATCTGCTGTTGTATCAGAACTTGTTGCTGTAATATCTCAGCTTGTTGTTGTTGTAAAAGGACTTGTTGTTGCCGCTGTTGTTGTAGCTGTTGTTGCAACAGAGCTTGCTGCTGCTGCTCAATCTGTTGCTTGATTTGGATGTGTTGCTGCTCTTGTTGCTGTTGCTGTAGCTGAGCTTTCTGTTGTAGCTGGTGCTGCTGTAAAATAACCTGTTGTTGCAAATGCTGTTGTAATAGTGCTTGTTGCTGTTGTTGTTCCACTTGTTGGAGTATGGCTTGCTGCTGTAGTTGATGTTCTTTCTGCTGTTGAGTCTGCTGAGGTTGCTGCTGCAATAAAAGCTGTTGTTGTTGTTGTTGTCCACTTTGCTGTTGAGTCAGTGGTTCTTTTTGTATTCCAGCCTGAGGTTGCTCGATTTGTTGATATAATTGGTTTTGCTGCTGCTGTTGCTGTAAAGGGGGCTGTTGTTGTTGTTGTTGTTGCTCCAATTTATGCTGTAAAATGACTTGTTGCGGTTGCCTTTGTTGCAAAAGAGCTTGCTGCTGCTCTTGATGCTGTTGAATAAGAGCTTGTTGCTGTTGTTTCTCCAACAACTGCTTGTGTATAAGGGCTTGTTGCTGCTCCAGTTGATGCTGTTTTAGTTGGGCCTGTTGCTGCTGCTGTTGAAGCAGTACTTTTTGTTGCTGCTGATCAAGCTGTTGCTGGATATACGTCTGATGTTGCTCAAGCAGTAAAACTTGTTGCTGCTGCTGCTGTTGTAACAAAGTTTGCTGTTGCTGAATTTGTTGTTGCGGTTGCTGTGGTTGTATCATGGTCTGCTCGCGAGGGTCCCCAGTTGGTTGCTGATTATACATCTGAGGATGTTCCCCTGGCTGTGGTAATGACATAGATCGCTGCTCCATACCAGTTTGTGTGGGTAACACTTGCTGCTGAGGAGTTGGCTGGACAGGAGGAACAGGCTGCTGTACATAGATCTGCTGCTGAGACTCATGATGATTTTTCTGGACAGCTTCAGCTGAGAGGTTCTGTTGATGCTGTTCCACTGGTGGCTGAGTAACTTTTTCAAGCAGAGTGGCTTGGGCCTCCATTTGCTGTTGCGGCTGTTGCTGAAGGGTGGAGGTCTGGGGATCCATCCCTATCTGTTGTTGTTGAACAATAGTCTGCTGAGGGATCATGAGAGGTTGTGTTTGCTGGGGTGCTGCCTGGGGAATGATGTCAGTGAGCTGCATGGGAGTGGCAGGGGGCTGGGTCTGCTGAGCGAGAGGCACAATGGTCCCTGCTAGTCCAGCAGGATCACTTACTGACATGGATGCAGTGAGAACATTAATGGGTGCTTGTGGAGAAGCAGGAGGTATGTATGACTGTGAGGGGGCTATTGACCCATGGGGAGTGGCAGTTTGAAATGCATCTGATGGGAATGTTTGTGGCTGTTCAGTGATATGACGGAATGATGATTGGTGTTGAAGGAAGAGGAAAAAGAAAGTAGTAGAAAAATTAGGTAAGAATAAGCTTTTGCAAGGAGGGTACATTATCATCACATTTCATTTTATACAGCAGTGTTTCCCATAGTGTTTTATAGCAGAGGGGGGTCATCTCACCAGAAATATAGACTGCCTCAACTGAACTTGGAAACATTGAAAAACACTTTTACTAAATAAAATATTAACCTTCAGGTAAAATGAGCAAAGGCATTTTTAATGTAAGAGGTTATTTGAGTATAACGTCTTACCACATCATCTAATTTACTGTGGGAAAACCTGTACAATAGACAGTCAGATGGACATCAGAGGATTATAAAAATGATTTGCGGTTGGGTAAATAGTTATTTGAGGCGAAGAACCCCCCAAAATAATAAACTGGGACCACAGCTTTACCTCCATTAAGAGCAATGTTAATGTAGGGCCAGTGTAAATACATTTTTTTATTTTAATTCAAGTTAGTATTATCACACTTTTCACCTGAAAATATTGTTGAGGTACACTTGGTGATACCTGTGGAACCATGGTAGTTGGCTGAAGAAATGCCTGACCAACAGGTGCCCCTCCACTTTGGCCTACGGACATGCTGGACATACTAATGCTCTGCCCAATAGGTACATTTGAAACACTTCCACTCTCACCAATGGGAAGCATTTGAGGATGAGCCAATACACCAGTGCTCTGAAGTACAAGAAAAGAGTTTATGGAAAATGTGATAATTATTGTGATGTCAAATAATAATTTCGGTTCTCTCAAAACAGTTGAAAGCAGCATATTTACGTACAGATGCAGTAGGGGGCAGAGTAGTCTGCAAGTGGGTGTATGATTCCCCTTGCTGAGAGTACGCCTGGCTCTGTCCACTTGCATAAGATTCACAGCTGACAGACCCAATGCTCTCACCTTGAGAGTGAAAGACAGTTCATAAAAATTAGAGTGTAAAAATGTATATTACACATAATTGTCAAAGTACAAATATTCACTAAGTAGTTTACATTTGTTCATTCTAACTTCTACTTTATCAATCTTGTAGTAATGATTAATTATTAACTCACCATGTGTTGCTGACATATAAAACATATGATATGCATACTCTACCTGGCAGACTGAGGGTTGTCCCACTGAGAATGTGTTGCTGTCTGACATGCTGGTCCACTTCAGGCAGCTCCTCAGACTCCTGACCTCCTCCTCCTCCTCCTATCTGTCCAACTGCTCCAGGCCCCAGCAAGGATGGGCAGGATGGATGGGAAAAGGTGTGGGAGGTGAGTGTGGAGTCTCTTCTCTCTTCAAGGCCCTGCTGGAGCAGCTGTTGCTGTCGACGCTCCCGTGACTTTTTGATTAGATTTACTCTGTCCCGGATAGATTTTCCTACCACCTTGGCATCACTCTCATGGAAGAAGCCTGACTTCACCTGTGATAAAGGAGAGAGAGAAAGAAAGGAAAGAAAAGAGGGGTAATTAATTAATGGCTAGAGGATAGCTGAGAGAATCTAGGTCAGAAGGAAGTACCTTAAAATTCCTGATAAATGGTCTGAAGGATTTCCCTCACCTGATCCTTTAAGCTTTAAAGCAACAAAGGTTTTCCCCAGTCTGAATCTATCTCATATCTGATGCTCATGAATCTCTTTTCCACAAGTCAAGACTGAGTTATCCCTGTGTCTCACCATCTCTAGCGCCACTTCCTCAGCACTATCATTCTCCAGGTCATAGCTGAACTCTATGGCCTCGTTATCTTTGTGTTTCCCCTTCAGTTTTTTGGGCTCTTCAACCCAAATCCGTAGAGCCAGACAGTCCTGGATGCCTGTGTCTTCCTCAGCCAGCTCTACTCGGACCCCTGTGTCCTCACCAAAGAATGCATGGTTCAGGAGGTCTCGGATGGACAGTCTGTCAAGGGAAAGACAACAAAAGAAGCAGAAGATGGTGAAACAGGCGAAAGGGTGTTTCAGGATGGCCTGGTATGCAATTCTAAATGACCCAGTACAGTATGTCATGTTATAAAAAGTAAAACCTGCTTACCTCTGGCTCTTGTTCTGACGAATGCAGCCTTCAATGATCTCTTTGATCTCTGGGTCGTTCACTTTATCAAAGCTGGCTGGTTTTATACCCTGCAGAAAAGGAAATGAGAAGTGTGTGATGAAATTCATTTTTGGGTTGTTCTATAAAATCCATTGTTTAACCATGGATCCTGACAGCTGCGATCACCTTTAAAGTGATCCCAACTGTTGATACATGCCATCACCACAGATGTGCTGAGTTTGTATGATAGTCATGCAGTTAAAGAGACTTACGCTTGTGACTTTGCGATAGATCTGAGCAGCATTTTGGCACTCAGAGTAGGGGTATTCTGAAGTAGCCATCTCTAGCATGCACATCCCAAAGGCATAAACATCCACAGACTCATCATAATGCTCTTCATACATCTCAGGAGCCATGAACTCTGGGGTCCCTGTTAAGATCAGATGACGGCATTGCTTAAGTTGGTTCATACAGGCAACATCTCATCAGCGGTCTTTGTTTACATTAAATGCTACCCGCATTTATTTTAGTGACTCTGTCAATAATAATCTATACTCCTAGGCAGCTGTGGCCCTCTGTAATGAAAACATTGAAACATTGCTGAATGCAGAGAAATGTGTATTTATCGATCCTGTTTGCGGATGTGGCAACATGCTTTAGTTGGTCTACTTATGTAGCCTACCTATGACACTCTTGGCAAAGGAAGTCCTCATGAGAGTGGCCAAGCCCAGATCACCTATCTTGACAGATCCCGTGGGGCCTGTTATGAAGATGTTATCGCACTTGAGGTCCCGGTGGACAATAGGAGGAGTCCTGGTGTGAAGGAAGTGAAGGCCCT
This sequence comes from Pampus argenteus, assembly GCA_036937835.1. NCBI lineage: Eukaryota > Metazoa > Chordata > Actinopteri > Scombriformes > Stromateidae > Pampus > Pampus argenteus. Next base: position 17,274,649 of record CM072864.1, read on the forward strand.
TCAGGATTTGCCTACACCAGCTCCTCAGGACTTTGGGTTTCATCACCTTAAATCGCTTCAGGTAACTGTGCAGATGAGCAAATGCATGATTTTGTAGTCAAACTAAAAAAAGAAACAAGAATACTGATAGACAGCTAAATGTTCACAATGCCACACACATTAATACTATAAATACCTTTAAAAATCAATGCATTATAATGGTAAATGTATCTCAAATCACTCTGAATATTATATTGTTTATAATTTATTTGGATTGATTATTATATTTCTTCCCCATAAAGATAAGTGAAAACTGCTTTTGGGTACTTGTGATTTTATTAATGTTCAAATTCTATTTTATACATTATAACTTATTAAATCTCCCACCATGTTAACTTTTTGTAGTTTTTTGGGGAAGAAGATTGAGCAGCACTACCAATATTTATTGAACAATGGAGCTATGTGTTGATATTTGCTAACAATGACGGCAGAATAGCAGTCATTGGTTTGTACTGTAGCTAATTAACACTGCTGCAGATGATACTGCTACTTTACCTTTCATAGAGAGGTGATATCTTAATAGTCAGTTATGCTTGATATAATAATAGATAAATAATAGATATGAAGAGGCTAACGTTTTGAGTGTTCCTGAGGTCATTAGTTCAGTGACCAGTACGATGCACTTCTTGCCACGCAGCACCGACTCCCAGGAATCGTAGAAGCGGACGATGTTGGGGTGTTGGAGCCCCTTCAGCATTTCTGCCTCCTCCTTGAAACGTTGCTGCTCCGCCTTGGTCAGCTTGCGGTCCTGGGGTGAGAAATAGATACCATGTTATATGGCATGAATGTGAACATTTGCTCCGCCAAACTTCGGGGAAAGCTTTTCCTATATGCTGACTGGCAAATAGGAAATATATGCCAGATTCATCCGGCCAATCAAATTTGAGCCAAAGCCAGCCGATTGGCTGGATGAATCGAGCGATCTGATTGGCCGAAAATTTGAGCCAATCTGATTGGCAGGATGAATCGAGCGATCTGATTGGCCGGATGAATCGAGCGATCTGATTGGCCGAAAATTTGAGCCAAAATTTGAACCAATCAGATTTTCATTGTAAATGCTTGGTAGGATTATTGTAGGTTTTTTTTTTTTTCAGAAAAAGGGCAAAAACTGGAATATTTTGTGTATGTAAACACTGAACAAAATGAATCAATGTCAGTCAAAAATATAGACTTTTACATTCAGATATTAAGTTCACGGTTGTAACAGTTTTCAAGAAGGCTGAGTGTATTGACAACAGATTTGTTGAAAGTCGATGTAAAATTTAAATCAATCTACAATAGGCTATATATTTTGTCAATGTGTTTATATTTACTGTGCATCAATAATGCAACAGTTTGTTCCAGTTAGTGTGGAACATGTTATATACTGTAGGTATGACAGTGCAACAGTGCAGCAGTGCAGCGCAGTGAGACAATGCAGTACAACAAATGCAGTGAAGCGAAACAATGCAGTGCGACAAATGCAGTGAAACGTAACAATGCAGTGCGACAAATGCAGTGAAACGTAACAATGCAGTGCGTAAAATGCAGTGCGTCAAATGCAGTGAAACGTAAAATGCAGTGCGACAAATGCAGTGAAACGTAACAATGCAGTGAAACGTAACAATGCAGTGAAACGTAACAATGCAGTGCGACAAATGCAGTGAAACGTAACAATGCAGTGCGTAAAATGCAGTGAAACGTAACAATGCAGTGAAACGTAAAATGCAGTGCGACAAATGCAGTGAAACGTAACAATGCAGTGCGACAAATGCAGTGAAACGTAAAATGCAGTGCGACAAATGCAGTGAAACGTAACAACGCAGTGCGTAAAATGCAGTGAAACGTAAAATGCAGTGCGACAAATGCAGTGAAACGTAACAATGCAGTGAAACGTAAAATGCAGTGCGACAAATGCAGTGAAACGTAACAACGCAGTGCGACAAATGCAGTGAAACGTAACAATGCAGTGCGTAACAACGCAGTGCGTCAAATGCAGTGAAACGTAACAACGCAGTGCGCCAAATGCAGTGAAACGTAACAACGCAGTGCGACAAATGCAGTGAAACGTAAAATGCAGTGCGACAAATGCAGTGAAACGTAAAATGCAGTGCGACAAATGCAGTGAAACGTAACAATGCAGTGAAACGTAACAATGCAGTGAAACGTAACAATGCAGTGCGACAAATGCAGTGAAACGTAACAATGCAGTGCGTAAAATGCAGTGAAACGTAACAATGCAGTGAAACGTAAAATGCAGTGCGACAAATGCAGTGAAACGTAACAATGCAGTGCGACAAATGCAGTGAAACGTAAAATGCAGTGCGACAAATGCAGTGAAACGTAACAACGCAGTGCGTAAAATGCAGTGAAACGTAAAATGCAGTGCGACAAATGCAGTGAAACGTAACAATGCAGTGAAACGTAAAATGCAGTGCGACAAATGCAGTGAAACGTAACAACGCAGTGCGACAAATGCAGTGAAACGTAACAATGCAGTGCGTAACAACGCAGTGCGTCAAATGCAGTGAAACGTAACAACGCAGTGCGCCAAATGCAGTGAAACGTAACAACGCAGTGCGACAAATGCAGTGAAACGTAAAATGCAGTGCGACAAATGCAGTGAAACGTAAAATGCAGTGCGACAAATGCAGTGAAACGTAACAATGCAGTGAAACGTAACAATGCAGTGAAACGTAACAATGCAGTGCGACAAATGCAGTGAAACGTAACAATGCAGTGCGTAAAATGCAGTGAAACGTAACAATGCAGTGAAACGTAAAATGCAGTGCGACAAATGCAGTGAAACGTAACAATGCAGTGCGACAAATGCAGTGAAACGTAACAATGCAGTGCGTAAAATGCAGTGAAACGTAAAATGCAGTGCGACAAATGCAGTGAAACGTAACAATGCAGTGAAACGTAAAATGCAGTGCGACAAATGCAGTGAAACGTAACAACGCAGTGCGACAAATGCAGTGAAACGTAACAATGCAGTGCGTAAAATGCAGTGCGTCAAATGCAGTGAAACGTAACAACGCAGTGCGCCAAATGCAGTGAAACGTAACAACGCAGTGCGACAAATGCAGTGAAACGTAAAATGCAGTGCGACAAATGCAGTGCGACAAATGCAGTGAAACGTAACAATGCAGTGAAACGTAACAATGCAGTGCGACAAATGCAGTGAAACGTAACAATGCAGTGCGTAAAATGCAGTGAAACGTAACAATGCAGTGAAACGTAAAATGCAGTGCGACAAATGCAGTGAAACGTAACAATGCAGTGCGACAAATGCAGTGAAACGTAACAATGCAGTGAAACGTAAAATGCAGTGCGACAAATGCAGTGAAACGTAACAACGCAGTGCGACAAATGCAGTGAAACGTAACAATGCAGTGCGTAAAATGCAGTGCGTCAAATGCAGTGAAACGTAACAACGCAGTGCGCCAAATGCAGTGAAACGTAACAACGCAGTGCGACAAATGCAGTGAAACGTAAAATGCAGTGCGACAAATGCAGTGAAACGTAAAATGCAGTGCGACAAATGCAGTGAAACGTAACAATGCAGTGAAACGTAACAATGCAGTGAAACGTAACAATGCAGTGCGACAAATGCAGTGAAACGTAACAATGCAGTGCGTAAAATGCAGTGAAACGTAACAATGCAGTGAAACGTAAAATGCAGTGCGACAAATGCAGTGAAACGTAACAATGCAGTGCGACAAATGCAGTGAAACGTAACAATGCAGTGCGTAAAATGCAGTGAAACGTAAAATGCAGTGCGACAAATGCAGTGAAACGTAACAATGCAGTGAAACGTAAAATGCAGTGCGACAAATGCAGTGAAACGTAACAACGCAGTGCGACAAATGCAGTGAAACGTAACAATGCAGTGCGTAAAATGCAGTGCGTCAAATGCAGTGAAACGTAACAACGCAGTGCGACAAATGCAGTGAAACGTAACAACGCAGTGCGACAAATGCAGTGAAACGTAACAATGCAGTGCGACAAATGCAGTGAAACGTAACAACGCAGTGCGACAAATGCAGTGAAACGTAAAATGCAGTGCGACAAATGCAGTGAAACGTAACAACGCAGTGCGTAAAATGCAGTGAAACGTAACAATGCAGTGCGACAAATGCAGTGCGACAGATGCAGTGAAACGTAACAATGCAGTGCGACAGATGCAGTGAAACGTAACAACGCAGTGCGACAAATGCAGTGAAACGTAACAACGCAGTGCGACAAATGCAGTGAAACGTAACAACGCAGTGCGACAAATGCAGTGAAACGTAACAACGCAGTGCGACAAATGCAGTGAAACGTAACAACGCAGTGCGACAGATGCAGTGAAACGTAACAACGCAGTGCGACAAACGCAGTGAAACGTAACAACGCAGTGCGTAAAATGCAGTGAAACGTAAAATGCAGTGCGACAAATGCAGTGAAACGTAACAATGCAGTGAAACGTAACAATGCAGTGCGTAAAATGCAGTGCGACAAATGCAGTGAAACGTAAAATGCAGTGCGACAAACGCAGTAAAACGTAACAATGCAGTGCTTACACTGCATTGTTTCGGTTTACTGCATTGTTTCGGTTCACTGCATTGTTACGTTTCACTGCATTGTTACGTTTCACTGCATTTGTCGCACTGCATTTTACGTTTCACTGCATTTGTCGCACTGCATTGTTATGTTCACTGCATTTGTCGCACTGCATTTATCGCACTGCATTGTTTCGCTTCACTGCATTTGTTGTACTGCATTGTCTCACTGCGCTGCACTGCTGCACTGTTGCACTGTCATACCTACAGTATATAACATGTTCCACACTAAATGGAACAAACTGGCATATTTCCATAGGTCATACAATAATGTAGAATGTGCAGTAACAACTACTGCCACTAGATGGTGCTATCCATACAGAGTTGCAACGGTGCTGAGACAACACCCAAGCTTTTGCTTCATAAAACACATTTCTACTGCATCTGCCACACATCCCCAGTATGGTGGACAGAACGGATGTGGCAGAAATCCAATTCACTCGCACGAGTAGCATCCCACTGGAACAGAGACTGACAGAGCAGCTCACTAATCAGTGTTATAACACTGATGTATAGGTTATTTATAAGATCTGTTATGCAGTGAATGTGCTGTGCTGCTGTGTGTCTGCAGCTAAAAAAAAATAAATAATAATTTTATTATGTCTTGTATTTTCTTTGTATCTTTAAACATTCTTTTGTTAGTTCTGTTTTCTTGAACTCATTGTGTTCTCATAAATAACAAAATAAACAAAAAAAACAAAAAACAAAAAAACACATCTTCAAGTTCCCTGAGTGTCAAGTCAAAAGGAAATAGTTATTATGAATATGTAAGTGATGTGATAACGATATGATACTAAAGCATCAAACACTGTGCTGATAAAAAAATACCATTTTACGCTGGAGGAAATTCTGATTGGCTCTAGTAAGTCAGTGTATATTTTTAGACTTGTCACAAACAACTGTTGTTGTCTGCTATTTCCATGTGTACAAATAAAGCATTTCAATTCTGTGGTCTTTTGTCCTATGTTGACCTTGTGACCTGCAATGTGAGGGCATTATTTAATCGCACTAACAGAACAAAAAACACACTTTAGAGTTAATTGCTGTGGGTTTGTATTCAACGATGCAGCCATTTATGTTGAAGCAACATATGAGAAAAGAAAAAATACTTGTGAGAGAGCTGGTCACAAACACATCTCACTATAAATAGAAGTCATCATAACACTGGCTTTCCACTGATCGATTCCATCAATGTCAAGCTTTTTGCTTCATGCAACATTCCCCAAAGGGAGGCGATGCATTGTAGACGTTTGGATGAAAATAAACATATTTTCATGTAATGCACTTGTCGCTTTCACTGCATCTATCTACATTTATTTATTTTTCTAGCCTGTGCTATTTTTTGGTGCCGCCGCCTCCCTTCTCTTCTGTGTTTCATCTTTGCAGAGATCTTTTGTCTTCTCTCTGTACTGGTTCAGTGTCCTTTTCTGGAAGTACTGGTGGCAGCAGGCTCTCCACGCCTCCCCTCTAAACAGGGATGTAGCATCAACAAAAAGGCTGCTCCTCGTTGCACTATTATGGCTAAGAATAAGTTGCTCAGCCGAGGCCTGTGTTTCCATTCCACTGGTGTGTGTGTCTGTCTATGCTGCCTGTCTGTACTTCTACCTGTATCTACATGTGTCTTTTTTATTTTCAGTGCCTCTTTTTGGGTGCCTCTGTCTCACTTGTCAGTCAAAGCATCATTCTGCCTCACTGTCTGGCACATTGGGAGACGGAGCGTTTGGCTACATGTCCCTGTCTGCTGCCTCCTCAGCATCTATTATGTCTCCCTCTGTTGCATCAGACAGCCTTTGGGTCAGCAAAGGTCACACAGAGTTGACTTAGTAAAATTCTGTCCAGACAGACTCACACAAACCTACTCCCCATCTGCATAGCCACCCACAAACGCACATACACAACCATATTTACACAAACAGAGGCACAGCGACAACAAAAACATATAAACGTCATTAACTCACAGTTGTCTTGCAAAGCACACTCAAACACAATTACTGCTGTTAAGAGGCCTCTCTCTCTCTCACACTGACGTATGTGATAAATGTAAGTGAATACTACTTTAAAAATTAGGTGGTCATCTGGCATTCTATGTTACAGTACATTAGTCCAACTGTGGTATAACAGCAATGTACAGAAACAGATCTGACAATGGCAGACAGAACAGTTTCTCAACCATCAAATAAATAGAAATGGAGAAGCAACAGAGAAAGAAATAGACAGAAAGTGCGAGAAAGAAAGGTGCTTCAGATACCTGTTGTGATTGGCCTGGTCTTTCTCCCTTTCTCCCTTTATTCCTTATTTTAAAATTCTATATTACATGTACATATATTAAAATGTGCTAGATTTTAAGCACATAGTAATAAAGAAAGAATAGTATTAACTATTTTTTTTAAAACATGGATACATCTGTATGTAAAAAAAAAACTTGTTGTTTGATGCTTGTAGTATCTTTTACTGTGCCATTAAAATGATAAACAAGCAGTGAAAGACATTGCACTGTAACACATGCACATATTTGACCTAATCCACTTTCTATACAGCCACACTGTTTTTAATATATGTATATTTTTACTCATTGTGTACCCCTGTGATGTGTGGAGAGAGATCACCAGATTAAGATTAAAAGATTATGATGTTGAATTTTTGTTGAGATTGTCTCTGAGATTTAGCTCTATGGCAGTCTATGGCTGTAGTTTGTGGTATGGTTGTATTATAGTGACTGATTCAGGAAACTCTTAAGAGTACAGGAGCACCCTTTCGGCTCATTCTCAGCAAATATTAAAAAATTAGCTTTTGTTGCACTGTAATTAATTACATTGTCTCTGTTCCTGGTATTTTATCCACACCAGCATAGTCAGTTTGGTCATATAATGTTTGCACGGAGTAAGTTTTAAGACCAGGTTGCGCACGATGAGGTTTTTTTTGGATCAGGCATCTGGTAGAGCAGAAGGTCAGGCTGCAGGTTAAGTAGCCTTGTAAAACTCAGAGGTAAATTGTCAAGATGTGACTTACAAAGCACATTTGGTAGATGGTATGGGGTTCGGTGTCATGAATGTCAAAACATGTGAGTCCTAAAACATCTATTTTGGCAAACACTGGAAGAGTGTCAGATATCAAATGACTACATGAAATAAACTTGCTGCCATGGTTGAATTCTTGTCTGAAGGAGTGATAAATAAGAGTCAACAAAAAGGGGTGCAATTTTCTCTCTAAAGGAGGACATTTGCACATTTATGAGGGTGTATGTAGTGTGTATGGCTGTGCAATGTGGGAGTAAGCATGTCAGCAATTTAGTTCAATTTAGAAATCCGAGGTGGCGGGTGGTTGGGATTAGATTACTGTAAGCTACAACAGCTCAGAGTAACAAGATAGATATCTGAGGGCTGGCCCACACACGGGATTAGAACTGCAGGCCAGTGGGCCAAGTTCACTATAGAGGTAGAGGCTACTTTACTGCCATAATGTCTAACTGGCCAACTGGAACAATTCACAGGTTAACATAAGATACACAACATCTCAAACCATACATCAATTAAACTGTATAAATGTGTGCTTCATATCCGGTCTATGTACAATTCTGCTCTTCATATAAAAAAAGTGTAATGGTTGAATTAATGCTACCTGACAATTCCGTTTTGTCTTTTTATCATTGGATTCCCTCGAATAATAATCACGCGTCATAATAATTTAATACTAACTGCTTGTGCTCCAGATTGATTGCATTTTATTAGACCATACAGTTAAAACCAGTCTTACGTGGTAATCATTCAATAGCACTAGGATCTCCTTTGACGGTTAGGTAATGAATATTGTGTTGGGAGGATAAAGCCTGAGGGACACTAACCAGCTGTCAGTACCCTAATTGAACATGTGTCTGGTCAGTTTGGTTGGATCGATTCCATCCGGGTCTAGTCAGTTCAGCCCCAGTACATCTGAGTTTGCCTCTACTAATTTTAGTCAAACATCAATAATGTCTGTACCCTCCCTGGCCTAACCCAACTAGTCTTTGATAATCAGAAACAAATAATATCATCTCCAGCTCCTCTTTTAATCCTTAAACCCTATTTGTTATACTGAACCAAAAAATTACGGCCAGAAAAAAACAACATAAATATTGCTGAGCTCTGAAACATTTAATTTAAAGACTGATTGTTCTGATCAACGGATTGGAAAACAGCTATCATGTGGCTGACACTGAGATGTTGTAAATGGCTTAATTGTCATGGTGTCAATTGTCAAATTGGGGGCTTTGACTGAACAAGGGGGCCAGACTCCAACATTAATATAACGCTCAACCATGTCAAAGTCAAAGTTCTCAAGTAATGACATTAATAAGGATGAGCCTTTCTACTTGAAGAAACCTGACACAGTGTTTGTAGTAGGCATCCTCTTAATCTGACATTTATCTGTAGACATAAATCCAAAAGGCTCTAAAACAATATATATTAAATCATCCAGTATTTAAGGTGGTAACCGTCACCATGGCGACCTTCAGTACTGTAATCCTGAATGCTACTCTAGTTTTGCTAGTCGGCTGAGTGTGTCTGGGTTGAGCTAAGCTGAGCTGGACCAGTCTGGGATGACTGGGTTGAACCAGTCTGGTTTCTGCCGCCCGAGTTATGCTGTCTGTGCAGGGTTTTTGTTCCAGCCTGACAGGCACCCACTGTAATTAACTCCCTGGATCACTCTGCATGCTCACTCACACAGACAAAACGTGATGGAGGGAGGGTGGGTGAAAGAGCAAGAGAGAGGAAGGCTGAAAGACAGTCACATACAGTGGCATATGTTGACACAGGCAGACAGAAAGCCACACAGAAATGTAAATCATGTACATGACACATACAATCATATGGATTTTAGTCAATGATAATGAGGGCAAAATATTCGACTGAAGCAACAAGAAGGGAGATATACAGCCATCCCCTTTTAGGTGTGGAATTCCCAGGGAAAGAGAGAGGGAAGAAGAGAGATGGTGTCCGCACTGTGGACTTTAATTACCCACTCTTTTTAAGCTGCATTTGGACAGCTAATCCCCTGGCTTCCCTTCTGTGGACACATGCGGAGAGGAGCTAGGTGCTCCCAGGCTGCAGTCTCACAGGATAGTGGAGACAGCATCATATAGTATATTGGCTACTCATGTCCAGGCTGTTTATCATCCCATCGTGTGCCTTCAAACGGGAAGCGTTGCACAGACTGTTCATGGTCTTATGGCATAATGATACACAGGCAGAATATCTTCTATGCCTGTTGTCTTATTACTGAGACCAGTGCTTTTTAATTGAAAATGAGGGTTGTTTGGATTTTAAGATTACAAGGGTGTGAAGAACTGAGTCAACCTGCAGGCATAAAACTAAACCATAATATAGGAGGAGGACAAATTAATCCCTGCATTGAATGTATTGTTATTATCACAGCAAGCTAGTCATAGCTATCATGTCATCATTATTCTGATCACTACTATCTGTTCTAGTGCCACTTTGCATTGGAACTGCAAACAGCTTCAGTGTGGTGGAGTAAATAGGGCAGATCATGTGACCTGAGAGACTAGAACGTTGCACTGAATGTGGCACTGGATCCATCTATAGATGTGTGACCAGGCCTCTGTGTACTGTCTCTGTGCATGTGTCTCCTTGCATGTGGTAACTTAGTTTTAGCTACATAGCTGCTCTCCGGGAGGGATGCCATGGTAATCCTCTGTTTGGCTCGTCCTTCTCCCCCTCTGTCTCTCTGTGTCTCTCTTGTCTTTCTCACACTCTGCTTTTTTTTCCCTTCTCTTTGCTGGTTACTCTGTCTGTCAAACTCTCGCCTAGTTTTCCTATCTGTTTATAATCTACAATACAATCAATTGTAAATCTAATTGCAATCTAATTAGACAGTAAAATATGCATATGCTAGTAGTCTCATTAATTTCTGATTAATGTAGGCAGTAATGTCCTTATGGTTCATATACAAACATTTTTTTTTCTCCATGAGATTAAATTTGACCCAACGCATTTGCAGATACAAAATTGGATATCACAGATTCAATATTGGTGCACAAATCAGCTTAAGCCGACTGTCTTTTCATTTTCAAAAAAATGCTTTACCAGCTCAGATTTGCTCACAGTTCTGTGCCATGGTATTAATACAGTGTGGTGCCGTTGCTGGCATCATGAAAAATGCTGTCTGGGGCCGTAAATGTCAGGTCGCCATATGAACATGGTGAGATGTTTTTCTTGCTGTAATCATTCCTTGTGTTCATAATGCGCTTTCAGTGTCAGTGATGGGGGACAAGATAATATGAAGCATTAGTGTTAGTCCAAGTTAGTCAAATCAAGTAGATATCTTCCAAAGTTACAGAGTTTTTAGTACAAATGCCCCTCGCTTTGTTACTTTTATTCTTTCACTGCAGATCAACAAGGAAACATTGTCCAGAAAAATACAAAAGTGGAATTTTGTACTGAAACTTTAGAAGATATCCATTTGATTTGTCTAATTTGGATGGCTGAAGCTTCACATTTGCTTCAAACAGTGGTGCACTGGCCATCACGCGGGGACAAATCCAAGTGGGCTGCCACCGCATTGGTGGTCCGTAAAAAAAAAAAGTCTGTTTTTAGGCTGGTGGACAGTCAAAAAATCAGTTTCTGAACGCACATTGCACAACAGACTGGATTTTGTCCCTGATCACGTACACTGAATGCACGTTTTTTAATGGTCAGTATACACAGGAGGAATGATTACAGCAAGAAAAAACATTTTTCAGTGATGATGTGGAGACCACAAGACAAACTTAAAAATTGTATATATCTAGCCTTTAATGGTAACCCTATTATTGAAGGTGACACAGGCTATCTTTTCAAGCTGAGCAGATCCCTTAAAAAATTGACGGATTATGAACTTAAGTGGGACTAAACAGGAGCTGTGGCAGTATGATGACCGTAGCTGTGGCACAGCAGCAGTATGATAACTGCTGATTCACTAGGTATTGGAGGAAAACCAGACAAGCTGATGGGGGCATGCCTGCTGCTTGTTCATCCAACAGACAGGACCTGATCTCAAGGATTAGTCAAGACGCTTGTTTTGGAATTAGCTCCAAACCAAACACGTGACTGCCTTTTCTCACAGAAAGCCAGCAGTCAAATCAGATGTCTTACCATAACACTGCTCTCTATTGTGGAGCCAAGAGTCAGAGGGATGCATTTCTTCTCTCCTCCACAAGTCTGTCTCCCACCACATGTTGAATTCACACATCTAACAATGTTCCCCAGTACTTCTCAGAATAATAAATCTGGTTGGCTGCAGCATGTAAAGACTTGGACAGTGCTCTGGTTCTAAACATTTATCACATTTTAATACTTTCCTCCCACTGCAATGTCAATGCATGACAAAGAGTTTGTTAGTATAACATGTGCTGTTGTTACATCTACATTTGCTACAATGGTCCCATTCTGAGCCTCCATTTTTTACGTGATTACACAATAGACAATACCAGATCGTGACATGTACTGTAACCTTGGCTCTAACTAATGCTGAGGTTATAACAATGAAATGCTGATCTTATACTTCATAATAAGAACATTACCTTCTAAAACTTTTAATTAACGTTCACTGTTTGATTAGTGTCAACATTAGCTTGTTTATAAAGTAACAAGGCAGAGTGAGCGTAAACCTTCTAGACCCTTCAACACGTTTCTTCTCAGTAGCTGTGGGAGGATCTTGATTTAAAACAATACACCCGCAATATGGTGTTATTATTGCAATCTCTAAAATTAGTGTGTCATGAATGAATTGTGAAATGCAGTTTCTATCACAACAAGAAGAAGCGCTAACAGCCATGAGTCCATTATTCATAACATTTTTAGAAAAACCAAAGCCTCCACTTTCACTTTGTGCTGTCACTCAACTATGGGACACATCTAATGCTACTACCTTTAAGAAAGCAACTTTGGCCTTGTAACTCTCCGAAGCACGCTAATTGGAAATATTATTTGTTGATAAAAAAGTTTTTCCATTTATCTCGCAGGGCTGTGTACACATTTTGGATTGTTTATTTTGGTTTATTTATCTTGGAGGTTATTATGCCAGCTAATGCAGACTTTATAATTATGTCAAACAAGAGAACAGGTTATCTTACCTGAAGTTCACACCAAGCCACCTCCACCCAGGTCTCTGTGTCTAGGCCTTTATATACAGTCTTGAAGGCTCCTCTGCCCAGTTCAATGTCAAATTTGAGGAACCTGCCTCCAGGAGAGGTGGCCACAGCCTTCATCTCCGCCTCCTCCTCCTGCTCGCGGTCCCTCTCCTTACCCCTTTGGGTGGGTGTGGAGGAAGGAGCATCCTTGCCAGGCTCCTGGCTGGAACTGGGACAGGATGGGTCATGGCCCACGGCAACACAGGATGAAGCAGCCCCTTGCTGCTGGGCACTGCTAGTGAAGACTGAGTCAAAGGAGTGCAGCTCCAGGTGGGGTGCACTGTGCGGTGCCTCCGGGGGCACCTCTATCTCATCATCCACCTCACAGATCTCCACACTCTTCCTAAAGAAACGCTTCTCCCTTTTCAGACGCTTCTGGCCAGTGTCGACTGGAAAAGTGGGTGTAGCTGGGAAAAAAGCTGGGATCTCTGCACCCTCCTGGCTGCCTTCTTCTCCTCCTCCTCCTCCTCCTCCTCCTTGCATTCCTCCATCCTCTCCTCCTGTTGCTCGCCTCTCCTGAGTCTGGGAGGAGGGGAAGTCTGATGGGGTGCTGTGTGTCCTCGCCCTCAGTGTGTCGGCCCTGCCCTCCCACTCCGTGTCCTCCTCCCTCTGTCCATCAGGTTTCTCCGAGGAGTCCTCGGTGCCTGTTGGTTCTCCTGGATCAGTAGCCATAGAGAATGGCCTTTCCCACTCCTCCTAGACCTCCTCCCCCTCCTCCAAACCTTTGCTCCTCCGTCAGTCCCCGTCTCTCTCTCTTTCTGTTGTCACCCACTAATTCTTTCTAGTCCGAGGACTTTTCTTCCAGTGCTGCAGGGGACTGAAGACTGTTTTTGGTCAATTTGGTGACCCTCTCCTATCTCCTCCTCTCTCTCTGTGTGTCTTTAAAACTTTACAGTGGCACAAGAGGGTGAGACCACAGCTGTTTGAGAATAGTTTCTGTCCTCACTTTCCTTCTCACCATCTCCTACATTTTCTTCAGAACCCACTTATGTACATCACTAATCAAAGTAAACAATGCGTCTTCTAGCTCTTATACACACACACTAAACCAGGAGTCTTTTCAAGTTTGTTGAGAAAGATGCAGTGTTTTTCTTTCAAACTTCTGTGTGAATATCGTCAAGTAAACCCTGCAAGACAAAAACAAAAAAGACATTGCATTAATATTCAGACAGTCAGAGGTGAGACTTATATATTGTCACTTGTTGCCATATTTAAGGAATGCAAGTGAGAGACCTATTCGTGATTTATGAGATACAGGTGAATAAGAAAGTCAGAGGGTCCTCTATACTATAAATCAAAGAAGTAACCTCACAGAAAAATCCTCATACCACCTGGAGCAGTGTACTGTCAGACTACCCTGAGCAGTAAAACAGTAAGTCTAAAGTGGATAGGGATGGATATGAAATGCTAATTTATTCCTTGAAGAAGAGGAGGTATAACTGATTCAATAACATTTTCTTGTAAGGTAGATTTTGAAGATATCCATAATTGGTACTTCAAAAGGTAGAAATGTCCATTAGTGGCCTTTTTCCACAGCTGCTTGCCAAAGTGACCTTAAGGTAATCAATTTGACATTGTTAATTCAAACTGAGTGGTGAACTCTGGCAGCCCAACTAGCGCCCATATATGGCAAAAATATCCCAAAATGTATTTAGAGAAGCAACCGTTTAATCAGCCTAATCTGCCAAACAAAAGCTTCATCTTTGTTATGTGCTAAACTTAGATATTTAAACCCATCAATATCAATCGAGTCTGGTCAAGAATTACACACAGCTTCATCAGTCATCAAGTGCAGGTTCATCAGAGTCTTGTGAGTAAGTTGTGTTCAACAGCTCCATTAGTCAACAGAGAGCTGTAGTAAGGAGTATGCAATCCACTCCTTTAAATATGGATGAGGGACTATAGGCCAGTTCAGTGTGAATAATTCAAACACTGAGGGATTTTCATATAGTACTAGAGTGACTTTCACACAACTGCAACAAAGGGCTCATAAATATACACAGCAATAATTATGATTATCATTAGCACAGGCATTTGTAGACAGTATATATATATGTGTGTGTGTGTGTGTGTGTGTGTGTGTGTGTTTGTGTGTCTCCATACTAGTAGGCATCTTTCCGTTGACATATTTTTTAACTTCTCTATCACTCTCCATCTGTCCCTGGGTATTATATCCCCTCTGCCGTCTGAATGATCGCCACAGCCATTTCATTACATTACATGTCACCAGTTAATTACAGAAGTAATAAAGCCCAAAATCACTATTTATGATTAAGAACCTGTACTTGCAGGAAGTGTGTGCTAATGCATACCAACAACAAAAGCTGCGCTGAAGGAATGTGTCTGTCCTGGGAGTGTAATGGTGCAGTAAATGCAAAGTAAAAAGTGCAGTGTGGGTCAGAGTATTAACTTTGCATATTACTTTACAACTAAACACGTGGGACTGTCAAGTGCCACTGCCATTAGGCACCCCTGTCTCAGGTTGCAGCACCCTTTGGTATGAATGTATCCACAGGGACCACACATACAGCCTATCTTAGTCCCTGAAATGTGTTCTTTACTGTCAGCCGGGCTCAGTCAAAGTCACAGCAGTGTGTCTAGACTTTTTCTTTAATTTTAATGAGCAAAGCCCACCATAAACACTTGGGGGTCATACAGTGGCTCATTGGAGCTATTATCTTTTATAAAGCGGTCATTAACACTCACATCAAACCTGATGTCTCTCCAGGCTCAACGTAAAGGAGTCTGACTGTGCAATGCTAGTAACTGTCAAATCAAATCAAAAACACAATAGGCTGATATTAGACCAACGGCTAAGAGCCTCTTCATCAGCAACAATGCAACAATGAATTCCAGTTCAGCAACATTCCCAAGATGCAGATAAATGTTCTTTAAAAAAAAAAAACTATAATTAGCTTTAAGCATGTGGTTTCTCACAACACACTGCAGAGAATGCAACACATGTAAATAAAATCACAGCCACATATGTGACATATATGTGTGTTGTTTTAATTTTCTTTGAATTACTCATTTCAGAACTACAGTGAAACATAAACAGAGACTGTTTACTGTGATGTCTTAATGTTTTAAGTCTTAATGCACAATGATCATTATTTAAGTTAGGGTGACCCAGAGGGAATAAACTATATTGTACAGTGAGTCTAAAAAGGTAAAGGCTAACAGGATGTGGGGAACATAAACAGGGAAAAACAACAGGCGATAAAGAGAGGGAAGTTACCCTTTAAACAGGAGCTTATTCGCCCATGTCCCCAGGGCAAGGAGTTCCCATGAAAGCCACATACCGGACAGAGTTATCACAGTACATCAAACATGTTCAACCCCATCACTGTCTCTCACACCGCGCAGTCTCCCTCCAGACACACACACATACACACATACACATATCAGACACACAGCAGCAGGCTACAACATACTTTGTGTTTCACTCTTTCTTTCTCTCTCTGTCACTCTCATATTCATTCTATCGTTTATACCCAGACAAACACACACACACACACATCAAAAGCAGACCCTCTCTCGCACCCAAACCGCATGTGCCCTTTCAATGAAAGAATGCCGAAAGGAATTTCCTGACACCAGCCAAATGATCAAGCAACTGCCCATGTGGTCCACTGTGGTCAAACCAAAGTTGAAGATAACAAAACCAATGCCGCAGCTGAAATGATGACATCTCGCTTTGGCAGCAAAATGAATCCAGCATGTAGTGTACATCGAGTTCACATGTCAAAATCATTGTCTGTTCATTTGTCTTTCAGTGGAGAACACATGAGAGCTGAACATCTGATGTGCTGCACGCTGCCTGCCCTCCAGGCTTCTGCGGGGCTCTTAGACTGGGAGAGCACCTGCAGCTGCCTAATCATTTCTGAAATGTGTAGCCGAAATCATTGTGACACCTTTGCTTCATGACTGCATGAGATGTGATTTCTTTTCTATTCTCAAAAGCCGCTGAAGAGCATTTCTTTTCGCAGGAACTTTATGTTGTCTGTGCCCAAAGTTTGGAGACGAAGAACAAGTAGCTCTATGTAGTTTACACTCTCCTGCACAAAGACAAGCGAAAGTGCACCCACTCATGCCTCACATCAAACTAACTAGTAACTTTAAACAACAAATTCATTGGGACTACCTCCTGCACTTTTTTCATCCCTTATTTCATGGATATACACACATTAATCCCCTGGAACCAAACCGCCGCTGGAAAATTAGGCAGGCAGACAAAGGAAGAGCCAGGGGGACTGTGTGAGTGCAGGGACATGTAGATGAAAAGAGTGAATAAAAAGTGGCGAGGGGGACAGGAAGGGATTGTAGTTGGTGGGAGCAAGCGGACAGGCGAGTTTCAAACAGGGAGAGGGAAGGAGAGATGGAGCGAGGGGGGCCGGCTAGTAGAAGGGGTGGGAAAAATGTGTGTGTGAAAGAGAACAAGGGAGAGATAAAGAGAGGGGGGTGGCACAGACAAAAAGAGGACTGTGGAGGGGAGGGGGTTTTTGCCTGATAAAATATGTGCCAATGTTTGTGTGAATGAAAGCAGTGACTATAGCTAAATTTCTGCTTGAACAAAAGCAGCTACAGTTGTGCGTAGAGAGGAGAGGAGAGGAGAGGAGAGGAGAGGAGAGGAGAGGAGAGGAGAGGAGAGGAGAGGAGAGGAGAGGAGAGGAGAGGAGAGGAGAGGAGAGGAGAGGAGAGGAGAGGAGAGGAGAGGAATGCTTTTAGAGGTTGACAACATGGGGTGATTACATTAGCATAGGAATATTTTCCGTTGGTATGTAAGGTGTCACTGTGAGACAGAGGGCTGAGGGAGGTCAGGATATGGACCCTAGACAATGTATTTAGAAATATTAAAATATTTTAATAAATATAGAATAAAACAATCGGTTTGGCAATAAAATATCATTAAGTAGGTAAATGAAAAGGATAAACTAGTTTAGTTTAGTTTTAGTTTTTTGAAAAGTGTTTTCCTGAGGTTATGATAGTTTTAGATTTTCAGCATGCATATTAAACATTGAGCCTTTAAACATGGTTCCTCCATCAAATGACAATAGTTTGCGTGTTATCCCTTTGTAGTTAGCACTGGACTGAGTGTGCTTTGTTATACCAGGAACTCAGGAATGAGTGGAAAAGTTCAGCAGATTCTCTCGGCCAGAGACTGGGAACTGAGCGAAATATGAAAATTAAAGTTGAAAAATTAGTAAAGGAACACCCTTCAGTTTATTATCCTATCACACTTGAATCTATCCAGCCTTTCCCCAAATTCAACATTAGTCCCAGAGTGATTTAAAGATGAGATGGAGGCTGAATGATGTGGGGAGATGAAGCAGATGCAGCAAAAGGTCCAAGAGCTGCTGGACAAAATTCAAAAGGGCCCAGTGTCAAGCAGAAAATATTCTGAAGATCACAGATCCACATCTGAACTCTGCAGCTGAGTGGTTGAGCAGACTGGCAGGTAAAAACAACGAGGCCATATCTAACAGGCAAGACTTCTGTCATACAGTTACGCCAGGACAAATTGCTGTAAGTGGCAGGTGTAAACCGACTAGAGCTGACTTTATTTGTGCTGCTGTCAAGAGGATCAGACTGTGATTATAAGGCACAATTACAATTAGCCTAATTGCAACATTCAGGACAGGCAATGTATGCAGCTAGGGAACATTCAGAGAAGGCTACAGATTGAACTCACTGCTAAGGTCTTCCTGAGAATCATCCTGAGAAAAGCACCATTCATCTAAATCCAGCTCAGTAATTTAAGAGCGGTGTATATGCAGCAGAACAAGAAAAGATAATGAAATTAAGACTGCCCTGACTACTCCTCCTACTCAATGTTTGCAGTGCAGCACGTGTTGCCTCCCCTGAGTTCAGGCAGCGTTTTTGAAATTGTAGAAAAAAATATCAAATGCTGACCACTAGAATCAAACACACAATGACTGTTCTCTTCCCATTAGGGAAACTCAAGACTGCAAAACACAACCAGGACTTTTGTCCAATCCAGGTCAAGCATGGGAGCGTGGAGTGTAGGTAGCACACACAGCGTACTGTTCACTGAGAGAAACACAGAGAGATAAAAGGGAGAGAGAGACAATATGTGTGTTATCTAACCCACTTTTTTTTATTCTCTTTTATTCCCCTCAGTGAGTAGAAATGTCCCACACCAAAGAAACACTTCTGATCCAGGTGAGAGAATCAGCCAATCATGAATCAGGATTACCTGTGTCTTACTACCCCCGGAGACCCTATTCTTATCCTGGAAAAGGTCTCTGAACTTTTATGGATGATGGAGTACTCAGAAATCAGCATAGTGTTGTTTTTTACTAGTTTGGCAACTGTCAGCCTTTTTTAGAAGAGGAAGCATCCTCCCTAATGCAATGCTTTGATCTATAAAATATCAATATCATAGTTGAGATGGTGATGCTTGATGCCATGTATTGACATAATAAGTAATGATAAATTAGTCAATAATGAATGTGCTTCTATTACCGATTGGAGACATATATTGGTTTACTTTATCTAACACACATTGTGCAAATTGCTTAAAGAAAAGACCCAATAGTGTGATTAATAGTGTAGTATTCACTGGCTCTGGAGCAAAATGCAATGAATGCGTGTTATTTATAGGCTACAGCATATACAACACAATGATGTCTGGATGTGCAGGCACCATGAAGTGCAGCTATTGGCTCGCTGGAAACTCAGCTGACTTTAGAAACGCCGTGGAAACGGCGAAAGACACCAAGTACAATCAGCATACAGCATGAGAGCATAGTGAGCCAGACGACTGACACAAATCAAAATCCCCAAAGCTTCTGGCCTTTAGTGTCCCGGCCAAAGGCAAATTATTCACATGATGGGCAAATCAGTTGCTGTCTGAGGGCCTGCCATTGAGTCTGCCCGCAGGTCTGCACTTGACTTAAGTGTTTTTACACCGCATAATTTATTTCAGGATATTAAGCAGCCACATGAGAGGATAAACACCTAACAAGCTATCGTGTGACGTTTAAAATGATTGTACAATATACTATTTTTTTTTCTCAGAATGACACCATAATAGCACAAAATGTGGTACAGTTTGCAGTGTAATTGGTGGAAAAGACAACAAACATCACTCACCCAAATGTAACATCGTATCTCATCCGTCCAGCGATGTCTTTACAAAACAAAAACAAGCTGCTGCTCAGCCCAGACTGCTAGCAAACTCAGATATCTGGGTTTTTATTTTTTTTCCTATAGCTATTTACAAACGTTATTACACGAGATTTACAACGGGCTTCTCGCATACAGGATAATTTTAAAAACCCACTGAAAAAATATTTACAAAAAAAAAAAAAAAAGCTTTAGAAAAAAATCTCGTGTTCGTTTCGTTGTTTTTTTTTTTTTCTTTTTTACATTTGTAGGCGCTCGCTGCGGTGTTGTGGGCTTGAAAATCCCCAGCGGTGTCGTCGAGCCTCGGTCTGTGAGAGACGGACACTGAGCACCGAGTCTACGTGTTCCAGTTCAGACGATGCTTGCCGTTGGTTTACAGATTCCCGCACTCGCTGCTCGGTTTGTCGGCTCCAAGTTGTGCGACTGGCCATTCATGTATATCCGAATAATATCGATAACTTATGTACATAATTTACAACGCACGACTCCAGCGGCCTTCAGCAGGTTCTCGTGTGTATTGAGCGCGCTCTGTCATTTGCCACAGGGCTCATCATCTTCCTGAGGACGAACAAACCAGACAGTTGGCGTCCTCCGCCGCTAGAGGGAAGCAGTGACGCACGTTTATACCAAACGGTTCGTTATGTGACTTTAATGCTGCATTCAGGTGCTCCTCGTAAGCTTCCTTCAGTCGTTGCCCCAAATGATCACCCCACATCATTGACAATAACCAGTAACAAGGCAGTTGTTTTTTTTGTTTTTTTTTTTTACATTATATGTTTGGCGCATATTTTTTTAACACTGTACACACACACACACATTTTATATATATATATATATATATATATATATATATATATATATATATTTCTGCAGGCAAAAGACAGATATATAATATATATATATATATACACAATATATATAAATAATATATATACAATATATAAATAATATATATATGTATATATATATATATCTGTCTTTTGCCTGCAGAAACAACATCAAATGTCATGCAAATATTAAGCCTTCATATTGCTGTTGCTTAAGCACACAATATTGACATCATAAAGGCAGATTTGCAGAGAAGAAATATATATTGCATTTCCGTAAGTGGATTCAAATGAATGTATCCTAATTGTGACAGTATTTGTGATAGTAATTTAAAAAAAGGAAACAAGCCTTTGAAATAGTATTAATTATCTTCATACACTTCAGGTAATATACATTTGTACATCTATAACTGACTCATGGTCTCTTTGACTCATCTTTTGGACGTCACACAACCCACAGCCCTTAGGAAGACTAAATAACTCGGCTGTAAACATACAGCTAAAATATACAGATTATTCTAATTACACGTGAAGACTCCATAACAGATTTCAATGAAATGGTGAAACTGATCGTTTCTCATTACGTTACAATCTATAGTTCAACGAAGAACCTGATTCAACGCTGTCACCGAGTTCACCGTTAAGCCAGAAATTTTCCACGTTCAGACTGTGACGGTTGCTTCTGTCACGGCATATGCTTAGTGATGCAAATAACTTGAGCAAAATGAACTGAGTAACCCCATTGAGACTTTGACTTCTGTCGCCCTCTGGTGAATGTCTTCATACACACAAGCTGCCCCAAATAAAAATCACAATAAATATCCGGACATTTTTATTAATCAGCATTGTGGTCACAATATAAACACACACACCAATGCTATGTAGAAAAATCTTTACATTTCGGAGGCAACATACTATAAATCTGGACAAAGGCAGATACATTTGACTTCTAACAATACATACAAAATAATTATTTTATTTCTACGCATCAAGCATTTCTTGTTTGGCTAGCAAGAAACCTGATGTATACATTCAACATTTAAAAATAATGACTAACACAACTACACATTTTTCTTTAAAAAAAAAAAAAAAAAAAAATAGCACTCAGTGGACAGACAACAGGCCTGAGACAACATTAAAACCACGAGCGGTGTTACAATGAACTCAAGCTATCAATCTGCTGTCTTTTCTGTTATATATATATTCAAATAAATAGTTAAAGTAAATTAGGGCAAATTTGTCAAAAGATATCTGTAAACACTGGGCAAGCAATAACTGCTGAAACAATGGCAGCTAAAACTATGCATAATAATTAAATATATATATATATATATATATATATATATCTCACAGGATGAACATATATTAACATATTTAAATATAAAATATGCCCACATACCGGGTGCTTCATAGGACATTTAAACTATTAGAGTACCTTTCTTATGTTGACATGGATTAGGATTCAGAATTTCTTAGTGTCAAACCAGTTATGTAAAGTGTCTTTTGCCTGCAGAAACAACATCAAATGTCGAGCAAATATTAAGCCTTCATATTGCTGTTGCTTAAGCACACAATATTGACACCATAAAGGCAGATTTGCAGAGAAGAAATATATATTGAAATGTATATTTTCCAACAATGGCTTTGGAAGACCTTCTCCAGCTGTATTCAGTTATTAGTCACTTTGGTTATCAAACATTTGGCCTCTCAAGTTTCATCTTAACCTCACACAAACGCACATTTCCCTAGTTTCTACATTACTTCAGCTCAAAAATGGCTCACAAAGCTTAATATACAAATCCTTAATAAACAGGTTCCAGCAATTTTAAATAGTCCAAAGACAATCTTTGCAGTTGACTAATGTCTCTGCTTTGATAAGGAAAATAAAATGTTATTTGTGACCCAGATCTAGGATGGTTTTAGTCATTCAGAAGTTCCTTGGCTTTCTAACAGACATTTGGGTCCACTACTGTTTCTCCAGGAGTGACTGTAGTGTAAGGGCAACATCGGGCAAAATTAACCTTCCAAGGGCGGTCGCAGGGGAATACAGCCATCCATCTCCAGAGACTCAGGCCAGCCTTCATACTTGTTGCTGCTTTTACTGTTCTTCATACGCTAATGGGAACAACCAAAAGCAAACTGATCTGAATGCTTTTCTACCATTCTGAACGTGACTGAGCAACTCATGGTGGTTTAGAAGTTTAATATGGCAAAACTAACTATGTTACTATTATTAGTCATTGTGGATGAGTATGGATGAGAAGGAAATCAGCAGGACTTTTTTGTGTTTTTTGTGTTAATCGCTTGAATGCACCAACCATAGGAGGTTTTAAAACTGCACAGAGTCAATCCAAACAATTTTTTTTGACAGATGTCAGCTAGTGTGTATATAACTACTCTTTTCAAAGCAATACATCAGATAGTAAATCTTTATCATTTGACAAATGTATGGATGGGAGGAATATTCACTCAATCACTTTGGTCACAGTGCACTTGTTCCTGTTCCTGAACAAATCCTGATCCTATCATATTGTGTCTTTTTGCGTTGTTCTTTATGCAATGACACAGGGAGGATATTTATCTATAAGCAGCAAATCCACACTGTAAGCAGCTCAGCATGCCATCAGAAGGAACTGAGTAGTAATACTGTAGTCACGTACCTGCTCGAAGGGACTCTTATTCTCGATGCCTTTGGCTCCAACAAACACCCAGCTGTCTCTAAAAGCCAGCTCCTTCACCGCTGTGCTCCCAAGCTCCTCAAACAGTCGTCGAGACTCATCATTCAACCTGCCACGAGAATGACAATTGTGTGTGTGTATGTATGAATTAATGAACTTATTGATTCTTAAACAAGTAGAATGTTGAATGTGGCAGTGAAGGAAACAGCAGATGAACTGTTAAGCACCAGCTGTTGTTTTTTTTTTAAACTGGATAAACCCGGCAGGGCATTGGCCCTGCTGTTGTTTCTCCATTATAAAAGGCTATTTTCTGCAGAAGTGCTAAAATCATTTTATTCCACAAAATATTTTCTAAGTGCAAACATGAAATATCTCTGACTTTAGAGTTTATGTGTAAAGAATTGCTTTGAGGTGCATCTAGTGGAGAAAATAAGAGGGGAGTTGGATTGGAAGTGATTCTTACTTTGTAGCCGGATCATCAAAGGAGGCAACGAACACGAGTGTTCCTTCATGTAGCAGCCGCAGATACTTCAACAGGTCAGAAACATCTGAGAACAAACATCAGATGAGCTATGAACTGTAGTTTATGAGCCATATGTGCCAGATGTGAAATATACACCCATTAGTGTCTGTTTTCTTATTACCTCCTGCCCACATATCGAATGTCTTTGTCTCCAAGAGCTCCCCTGTTACCCCTGGAGCAATAAAACATCAGTGAGATGTTAAAATAACACAATTAGCAAGAGCTTAAATTATTAATACAAAGTCTGTTCATCATACCATTCACCAAAGCTATGTTTAGTCCTCTGCCAACATTGTTCTTTACACTGCTCACCAACCTGTTGGACAGAAACACAATAACTGAATCACTTTAGGAGGACACTTCCTTGGACATACACATTATTCAGCACATTTATACATGCCGCTTGATGCTTCAGAAGCAACCACAAAATGTGGCCACAAAATCAAGGAAATGGGGGGGCAGACAGACTGAAAGAGTACTTGCATTCAGCTCCCAAGACAGATTTGAAGGCCTAGTTAGACAGCACAGAGGGGGGGAGAACATAGTGTAAAAAAAAAAAAAAAAAAAGAGAGAGAGATTGAGACAGCAGGGGAGACATTGCTGAACAGAAAGGAAATGGTAAGCACTGAATCTCACATCTTGTCCTCCAGGCAGATTTTGGGCCCAATCACATTGGCAGCACCAGACACCAGGCGGAAAGCCAGATGTTTTGGGGGACAGGGAGCTGAAAGTCCACATTTATATCTTCGAGGACGGGGTTCAGCTAAATCATATGATACATTAGTCAGTGGAAATAAAGGAAGATGATTAGAATGAAACTGTATTAATATGATAGCTGACATGGTCATATGATACAGTTCCATATACTAACCGGATGTTGGTTCCTCGCTTGTACCTGGAAAAAAAATAAATAAAAAGATTTTACACTTAAATGAACTACCAGAAAGATTTACTAGAAAATAGTGTTTTCTCAGCGATTGCTAACATTTGAGCCCCTGGGAGAAAAAGCACTTGGAATTTTGTCTTCATAAATTGTTGTCAACGTCAAAGGCTAACTGTACTTCTCTTACCACTGAAGAAGTGCCGGACAGATGAACCACTATCCCCTCCAAATAAAGTGTTTGCTAGCAGCCAGGTGAGCCCCACCAATAGCAGCACAGCCACAGCTCGCAAGGGGCCTGTCAAGAGAAACAGGACACACCAGTTCAGACAAAAGACATATGGGGATTACTACCAGACCAACACGTTCACATTGACAAAAATTTCAACTAACCTGTTAGTCTCATGGTTCACCGTCTCATAGACCTGGACAGATATATTTATAAAAAGAGAAGGTAATAGGGTTTTAATTTCAGCTAACTTTGCACAGTATAGTTTTACAGAGTGGTTTAGGTTAGGTTTCAATTTTCCATTCATTACATCATAAATTTTTTAATGGTGTAGGTGAAATTATAACATCAACTCTTATAGAAGGAGAGTAAGGAGGGGAAAAAAAAAACTAGGGCTGCAACTAATTATTATTTTTTATTATCAATTCATCTGACAATATTTTCTTGACTAATCGATTAGTTGTTTGATCCATAAAATGTCAGAAAATGGTTAAACATGTTGATCACCGTTTCCAAATAACCAAGGTGACATCTTCAAATGTCTTTTTATTGTCCACAACGGTCCAAAGATGTCACTGATGACTTTAAGAAACCAGAAATATTCTCATTTAAAAAGGGTGTAATTGGAGATGTTAGGCATTCCTCTCTTCAAAAATGACTCAAACAACTGCATTGACTATTAAAATAGTTGGCAACTGTTCCAATAATTCCCAACTAATCGTTGCAGCTCTAGAAAAAAAAAAAACTTGTTACAATAAAACAAGGGCAGATTAAATTATAAACTATCTTTTCCAAAAAAAAAAGCAATTCTAGCATTTTTGTGTGTTTTGTTATGTACACTAACTTTATAAAAAAAAAGTTTGTAAGGGAAACAAATGGATATACACACACACAAATAAAATCAAGTCATTTCATCATTACATTTATTATTCAAATGTTTATAGAGTGGCTGTGGACTTTCCTCAGGACTGTCTTTTCTGATATTTCTGTATCCAAGTTGGACCTGCCTAGATCACGTTTGAAGGATCGCACACACGAGGCATCAAAAGCAGAACACCTCTGACAACACCATCCATGCCTTGAATGTACTTAAACACAAAGAAACGACAGATCATACCTGATGTTTAGGTAAATGTTGCCCTTTCTTGCCACCTTTGCTGGGACGTAATAGACAGCTGTTTTTGCCAACCTGGACTTTTGACTATTTCTTGCGCTGTTTCCTCATTGAGGCTCTCCTGGTATAAATCACCTGTCAACGAGAACACCGACTGAAACCGAAACAACCAATCATTTATACGAACGTATCAAATCCGGTTTTCGAAAAAGCTCTTAAATTTGTTTGGAGTTGTAACGCCACATCTGTCTTCCGGATATATTGCCAACCGCCAGCCCATGCGCACGGAGTCTGCGCGAAGGCCTTCACGTGACCAAAGCATTTTATTTATAACTTAAGTTTTTAAGTTTAATTAATTGTTTCTCATCTTGAATTTACCAGGAAAGCTACTGTCTTACAAGTGAAAAAAAAAAAAAAAAAAAGAAATATAGAAATACATTGGAGGGGAAAGTATCACACGAGCACAACATCTCCTCCTCGTGCACACGAGAGAGTACTGCTTCAAAACTCAAGATGGCTGCCCACGGTGCTTTACTCTCGATGTCCAAAATCATTAGTCCTTTTTGGGGTGGGCGCCTAGGAAATACGGTTAAAGTAAGACAACGCAAAGACACGGCATCTTCTGTTCAGTATGGTTATAAACCATGTTGTGTGGCTTCAGAGTAAACGCGGTTATTTTGTCTGGACACAAGGTCAAATGGTTGATATCACAGTCAAATTAGCAAGCTAACATATTTTTTTTCTCAATTGTGTCTTTCAGGTATTTGGAACAACCCTGACAAGTCGCAGGAATAAGACCTTGCATACTGTGAGTATATCACAGTCTGTCTGTGGGTGGTCAAAATGAGTAGATGTGATGTTTGACACGTCAGATTTGTTGCTCACACTGAATTACGACGTGAGTGAAGAAATCAATGCAACTCTTGCCTATTTATTTCTTGGATCTTTTTTATTATCTTTGGGTTAAACACTTATTTTATCTGCTCTTTAAACTTGGGAGTGCTCTGTATCTGTATTTCCATCCTCTTGGGGGAGGAGAGGTTTCTCTGTATTTGCCTCTATTAGGCTTTAACATGTTCTTCTATTTAACTGTCAAACTGACTTGTCCTTCTGCTTTCCCTGCTGTCCATCTTCATCTTCAAAAGGGAGAAAACATTGTAAGTAGCTGACGCCAACATGGTCCATTACACAACAGTGCATCACTTCACATACCTTTTATTATTCAAAGGCTGGGTGATATAGACACAAAGTTTAAAAGAAATAGCAGAACAACTAGAAAACATACTTTCAATACTGATATACATCACAGACTTGTTACTGGTATGGAAATTGCACATCAAAAACACTTTGGATTGCATTGGTCTGTCATTATGTGATTAATGATTAATTAATAATTCAGTTACCAATATGATGACAATGATATACGATAGTGCATATATTGCCCAGTCCTACGTTACACCACCAACTTTTTACTTGCTAACATTACCTCACACACTTCCTTCAGCTGGAGTTTTGTCTTTTTTTCATCCATAAACTATGAATTGTGTATATTGTCAACATTTACCAAAGCATTACAAATGTTTATATGAACATTTCCTACATGATTTCTTTTTATTTTAAGGATATTTTTTTAATGAAATAAAAGAAAAATATTGAATTCACAATCCCTTTTGCTGACATCATGTATTCGTATCTACAAGGTTTAGATTGTGACAGTGCAGTACATTTTGGCACATAACTAAATATAAATGTGGGAGCATCTTTAAAAGCACAACAAACTGAGTTTTTCTACTGACCCTGCACTACCATATTCGAAACATGTTACAGTCAAAAATATAAATAAATGGAGGCAAACAAATGTTTACTGGGATGAATGACCATTCCCACAAAGGTGTCAAGTCTCCACAAAATGATTTTCATACTATCCCGGTATTGATTTAAAAAAAAAGTAGGTTGATAATCAATCTAAAAACATGTGGCGCCATATGGTAACATATCCACAACATCATATATGTGTATAGGTGATTTGTAGTTGGAACTTGCAAAACCACCTGTGTTGTGTTTTAAGTTCTTTGCAGTTAATAACATGCAACAATACCAATGTTACAGCCCCCTCCAGCAAAGTATGGAGGCAGACACACTGTGACCCTCATACCTGGCGATGGAATCGGTCCAGAACTGCTCAATCATGTCAGAGAAGTTTTCAGGTTGGTAAGACTGAAATTAAATTATATTCAAAGAGTACAGACAGATTAGTTAGTTGCCTCTTCTGTGGTTTGTTATCCTGCCCTAGGTTCAGCTGTGTGCCGGTGGATTTTGAGGTTGTGCATGTCAACTCTGCAGTGGAGACTGAGGATGATATCAATAATGCCATCACTGCCATCCGACGTAATGGAGTTGCCCTTAAAGGTAAGTGACCCATTTTTTTTCTGTGTCAACTTCAAAGTTGCAAGCAGAGTGTGTATTAACACAGCTGCAAGAAGCATGTAGTTTATCATAAGGCCTTGATGCTTTAGTTTAACTGTGACATTGCTTTACTCTCCTGATAGGCAACATAGAAACCAAACATACTATGGCGCCGTCTGTCAAATCCAGAAACAATCTCCTTCGGTAAGAGTTCAAATGAAATATTCAGTCCCCTTGATAAAGGCTCACTTTTGTTAGATGGATCACATTTCTTTCATAATTGGTCTTTTGTTTCAGGTAATATCACTCTCTCTCCTTTCATGTATGTATCAACAGCACAAGCCTAGACCTGTATGCCAATGTGATGCACTGCCAGTCCCTCCCCGGAGTCCAGACTCGCCACAAGAATATTGACATCATGATCATTAGGGAGAACACAGAGGGGGAGTACAGCAGTCTGGAGCACGAGGTCAGACAGAATAGAAACACAATCAATTCTATTGTCTTTACCGCCTCCTTCTCTTTATCCTATTACTTCTACATACACTGTTAACAAAATCTGATATACTTGATCAGTATTGGTGCCAATAATCTTATTTAACAGGTTGATATTGGTCAGACATGATCAAATAACATTAAATAAAAGGGAATGATGACATATGAGCACCTTTACTTATAGTTAAGAACTGATGTGTAGTCACAGTCTGATGTTACTTTACACACAGATAAAAGATCTGAGTCAGTTACAGAAATTACTTAAACACCAACTACTGCTTTCCGGTTGACATTTGTACTTCCTTAATAACTTTGTTCTTTCAAAATGATCTAATAATATGCAGCATGCTTAGCGAGTACTATGTTGGAGAGAGACTTTTTTTTTTTTTCTTGGAGTAGTTAAGAGTAGAAAGATTAGGGATCTTAACTATATTTACTCTGGCTTCTAAACATTGAGGTCTAGTTTTGTTTCTTTAAGTGTGCAGTAGACGAACTTGAATTGTCATTTATTCCTAATTTGTTTTGTCCTCTTTTAGAGTGTGTCAGGGGTAGTGGAGAGTCTCAAGATCATCACTAGGAACAATTCCCTCAGGATCGCTGACTATGCCTTCCGCCTGGCCAGGGAGAAGGGACGGCGCAGGGTCACTGCTGTTCACAAGGCCAACATCATGTGAGTTAAACTTTGCCAAATGTATCCCGCCAGAGCTGTCGGGTTTTTTTTGTGCTCAATGTGTTGAATGTGACATTCTACCCCAACAGGAAGCTTGGGGATGGCTTGTTCCTGCAGTGTTGCAGAGAAGTGGCCTCTGGTTACCCAGACATCACATTTGACAGCATGATTGTGGACAACACCACCATGCAGGTGATGGTGGATAACATCTCAATACATCCAAATAATGTTTATAAATGTTGCTTCATCTAACATCTGACACGCTCTCCATGTGATGTTTAGCTGGTGTCCAAGCCTCAGCAGTTTGATGTGATGGTGATGCCCAATCTGTATGGGAACGTGGTGAGCAATGTGTGCGCTGGCCTTGTGGGAGGGCCTGGCCTTGTGCCTGGGGCCAATTACGGTCGTGACTATGCTGTCTTTGAAACAGTGAGTGTTAAAAAATGTGTGGTTTTGCAACACTGTCCTTCCCCCTTTTTTTGAAGAATGAAAATGCATGAATTATATCTATATGATAAATTGGCACTCAGTTTTGTCTTTTCTTGGCCTATTTTTCTGTATCACTCAGGCTACAAGGAACACAGGGAAGAGTATAGCGGACAGGAACATTGCTAACCCCACTGCTATGCTGTTAGCCAGTTGCATGATGCTGGACCATCTTAAGTAAGTTCTTCCTGCTAAAATACTTCCAGCACATTTCGTTCCTGCGGTTGTATCCGGGATGCAATGATGCAAGTAAAACACTTTTTTCTAATGTACATCTTCAGGCTTTATGATCATGCAAGTTCAATCCGGAATGCAATCCTCACCACTATGAATGAAACCAGGGTGAGTCTTCCTTCTCCAATAGGCCCCTCCCTCACCCGAAGTACCAAAAATGTTTATCACATTTAGTGCTTTTTTTTTTTTTTTTTTTTTAAACTTTAATTCATGTTTGACCACCTTTTTTTTTTTTTTCTTTCTTTCTTTTTGCAGTTGCACACAGCTGATATCGGGGGTCAGGGCACCACATCAGAGGTGGTCCAGTCCATCATGAGGTTCATCCAAAGTAAAGGGCAGCTGATTACTGAGCTCTAAACCAATCCTGTGGGCACTGTACACACACACACACTCATCAGAGGTGTAGGTGTGAGTTTGAACAGGTGTCTCTATCTGGAACAGGTGTAAAGTAAGAGAGGATAACCATGCATGTCTGTTTCCATAGTGTCGCTGACATCAGAATGGTTCCCTTTTTTTCTTGTTCACACAGCTCACTGACCAATTCTCTACTTTTATCCACACTTGTGTATTTCACATGTGATGATGACCTTTTGATTCCGTTCCGTTGTCACTCCTGTTGATACATTTGACTGTAAGGATAGGTCTATTTCCTGAGTTCACTGGGTTTATTCAGTTGGTAATCTGTATTCTGACAAATTCTGAAAAATTATAAAAACAGGAAAAGGTCTCTTGCAGTATGTCAATCACCAAATACTTTGGTTACTTTTACAAAGCCTCTCAATGTGTATCCCTATTTATTTTACAACTTATGTTACAGCCTTTTCAATCTACCATAATGTGCATTTTTTTCATTTATTATTTTTGTCATACTTAACTTTCAAGTACTATACTATTCTGTCCTGTATGTTCACACCAGATGATCGGTGATGTAGCTATTTCATTTATGCAGTATGAACAAAGGTGTTCATCAGACAAAGTAATGCTTGTTTGAACTTTTCACTTAAGTGTGGATCATATCATATCACAATGATGTACTGTCATCTTACAATCTACACTGTTAACAAAGAGTCTGAAATGAAGATTGGTTTTATCATGACATATATACTGTGTAACATATATTATCAATAAAGAAATGGTCTACTTAAACAGATCTTTTTTTGACAGAAGTCTTTATATGAAATATACCTGAATGAGCTACAAGGCGATAATAAATTATTCTTTGAACTAGATATATGTAGCCTTTTTTAATAATAATAATGCTAAAATCAGTTATTGTTTATCTTTATTTTTTGCATCTGCTTCAAATGAGAAGCTCTGTTCTGGCCTCCTGCTAGGGATAAAGATTATATTGCTCAAGATAAAGCTCAGTGAGCCTTTAGTTTGTTTTACAATTTCATGCTCCATTAGTATCTTACTTGAACACTGGATGACAAGTTGCTGCTCTAGATTTCATCACTAGGGGGCAACACCACTTTCTAGAGCTGCCACTATTACTTTGAGTGAAATGTGTACAACTGAATGCATGTGTTCCCCATTAGACACACCATCACTAAGGACAAAATGAAAGATATATGTTGTCACTGTGCATCACTATATGCATGTTACTACTGTAGTTTAGAAAGGCTGCAGGGAAATTGTGGAATGCAAAAACCATTGGCAGACAAATTGTTCCACATAATTGCAACTTAATTCTTGTAATCTGATTTCTAGGAAACAGTCTCTTGGCCTCAGACCACTTGTTTCTAAGGATTTTGGGTTTGGTTTTTTTTGCTCTTTTGGAAGTGTCCTCATTTAGCATAAAACCAAACCCATATATTATAGTTTTACATGATAAAACCAAACCATCCATTATCGCTTCGTCTAGTTCTGAAATGAATTTGATCACACGTGCCATTAAGAAAAAAAATCTGCCCTCTGGTGCTCTGAGCCAAGCAGACGCAGAAGGAGGAGCCAAATATGATGTTTTAATGTCACATCATTCACCAGTGACCTCCTGCGCACACATATATTATACAAATAATCCCAGTCTGCCTCTCCGATAGGTCCTGCGGTCAAGAGG
Organism: Pampus argenteus; assembly: GCA_036937835.1. Taxonomy (NCBI): domain Eukaryota; kingdom Metazoa; phylum Chordata; class Actinopteri; order Scombriformes; family Stromateidae; genus Pampus; species Pampus argenteus. The sequence continues at coordinate 17,307,188 of CM072864.1, forward strand.
GCACATCCCATTGTAATTGCACTGGCCAATTTATCTTGCATTCACTTCTGTGGGAAAATTGCAAACTGTTCCATCTGTTTAAGTATTTGCATATCAAGTCCTTTGTGTTGAAGATTTCTTCTTTTTATAGATTTACTTGTCCCAGGGAATCAGCAATCATACAGCGTGCAGTATGTGAAATGTACAGAGAATTACTATGTGTGTGCCTCAGGCTCTGCCAATTGGCTTTCTTTCCATGCATGTCAGTTATTCACTCTACAGAGATATAAAGTGGGCTCGTAAATGTCTTCACTCTATTTCATTTAGAATCAGTCTTTTTTTTCTTTTCTTTTTTTGTACTTTCTTTAAGACGTTTCCCAGTCTGGGTCAGTTTTTTCTCAATATCTCATTCCACTCTGGCTATTTACCTCACTTTACCTCACATCACTTCTCATTACTGTACATGGAGCTACACTCTTTCCCTGGTTAGCCCCACACGTCTCTGTCTTTCTCTCTCTCCCTCCTAAGCTCTGTCCCCTCTGAGCCTCTGCTGGAGCCAGCCCATGAGGCAGATGATCACATTTTCATGGAGAGAAGGGGAGATGTTGCAACAGACCTTTTGACCTTCATAAACCACCATTCAATCTGTATAGGTTATAAACCTGCGAATGCCGAAAACTGCTGTGCAATTTCTGTTTCAAGAGTTGCCTCTAACTGCAAAAAAAGGATTTTTCCATGTACCTTCAATATTGTCTAACCATGCAGATAGTTGAATGTGCCCATATTTTCAGATATCTATCATCTATCTATCATCTTAAAATGTTATTCTTCAACACAGTGAGCACCACAAATACACGTATATATAATAATTCAAGGCCTGAAGAAATTAATCAAATCTATCTGCATGGCAAGATGCCACTAGGGAGGTAACTAAGACACTGTGGGAGTTATTTATTTTTTATAATTTGGGGAAAGTGACACTTTACCTTCCTGTTTACTGTCAGTCCAGCCACGTTGTCATGGTTTCTAAAATACATTGTTCATACAGGTGAAATTCTGTCATATTATTGTATGTAATTTCTCCTAATTATTCTGTTCTGGTCTAAAGGGTGCATCTATTTTTATATCAGGTACACTCATACAGGTGTGTTTTATCTTTGTTAGCAACTCGTGAACTTGCAGCTGCTGGCTCGTTCATCATTCTCCTTCTTTCACCTACATCTCCTCCCTCCTTTCTCTTTCATTCCCCCTCGTTCTCATGTCTCTGTATGTTTAACATTTACACTCACCTTTCTAAGATAAATGCAAATCTGAAAGGTTGAGTCTAAGCACGAGATATGACGCTGATATTGAAACATGTGCTTTCATTGTGCTCCAGATCGTTTCCAGAGCCCTTCCCCTCTCCCTTGTTCTCTATCACTCTCTTACAAACGTACCATTAGTCCAGTGTAATTGAAGATCCGATGCGTAATTTCCACTGTGAACATGCTCCCTCTATCATGGAGTTCAGCTCCACAGTGCAGATGATTGTTATCAATCAACTTGCCTCTGATCAGGCTCTGCTGAGCACAGCTGCATCCAGTCAGCCAGCTCTGCCCCCCCCCCCAACTCACGCACACACAGAGCTATGGCTTAGCTACATTTAAGATACGTCATCAGTAAACTATTCTCCATTACTTAGGCCTGACTGTGTGTGTTTGGGCCTCTTTGTGTGTCCTCTTCACAGGGAGTTCCAGGGTCTTCCTCAGCAGTGACACAGAAGAAATATGAACAGGTAGTTGGGAGAAGCTTATGGTGATGTTTGCTTTGCAGAAATTGGTGTAGAAAGGAGGTCAAGTAGGTTGGCATGCAGAAGAATGAAGAGGGAGAGACACATGATAAGGGGTGCTAATTACTAATTGAAGGTGGGGAGCATGATGAGGTTTATGGTTGGGAGTGGGAGGAAGCACAGCATTATACTGTATATCTTGAGTAGCAGGGAGTTCACTGGGAAACACTTTATGACAAACCTTTATCTTTCAAAAATGTCAGAAGCCAATAAAGCATCTAACTGCTGGCTGTCTCTTTCAGGATCTGCACACTGTTAGTTTTTTACAGGCTAAGTTTTTTCATCAGAGGGACCACCTAGTGGGACAATACGATACTTATCATTGCAGCTCTTCTAGTAGTGAAGTGGTTCTTCCAGTATTTTATTTAGAGGACTGATTACTCGTCCAAAGAGTGTGTGCAGGCTGACATGGTGCTTGAAGCTGGGTCATGCAGTTAGACTGTACCCCTGACTTGACTAAACTTGTCCACCCTGATACTGCTTTAAGCCTCCATACAGGGGGGGGGGGGGCTCACTCTGAGCTCATAGTCAAAACTTAGTTATTTATTTGAAAAGAAACACACATGCATGTTTTATATCACTCTCACACATGCATGGAGCCAGTATGCCCAGCAGAGCAGTTATCCCGTGTTTTGTAAAAAAAAAAAAAAAAAAAAAAAGTCTTTCTGTTTTACCCCAGGGGATCAAATCTGAGGCTCCAGGCAAAGCTGTGTGTGCATGTGTACCAGTATGTATGTGATTATATGCATTCATATCTATTTTATGTGTGCATGTCTACATATGTTTTTAATGCAGCCATGTTCTTAGGGTCCAGGCAGGGAAACTGATTCCACCTGTGATACACGAGCGAGACCTTTACGCAGCTCTGCTTTGGTATTCTGCCCTGTCGGAGGTCCAGTGCTAAATCGTGCATGGGGTCAGGTAGGGGGGGGGGTTTCCTGCATGCATGTTGGGTGCTTTATTGCATTGTTTCTAAATAGGAACGTGTGTCTCTTGTTCACTTTTCCTAACCCTAACCTTTTGCAATTTTTTTCCCCCTTCACCCTGCACTTAAAAACCTCTTGGCAAAGTGAGAGTGAGGAGAGCCTGTGAGCTATTTCTGTTTGGTTTTATGTTTATGATGAATTACTTGGCTTGGTGTTGCTAGCTGGGTCTTCTGAGAACATTGATATGCTGTCTCTCACATAGAATCAGTTAGGGTCATTGCAGTGCTTTGGCCAGATGTACACTGGAGAGGAAGGAAGGGAGGGAGAAGAGGTAAAAGCAGTGATTGATTGGATATTGATTCTTCCAACCTTTCCAATACTCCCCCTGTTCGCTCTCTCTTTCAGTATTTCTTACTCTCTCTCTCTGGCTTTCAATCTCTATAATGCTATTTATTGCTTTAACGTCTATGCCATTGCTGTGACTTCAGGTGCCATGGCCATTACATCAAGGCAAACATGTTGTGCTCATGACAACCAGCATTACACTGCCCTGATGTCATTACACCTCTACTCCCCTGAAATTGGAGTGTCTTGGCACTCTGACAACTCAGCAAACCCCCCACTTTCCACCCTCTGCATTCCCTGCAGATCACTATATCAAAAACTGCGTGTTCTCTCGGTTGCCAAAATAAAGCATATTTCTCATTGACAATAATGTAGCTTAATAAATCCTTTCAGTCAGTCCCATCCATGTTCAGTGACTCATCTGTGTGCAGCTATCAACCTGGCCCAGGGCCATCTCCCACCAGTTGCCAGAAACATGCTGTTACATTCATGTGTAGGCCTTTTTATTGGTCCAAAAATGAGAGAAATGTTACATTTCATTGTTAATATCTACTACTTCACAGTTATTACATCCCATGTAACTTCACATGTTGTTATATATATATATATATATATAAAGCTACATATATATGTAGCTGTGAAGTAGTAGATATTAACAATGGCAGAAAGTATTTATAAAAAACAGAATAATGAAATGTAGCATTTCTCTCATTTTTGGACCTTTAAAAGGACTGCACATCATATAATCTGACACTATTTCCTGGTTTCTATCTATTCCTCTGTCTTGAATGTCTACAGGACTCTCTTCATTCCCCCACAGGTGCAGCATCTCTAAAGAGTTTTGATGAAAAAAGATTTCTGCAAATCCACCAGAAAACACAGCTTTGATTATATTCATTCTCTTTTGTCTGAGTTATTCTTCATGAACACTGTCTGGGGTGGGGGTTCTGTGGCAGACAGTGCCCATGTTATTTTGTTCATGTCTGACTGAGAAAGAAAGTGAGCATGCATACTTCCTACTATCAGAGGTATGGTATCTCATGGCTGCAGGAGTGAATTTGATGCAGAGTCTGCAGACAGTGCAATTTTAACAACAACAACACACCTTGCCTCAGGACAGGCTACTCAGTGACATACCTGATGTGACCCGGCACAAAGGCACCTGAGACAAGGAATATATGAAAACACAGTCTAGTGATGGTTCAGCTTCCATCTTCTCAACAAAGTCAACCCAGTCTTTGGTTAAATCCAGAACGAATGAAGCAGTAAGCATCCTCTGTCTGTGACTGATCTACTGCCATTAGGTTTTATCACTTTGGACATTTTGCTTTGTTGTAAATTCAAGTAGTAATGTTACAATTACTTTTCTTTCTAACCTTTACCCTGCTCTTGATGGTATCTTAAGAAACAGCTGGGAGAATCTTGAGGGAATGAAGATGGAATAATGGGCCTAGTCAGAGTTGATGAGATACCATATGTTGCCCTCATATGTCTTTTATAAACTGATAAACAGAGGGTTTCTTTAATATGCTATTCTCAACATTTATATCCTCAAGAAAAACACTGTTGTTATTGGCTTTGAGGGTGATGATTCGACACTTACCCTATTCACATTCTTTTAAAGCCGAGCTGATGCTTCTTTTAGCAACCATTCAAATGCACATACCTGCCTGGCCCCTTCCCCTTCTCCACTTCAAAGACCCTCCACCAGCCTTATCCATGGCTTCCTATCATCCTATTGCCTAATCTTAAAAATACAGCCCACCGAGCCCAGCTGAAGATAAGCTATGTGTTTGACATATGGCTTCATTTTTCAGATTTCGCAACAGCCTCATGCTGTAGTTTTACCAAGCAATTTCATGAAGGTATTGAGTCTGTTCACAGAATACGCACTTATCTTATTTAGTCAAATCTAAGCTCTTGCACAAACTTTAGCAGTGCATTACACTGTGTCTGCGTTGTACTTACTTTGAGGTGTTCTGGCTCATCCAACTACAACCCGAGAAACATTTCTTCTACGTTCTCCTTGTGTCAAAACTGAAATATGATGAGTCATTAAATGTTTACACCGAAAATGTGGAAATACTTTTTAGACCAGCTTTGTGTTTTATGCGTATTTCCCCCAAAGGTGTTTTTAAGATTTTAGTAAGGGAAAGAGTGTATAGGAAAAAAAAAGCACGAGGAAGTCCTTCCAGGAGGCAGGTGGAATTGAAGAAACAAGAGAGAAACTGTGAGTGTGGACTGACACCGAATGGCACAGAGTCAGGACAATCATAAAAGCAGGCTCTGACGCCTTTTGTTCCCTGTCAAGATCCTGCATCGCCAGCTTATTTTCCACTGAAATATCATGGGAAAAAAAATCAGCCTTAATCCCTTTCTGTTTGACCGAAGAACTCACTGCAGTCTAAATATATCTCTTTTTTTTGTCTATTCGTACCTTTGTTTACCCATTCAATGCTATACAGTCCCATGAAAATTGAATTCAGATCTTTTGTTTTACTTGGACATCACAATGTGCTTTGGGAAATGTTCATGACAAATGACGTGTATTTAAAAATAATTGCCGACATGATGAGTAACATATGACCCTATGAGCTGAGCTGGGTTGTTTATATAACTCTCAACACTATATGTCCCATTGTGCTCAGGACATCCACTGAAGAGTGAGGAAGAACAGGGGCCACCCAAGAATGGTTTATGTTGTAATTAGTGCTTCACTTTAGGCCCTAATGCAGCAATGTATAGGTTGTATCTTCTGCAGTTACTTATATGCTATAACGTCAAAGAAATGACATTCACTGCTTCAAATGACTTGCAGCAGGAAGAAAGTGGGAGAGAGAACAGCTAAGTACACTGTCGCTCACTGAAACGTGTCATCTGTCCCATTTGGCCAGTTGAGCCGGCGTCATTATTGCCCTGTTGCAGCCTTGTCATCATAAACACAGGAACCCAGAATAAGCAGGAACAGACAGGGAAAGAGACAAAGCTTGCGCTGCCATGTTGGGTTGCCAATTCACTCAACTTGTGCAAGGTCTTTTACAGAAGACACAAAATTGTTTGTTCCAACGATCCCAAATTCCAAAATTGAATTTACACCTCTGTCCTAGGAGGGAAGGAGCAGAAAACTGCTATGCTTTTATGGCCTGAATTGTCAGAGTGTTGCCAGTGAAGGTTCTGTCTCCTCTCTCTGGGATCTGTAGGGTCACACTACATGAGAATATGAGTAACACTGCCATAAACATTGTAACAATACAGTATATATATCTCAATTTGGTACCTCTGATTCATCTTTAATGTGTGCCTAAGTGTCTGATCTACAGTTGATCATGATCTTACAACTATTGGCAGCACAAACAAAATGACCATGCTACCTGATCAGGAGTTAGACTCACTGTACACATGATTAGGACATCATTAAACAAAAAGAAACGGGTAGACATGCATTCATACGCATGTATATGCAGAAGCACCGCCATGAGTGAGAAAGGCCTGTCTGTGTAGGACACTAACCTGATACCTCACAAATACACAGTGACTGACAGACTAAATGTTTTATTGACTGTAATAGGAGAGGAGAGGAGCACAGTCTTCCTAAACACCCTCGTTTATGTGTGCATGTTTGTTGTTGTGTGTCGGCGTGTGTCCTTTTTCAATAACCCTCACCTTTCCTATAATTCCTGCTTTCCCGTTATCTAAAGACTTCATGTTACTACGTGACAACAACAATTTTCCTCCTTAAGGCAAAAACATAAAGTTGACTCTCTTTTCTCCTCACCGTTCTCTGATCTCCGTATTCTGTTTGGCTCTTTCCTCTCTCATCCTCCCTCGGAGCCTTCCATCCCTGAAACCCTTTTCTCCCCCCCCCACCACCACCACCATCTCTCTGCTAATGAGAACCAGCCTGGTTTAACTAGGTCCTTAGCGGCTTTAAAGTCAGGAAACACTCACAGATCTGCCGTTAGGACACACAACAATAGTTCCCATATTATTTGAACTGTGTTCTTAAGCAAAGCAGGAGATGTTGGAAATGTGGTTGTTTTTGATAAAACACAAATGTCTGATTAAGTAGATCGCAGTGGATGCACTGCAGTAGTGAGTGTAGTTCAGTGCAGGAAAACATGGATTGAGCAAAAAAAACAAACCTTTTTTTAAATATTGGATGTAAGTACAGTTGGGTGATTGTAGAGTTATTACCTGTGGTTACATTTAATTTCCATCAGATTTGCCTCATTCTCCTATGAAATATACTTCCACTGGTGTCTCTCAGTCCAAAGCAGCATCCAGCCAAGCTCGGATTTTCACTGCGTGCCACATGGAGGTGGTTTATAGGTTTATGCCATGATAAATCACAATGGTGGAATAACCTGAAGCGAGCCTTTTAGCACTCGCCGTGCTAAGCATAAGCCAGACATTACTGTGCAAAAAATTACTAAATGAAATTACATGCAGCAACATATCACTGCATGACATTTAGTACATAATGGACATAATGGTTGGACATAATTATAGTGCAGGGAAGTATGTGAGTGTGGAAAACCCACTCAGTAACACAGACACACAAACATACAGATACAATGAATCAGACGAGGAACTTACATCGACATGTAAACATACCACAAGAGGTTCTCTCTTTTCTCTTGCTCCCCACACAGAGAAGTATTCACTCTTCTTCCCCAATCTCCCTCTTCCTTCGCTCCCTCTCTCTTCCTGGCCCCCGTGCTCCGCTCTCTGCAGCCCCTGACACTGCACTCATTCAGCCCCCCGTCTACCTTTTTCCACCTTCTGCAGATAAATAAACACAATCTTCATAATCATCATTAGCACTATGACGTCAGCACTCTCATGCATGCAGCGCCATGTATGATAAGTAGCTATGTGGAAACACACACATACAGCGCATACATGCAAATATGTGTGCAAACACACTCCTCGGATTTGAACTGTTCCTTTTTCCACGATACATACGCAAAAATCTCATTTTGACACAGAGCACAACACCTTTAAGGTGGCGTGAATGTGAATTTATACATGTGTGTGTGTTCACATTTGAGTGACAAATCTTCCACCTTCAGTCCTCGTTGTGGTGAAACCTGTAGAAATGATTATCAACATGCTTTTATGGAAGGTTTGCTTCTCTCTTCGGGCTTCCTCTTTGTCTGACTCCTTGTATTTATAAAATAAGATTGATACACCTCTATTGTCAATGTTTTTTTTCCAGTCGCAACTCTTCATCCATCTCTTCCAGTTTGTTTAACCCTGTCTGACTCAGTTCGTCTTTTGGGGCTTACAGTGATGTTCCAGTATTCAGGCAGATCTATGTCTAAATATATAGCTGTAAGCCTGCAGCTCATCTGGTGGTTATCCACTGCCATTTCTCTCCTCACACATCACTGTCCCTGATTGCTAAAATGAACTGTCCTGCATCAAGCTTGATACAGGTACACATGGCAAGATTAACCTTCTATAGGAGTCCACACAACAAAATCTAACTAATGGTCCTCCTACACCACCCGCCCTCCAAGTATCAATCAAGTAAAGAATGCACAGCCGACTACACATGGCAGCCTAATTATAATTTGCCTAGAGCACCAGAAATCAACTATTACTCCTCTGTTGGGATACCACCCGACCCCAGGTTTGCTGTGTGTATGTGGTAATCTGTTCAATGACAATCTTATTTAGGATTACGCACCATGTATCAGCCAAAAGAGCTTTTGACACGTAGCTCCTCCACAACGCAGGGCCTCAAGATTATGTAATGATTTTGGGTTTATTTTATCTATACAGAAAAAACAAATGATTTATATGAGAAACATGTGAATAAATGCCACGAAATGCAAACAAATTGTTCCGAATAGAATTAAGGTGTGACACAGAATATAAACACTGGGGTCCTCAATGTCCATTGTGGTCAAATAACGCAGTAACAACAAAGAAACCCCATTAAGGCACTCATCATTTCAACTGTATATTGCTCTATTAATCAAATTACTACCAAGCAGTTGACATACAGTGAGCCGAGGGCTTTCGAAAAAATGGGCACATTTAATTATACACATTCATACAGAGAAACCTTGATCCATAGACGTGCACATGCATCAGTACTGCATCCTCAGCCGCGCACGCACCCACACACACACTGCAGGCCCGTGAGTCCAGATGCAGTAGGGGGTGTTGGCTGACATTGAGAGAGTGGAAGAAACGGGGAGAGCTACTGCCAGTTTATCCCAGAGACCCCCAAAGCGCACAGAGTGCTATTCACCACATCTGCATCTCCATCTGCATACTCACTTCTCACACTCACACTTCTCTAAACAAACTTCCATCTGTATGGAAACATGCGCTGCACTGCACGGCTCGCTCAAGTACATGCTCTGTGTACACACACACACACACACACACACACACACGACCGGACCACCTCCCACAACCATCACAATGTGCTTACAGTCTGTTTTTTTTTTTTCTGGACCATCACAGGTACAGTGCTCCTTATTCCACTGTGACATCACATGTTCTCCATTTCTTGTTTTCCCCCCATCCCCCCAGTCCCCTAATTTACCAAGCTCTCTTACCATGTCCCTTTCTGCTTAATCCCTCTAATTCTTTCTCCTCATGGTGTGTCTGTTTTTCTTTTTCCAGGATGCAGATATCTACCATTCTCAGTGCACTGCTTTACATCCATCTTTTGTGCTTGAATTACAGGCGATCCAGTATATCCTGTTCCTAATCACTTTGTTTGCCACAGAGGAGATGCAGGATCAGGGAGAATAGATAGACAGATAGGGATGAAAACACTCCTGGGTCAGGGAGCTTCCAAAGTTTGTTTTTTGTTGATTGATGGTTCAAATGGCACATACATGAATATGCCTTTCATTAGTGGATCAAAGGGAAACATTTCAAAAGCATCTTCCTGCTGAGTTAAAACCATGAAAGAGTGTCCCTTCAATTGTTTAAATGGCATGTCTCTCATTGATTTTCTTCATTTTTTTCTTCTTCTTTGGCCTCTTTTGTGTGTTGTTCCTACCTGGTTCTTTTCAGTTGTCAATATATTTGCTTTGTTGTTTATACTTCCCTTATCTGAGCCTTTTGTATGTTTGCTGTGCACACAGAAAATCAATCATTGTCATATAACAGTAAGGGGGCTCTGACAGGTTGAGTAGACACAAAGCAGACCAAGTGAGGGGCCACAAAGAGGAGAAGACATTGGTGTTTTCAGCAACCCTGCAAAGAAATACACATATACCCCGGACCTTTGTGCAGAGGAGGCTGGTTCTCAGGACCCCTGTATGGTACGTGCTCACATACTGTAAACATCAAAGCCACATATATATAAAATTAGACATTTTCAAATCAGTGTTTTCCCAAGTCCTTCTGGCTCCAATTTCAGTGTGATGGGATGCATTTCTGACTGCCGATAGGCTCTGCATTAAGAAATCTGCTTCTCTTTCCTATAACATTACGTGTTATGATATTTGTACACAGTGGTCTGCGTTTCAGAGAGGGCGGAAGTATTTGAAAGGGGAATATTTTGTTTCTTTCACATACAAAACACCTGGATTGTGCTGATCCTGCTTCTCTTGTTTGGCTCAAAACATGACATTTCACATGCACATAGCATATGATGCTTTCACGCCCATCTTCATTCTCTCACAAGTAGATGTACACAAAATATGCAATTTAGATGGATACAGATTTGGATTACAATCAATCAATAAACCGGTGTTCAGCAACTTCTTCTCTCTGATCAACTGTGAGACATCCCTGTGTGATCCATCTGTATCTGTGAGAGCCAGTGAATCAGATCTGTCTTCATAAGCCTCCATTAAAATCAAACTTGGCAGTGGGAATAGCAGGTCTGCCACTCAGCTTATTCATCAGTGTCTCCCACAGCTATTATAATGACAAAGCATGCAAAGATAATAGCTGTATTCCAACATGAAAAGTGGTTATGGCTATCATACTGTGACCATACACAGAGCGAACTGATATGATGAATTAATTCACCGCTCCATGCTTAATGCTTTGAAGTTTCATAAACAGATTATGTCATAAACAATCTGCCTTTTGAAATGAGCAAAAAAGAAAACACAACACCTATTCATAATGTCTGAACTTTTTAGCTGCAGCATTGTCATTTACAGAGAACTTTGTGTAGCTCAAAAACCAAAAAAAAACCCTGATGCATTGATAGTTAATTCTTTCCACCGGTGCACTGTTTACTTTAAAGACAACAAAAAATTCAAAAAATTCAAAATATGTAAAAAGACTATGTTGAAAGAAAGAAATTAATAGAAATTAATAATGTAGATTTTCATATAATTTCTTTGTGGTTGTGTTTTTCTTTCTCCAGATATCATTTCAGATATCTATAAACTTGGAGTCCTGCTGTCACCTCATTATAACAGAGGTGAGAGGAAATTTTAAAGAAATCATCAGCAACATGACATAACACACTGTGCACGCTTTTCGGTGGAACTGGATTTGTTATTTGATTCAGTGCTGTAAGACTGTAAAAACTAAATTGAATTCACTTACATTGTGATGCGCTGGAGGCAGGATATGTTAAAACCTGTATCAATATAAATACAATGATTATTACCGTACCAGAGAGAGAAAACATTTTTTATGATTTGGGTAAAACAACCCTTTCGGTGAAGTGGTATTGATACTTCATACTAATAAACAATTTGATGAGCACCTCTCACAGTATAAAAGTATTCACTTCTTGCCCAAAATGGAAGTGGAATGTGTATTTTTAACAGTCAGTGACAGGTTTGTGGGAATGATTCATGATTGTAGCATCTCATGGAAAAGAGCTTTGAAGAAAAATGACAGTAATATGGCCTTTGATAGAAATAAAACTCCACTTTACTGGCAAAGTAATCTCCCACTGTATCTTTTCCTGGTTATTATGGATTCACACAAGACAAATCCCAAATTCTTTGTCTGTTATTTATGGGTCGGCTGATGGTTAATGATGACCTCAGATGTGCTTTAACGTTGTAGTGCCAACTTTATCAGACCAGGTGTTGGTCTGTGCTCTGTGCACTTAATTCAGGATGTCCTACAGTGAGACAAACGGCTCTGTTAGAATTTTTGATTGGAGTGAACATCCAATTAGGCCTCTGTTGAAGTTTATGGTAGCCATGCTTGTGGACTCTGACAGAGTCTAGAGGAAACCAAGCCACACTACAAACTAAAAAGTGAACCTGATTACTGTTATTGAATTCAGCTCAGTGTATTCCAGGACGGTCTCCATCTCTGTCTTCTCAGGCAGAGGAAGGCCCCTGTGATTGACCACATGTCTGATTCATTTAATCTCAGTGCAACATTTTTTTTTAAACGGATTGTCAACACCTCTGATCGAATAAGGAAGTCTCTCAGATAAGTAATTGAAAGGTCTTTGCAGAAGAGAGTCCCACTCAGGGGGAAACAGCTGTCATTTTATTTCTGGCACAATGCTAGCAGCTGGAAATAAGCTCTAACATGTGGGAGAATGTCCAGCCAGAAATCTCAAAGGAAAAAAATTGTCATAGATTAAGATATTTAAAGGTCTCAACATCCTTTTAAACTCATTGCAGTTCTGTGACTGAACATGATGCACAAAAGATGTTCTACCTGATGATAAATATTATTATTATTATATTATTTATAGATATTATTGATAGATATTATAAAGTATTTTTATCGTCTTTTGGTCCAAGGTTGTGTTTTTTTTATAACCATAAAACTCTTATCTGTCTGTCACCCAATCAAGGCGGACTATATTGTCCAGGCAATTCCTTTTCTATTGTTGCTCCTACAGTCTTCCTCTGTCCCTTTTCTTTTGCTCATCTGTAGCTGTTAAATGAACAAAGTGTATTGCGGATTAATTTTGCTGCTTTACCGCTTTGTGATAAAATGTCCTCTAAGACCAGCAGAGTCAGGATAATCATATTAGAGTGATTCTAAGAGAGCGTACAGCCCCAGCTCCTCTGCAGTAAGACAGAGTAGTTCGAACGAGGGAGACATCCGATGTGAACCTTGTGGCTGGAGGAAAGCAGCCAGGTTTTCTGACATCATGGGACAATCGTGTCTCAGCTGGCTAGGGATCAATGGCTTTGGGGTTTGACAGACAGAAAGTGTCCTACGGGTGTAGCATACTGTCTGTTCTGTGCAGTGCTGCTGGGGGCTACTGGATGGGAATGGCATAATACCTGCACAATATCAGTGTAACTGACAACTACAGTGCATGTAGGGGAAATTGCAATTTACTTGACAAAAAGTGCATCACCATAGTTTGATTGTCCGGTTGGATTTTTGTGAGGGTTTGATACACCTGTGAGTGTTTGCGTGTAAGCTGACCATATTTCCTTAACCATCACATGTGAGTGTGTGTGTGTGGGAGAACGCCTTGACATTAAAACCAAAAGACAACGGCATTTTTTTTCTTTGTTCTTTATTGCATTAACCTTCACTGCTGTGTGTGTACACCAAGGGTGTGACCTGCTGCTGGCCTAGCTGACTCAGCCAATTAGTATTCCTGGATGGGTTGAAGTTTACCAACCCTTGTCCACCAGCAACAAAGGAGATGGCAGACAACAGAACACACAACAGAGGAGAGCTTTGAATAAAAACATAGGCGGCATGTATCAATGACATACACAAGGCATGAATCATTACATTGAGGGGAGATGTTTTATGCTGCAGTCATATTCACACACATGAACTTCAGAGCAAGTTTGTTCAGATTTTTGTTTGTTCATATTTATGCACATGTAGACAAGATAAACAACTACCTTTCTCTCTCTCTCATACACTTTATAGGTATGTATAACACCCTCCCTCCACTGGCTGCTCGCTCCACCCTCAGTCCTAGAGGACAGGCTGGTTGACCCAGGGGGAGGGGATAGTGGGGGAGGGAGGGGGAGATAGGAGAGCAGACGAAGCTCAAATTCATTCCTGCTAGTGGTGCTGGAGGCACAGCACATTGTAAGAGCATAACGTGACGAACAGGGTGCCGGGACACACATGGCTATCAAATGGAATACTTGATACATACACTTGTGAACTACAACGCAGAGAGGACAATACAGTCAGGCTTTCACAGAGCTTGCAGAACTTCTTTGTCACACTGACAAAAAAAAATTAAAAAGAATTTAATAAAAAGCTACCTGGATCTGATGAAGACACATTGATATTTTTTTACCTGAGTCCCTTAAGAGCCAGCTGATATTACGCTGAGTGGAGGAACTTGGATTTATCAGCACTGAAGATGTGAATGTTTTGAATGAAATCTTGACAGCTTCTTGTCACACAGCTGCTCTACTGAAGTGGATCATAAGTGGGTAAGTGCCTCTAATTTACTCTCTCATGATTTATCTATACAGATAATAATATTTCTAATCATAGTTCTTCTCTAATCACTGAAAGTATGCCAAGTGATTTGTATTGCAGGAACTAAAAACTTGTTCACATTGTGTTTGAATAGATTTGTTTACTGACCAATCTAGGTCATCTCTCTGTATATCTACTGCATCTGATGTCTAGACAAGACATACATATGCGACATAAGCTCTGCATTCAGTATTTTTTTATCATTTATTCTTTCATTTATTTATTTTTCATTAATTTATTTCGTTTTCAGTCAGTCATGTTATCATCATATTCTTTTTATTACCACACATATGCTGTATAAATAAGGAACATATAAACACAGTTTTGTTTTGGTTTTTCTGAAAAGAATTTAAAAGAAAAGAAAATCTGTGTTATTAAATTTTTGTACGAAATAAGAAATATTTTTCAGTAACACCGTGCAATTCACCTATTTTAGAAGATACAAATATAATATGACCAAAGTGAATGAATATATTGATTGATAGATTGGACACACTTTGTTAGACAATTGCTCTTATTAAAAGAAACCTCTGTGACATTTACATTTATATGTGATCGATGCATACACATTTTCTGAATGTTCATTTCAAATGCTAAATGCTAGACATATTATAAATAAAGCCTTTGATCAAATAATGATTCATACAGTATATATTTGCCGTGCCTGTCAGTCATGACATATATACACAGAGTACATCCAGCATAGATGCGTGTGCTTGATTGAAAATATCTTCTACAGTTGAGCCGAACTGAAAAATACATGCGGCCGTCTTAAGTTTTTTCAGTGGATTAAAAAAGCTCGAGGGAGCTGTCAGGCTGTTAATGTGATCTGCTCTAGCATGTAATGTTAATGGACTGTACTGGTGACGGCTCTAATGCTTTGTCTCATAGTCACTGAGACGAGAGAGAAAAAAACACACCAAGAGAAAAGGACACGCGTGAGAAAGCTTGCCATGCACTGAC
The DNA here is from genome assembly GCA_036937835.1 of Pampus argenteus. Classification (NCBI taxonomy): domain Eukaryota; kingdom Metazoa; phylum Chordata; class Actinopteri; order Scombriformes; family Stromateidae; genus Pampus; species Pampus argenteus. Next base: position 17,322,608 of record CM072864.1, read on the forward strand.
AACAAGGTGAGAGGTGACAAGGAAGGGAGGCTTATATATTCACTTTTCTGTACTTTTCTTTTATGTATATGTTTGTGTGTCTGTTTGTTTGTTTGTGCATGTGTATTTCCTGCCTGTATTTTTAAAGGTGTATCAAAGCTGTATGATAAGAAAGAAGATTTGTGGTCCAAGAGCAGCTGTGTATTTGTGGTATACACAGATTCTCCTCTTCAAACATATCTTGACATAGCATAAGAGAACAACCTATTTTAATATATAATGCATAGATATATTTCTCCTTACGGTGAAGCAATGATCACAGAAAAATTAATTTCTCAGTGAAAACTTGGATGTCTATTATTACAGCAGTTTTTGGCTGAATTAACAGATCTCTGTTTGCAGGAATCGTTTATGATTGTAAGCAGGAAGCTAAACATCAACTAAAGTGCCCTAAAAGGGTTTTTCCATTAATCATACACTTTTCTTCTTATTTATTTATTTATTTATTTATCTTTTTGTGTGTGTTTGTTACGGTCCCCAATATGCATAAAAGCGCTTCCTTGATTGTGGCTTGCATCATCAAAAAATAGCAAAAAAAATATCATTGTACTGGTCTATAACTGGGAATCATTTCATTGTGTTTATTTTATCATGTGGCATCAATCTGACCATGTCAACAGCAAAGCTCCAGACCTGGTTTAGCAGATGTGATCAGAGGAGAGTTTCCACTCTTCAGGGGAATGCTCTAAATTTTATAGAAGTTGTGTGATGTAGAAAGGTTGCTTTTTTTTTTTTTTTTTTTGGCACATGTTGGTTGACAGTATGTTGGTTAATGATACATAAAAAGAAAAATAGTCAGTGGTCTATAGGCTTTATCAGTGCTGGACTTGAACCTTCCTCATCACCAGACTTAGTGAGTTCTGTCCACGGATCAATGTAATATAGAAATAAACTCAAATGTTCAATGTTTGTGAATACAAAACTCAAGCAACACAAGTGGTATTGACATGTGTGCAAGTAATGACTGTATCAGTGGTTTCAATGAGATTAGTTCCTGCATGATTAACACTTAATGGGTTGTTTGGGCAAGATAGTGCAAGAACAAAGTGTTTACTGTTGTTGCTCATGTGGGCTGCAGACTGTGGCGGAGACTAGAACCTGAGTGACACATGCTGAAAAGACAACCAATAAATCACGAATAAAGAGCAGTGAATGTGATTTTTAATGAGTACAGCAGGTGCCTCCTGAATGCATAAATACATACAGCGAGTATCCACTGAGCCGGCTTATTCAGACGGTGAATTTGAGCTGCATGCGAGTGTCATTAGGGAGCTAATTTACTGATATGTGGGGCTTAAAGAAGAAAGCATGGTCATATCTGCTTTATTATGCAGATGCAATGCTGTACAGCCACAGCCCAGCGTGTGGCATCAACATGACTCATCCAGACCTTTATTGTGCAAGAATCTATTGATCGGTATGTAAATAAAGTCTCTCGCCTTACTGAGAAAAGCAGCATAGAATACTAAAGCCGAAGTATATCACATGGTGTGATTTTCAGCTAGTCCAGACCGTATGAATCCTGTTTCCTGATGCTAAAGTTCATTACTGAGGATCTCAATTAAAATCAAACAAAAATCAGCATATAAGCAAGCGTATCAGAAGCTGTTTTCTCCACAACATTGATTCTGAATGACCAGGAGATGGTGGATTGGTTATAGGACAGATGGTGAGAAAATGCAGTGGGTGAGAATATGTTGTATTATGTTTGGATTATTACCCCCGGTGCCCAAACACCTGTCTGTCACTGCTGCCACCACCATTTCAAGTTAGTTACTGATTAGCTTAAAAGCTGCAAACCAGGTTTAGCCACACTGTCAGTGTCTTAAAATGCAAATAAGGAGCTGGAGTGCAAGAGAAATGAGAGAAATGAGAGAAATGAGAGAAATGAGAGAAATGAGAGTTCTCCTTGCAGCACAAAGATGACAAAACAGAATTACACACAGGCAGTATTTTGACAATAACACGGGAGAAGGGACGGCAGAATGTTTAGTGTCCCCCTCATGTTTCCTACTTTTATTCAAATTTCAATTAGTTATTTGACCATTGGGATAAAGGGGGGACTACAAACAACAAAAAAATCTATATCAAGTGTACATCATGTTACACTTCAGCAGCACTCTCTAACCCAAACAGCTGATCTGCATGGCATGGATATGAATATGGAAGCTCTACAGTTGAGAAAATGTAGTGAAAAAGGAAAGAGCTGTTTGACAGCAAGGTAAAAGTAAAAATATTGTATATATAGAATACACTTAGACTGATGTTGCTGTCCACAGGCATTCCATGCTGACCCATCTGCTGCAGGTAACACACAGACTATGGACAAATACCTCATATAACTCTACTTCATAAAATCCGAAATATAAATGGTACTTAACATATTTTAGGGTGGTTTAAGAGGACTTCGACACAAACAGATCTCGGCATAACTGGCGTTCTTTGTCAAACGGTTGACCAAAACATGTGTGGACAGCAAGAAAAGAGGACTGAGATGTTGAGAGATGTGAACGGTTTGGCTATAAAGTTTTTCTTGCACATTTTAACTAGCTGTTTCTTTCACCCCTGAGGCACTGTGCTGCGTGTGGGAGAACCGTATAGGATGGAGAGGACATGAAAATTGATGGTTGCACACCGGTTTGCCTCTGGAGAGGAAAGCAAGGGATTGACTCCCTCATTAATCTGAGTGAAAGCTTTAAAGCAAAGAGAGGAATGAATGCAGTGCACAACTACTACTAAAAGCAGTTTCCACAGTCCATCCAGAACAGAGAGATGGAATAATTTGTGCTTTACATTAAGTCGATCAGACAGATGTGAATGCTGTGCCGTGCTTTGTTATTAAAGAGAGAGCAAAGCCGAATCAATTTCAATCAGACAGGGTATGTAACGTTAAAATGGATGCAGTCCAATATTTACCTTCTCCATGTACCTTTATTTTAAATAATTTTCTTCCAACAGGAAATATCAATGCCAGAGGTTTTAAGCTGTGCATGGCTCTGCTGTAGTTGAGCCACTGAGCAACTTGAAGACAATCCATCATGAGTTCTTGGATGCGCAAACTGTGCAAATGAGACATGAGCATATGTGGAGAAAATACTTTATGTCCTTTCGGAGTTAAAGAAAACAGAGGCCAATTCAGACCTCGGTAAAAGATTTACGCAAGGCCTGGATTATCTTTTTGTGAATCTGTTCTGGATAAATTCCTCACATATTCATATTTTCGCCATATATGATCAACAGATAAGTGTTGACGTCATTTGAGAAGGCTCTTCTCTGCCAGTTCTTAATCCTTTCATTTAATTTTACTGAATACAATTTGAGTTTATTTGTTTTGTCATTATTGTAATACTGTGGATTAATTCAGTATTATAGCACCTCCCTAAATCATGACACCTTATCAGCACAGAAAATACTTTAAAAAAAAGGGATTTCACATCAGAAATTAGTTATGTGAGCAAATATACATAATGACATTATAGGAGGGGGTATAAAGGACTGCAGCCGCACAAAGAATCCTCTCATGAATTACACCGTAATTACAGAGAGGGGCACAAGGCTCCTCAGGCTCAGACAAAGAGAGGCCAAGAGATTCCTTTATGAAAAAAGGCCTCATTATTGAAAGCCTTAATTTAAAAAAAAACGAAAAGAGAAAAAAAAAAACAGATAATAAGAATGAATATTGCTAGCTTTGATCTAAAGGTGTAAGGACAAAACCTTTGACTCACTGCAGATTTCCAAGAATGTTTTAGAGGCTCGACCTGCCATTTACGGCAGTGTTGTGGTTGCCTGGTGTGGAGGAGATTCACTCGAACCAAAGACCTGTTGTCTGACTTCAAAGAAATGGATCCACTCAGATACACCTCCTTTCACTCACAGCTCTACCTTCATGTTGGGTGGAGAAGTCCAGCTGGCCTGGCTTGTCATGCATTCATCTGAATACATTCCTCTGGCAAAGCCAGCACGTAACACTTTACAATATGTTCTGCTGTGTTATGACATGCACCCAGCAGCAAGTGCGCTATTACTAGCAAATTGGCCATTAGATCTCAGCGGAATAGTGAGAACAACCTTGTAATGTCTTGTTAGTCACGCAGTTGTATAATATTATCACCGTAGTGTCCCCCCTACTTTAGACAAGTTGAAAATGTCCAACTACCTTCATAACTCTTCTTTTATCTTCCTCTATTTCTACTCCCAGATTTTTTTCTACATGCAGTTTATTTTACCAGTGCTGTCTCCAGCATCCCACGACTCTGTTTTTTTAAATTGTCATCTTATTCCCATCAGTTTTGTGTTCTTTTGAGCACTTTATTTATATGCAAAGAAGAAAACATAAAACATAACATTTATTTTTTGAGAGAGTATGTTTGTATGTGTGTGTGTGTGTGTATATAAGAGAAAGATGGAGAGTGAGGGGAAGGGAACAAAAACACTGGAAAATAGGAATGCATGGGGATAAGCATGGGATGAGAGATTATGTGAGTGGAGTTGAAGGAGTCAGATTGGTGGGATAGAGGGAAAAAGTGTCAAATCAACCTTAAGAAAGAATAAAAGAAAATAAATCATGCTGGAGAGGGTTTGAGAGATGGACAAACAGACAGAATGAGGACTTATTTAAAAATTCAATAAACACATTGTAATATTCACATGACTGCATGTTTGGTACAATCTCTGGCTTTCATTTGTGTCAGTCAATTTCATGAAATTGCTTAATTTAGAAGCTTTTTATAGTTTTCATAGTCAGTGTGAAAATTGAACATGCACTGAAATCAAGTGAGTCCTTGTGATGAATCCTTGCGTCAAGAACAGTCTTAAATACAAGGCCCAAGTGTGTTGGTTTGGTTCTCAGTGGAACTACAAGGAATTTACAGGCAATTTGGAGGAGATTTAATAAACAGGTCAGGCATGATGCTGATGTTAAGATAATTTACAACAAGAACATTGTTTGTTCATAAAATTTGAGTTTTTATTAGAATTTGAGCAAAGACGGTCTTATGACCTTGCACCAGTGGTGACCATTTTGCACAGGGCATCAGTCTAACCATCTCCACAAACGACAAAGGGTTTCATTATCTTTCCCACATTAACACTTTGTCTGTTTCGTAGGAATGGAAAGCATCAGTGTGGAAATGGATTGGGATGGTCTAGCCTCCTCCTCTCTGGTCACTACAGGAAGGAGCAACACGTCTTTGTATGTGTCTGATCTGAACTCTCTTAATAGTTCTCACAGTGGGGGATCCTTCTTTGGGATCTTCCCCGAGAATGGTTCAACCACCACGCCTCACACCCTGCCCCAGCCCAGGATGAGGGACCTGAGCCTGGCCCGAGCAGAGATTGCAGTGCTTGGGTTGGTGCTGGCTCTCACCACCCTGGGGAATAGCTTTGTGCTGTGGGTGCTGCTGAGGAGGAGGAAGCACAATGCACCGATGCATGTGTTCATGGTCAACTTGTGTGTGGCTGACCTGGTGGTGGCTTTCTTTCAGGTCAGTTCATGAGTTACTTGAGACCATTACAGGAACATAAAATATAAGAGTTGATGCTTTGATAATGTCAATCATGATATTGTGATGAAGATTTTCTCAGGGGTTCCAAAAGGGTCAATCCTTTTCTTTTCAATTTGTACATGGCAACATTATATCCTATTATGCAGATGATAAACAGCTGTACATTACTATGTTTGCTTATGATCCTAGACCTAAAAGAAAGCTGGTATACAGATGATATCAACTATTGGATGTTAAGAACTGTTGTTATGTTTTGTTTTAGGGTTTTTCTTTTTTTGTTTTTTTTTTTACAGCTGGATAAAGCCAAGAGATATTTGAAGTGTGTTAAAAAAAACACCACAGACTGGAAATGTATTCATATCTTAAATCACTGTCTCTCCCCTCTGCATTTGGACTCGGTCACATGAGTAACTGAACCAAACAGGACAGATTTTTATGACTTGAAAAACAAAATGGAAAAAAAAAGGATTTATATCACAAGCTGACTTTGACAAGTCAGATCATTTATTTATATTAGTGTAATGTTCTCATTGCTAGATTATCCAAACAAACAATAGGAAGGCTCCAGAGTTCTCACTTGTACACGCACAGACAAAAAAATGACACTACTCCAGTGGTTGAATGACTTCAATGGCTCCCAGTGCATCACAAAGTCAACTTTACAATGCTACTTATAGTCTTTAAAGCACTTAATGGTTCGACTTGGTGATGCTTTTGGCTGCTTTGGTCCTGTTTTCTGGAGCAAACTGCCTGATGAGATTTATCTGTAACGGGTGTAATTAGAACCCAAATGCAGCACACGCAGGAATCAGTCTCTCTGGGCACAGGGAAAGTCTGGGGCCTTAGGCTGGGAACACCAGTCCAGCAAGCAGGTAGGCAGGAGTTGAGGCAGACGTACCAGGAGCTAGCCACCAGTAGCTGGGCCGACACCAGCTGGCAGAATCCAGAGAGATCAGAAGCTCGTGGTCGAAGACAGAAGGCAGGGTCGGTTACCGGGAGTACAGCAAACAGGTTGGTCCAAGGCAGGCAAAGTCGGCAGCGGGAGATCAATCCGAAGAAGAGTGCTGGAAAGTCTTGCAGGAGCATGTAGAACAATCTGGCAGAGAGTGAGTGAGCAGGGAGAGCTTAAATCCTAGCTTGATTGGTGATGGGAAGCAGGTGAGGGGAGTAGGTCTGATGAGGGGGGCGTGGCTGGCAGGTGAGTGGAGAGGGAATGGAAAATTACTTAGAGGTAGGTGAAAGGGGGGCAGACTGTGACAGAACCTCCCCCTCAAGGGACGGCTCCTGACGTCCTTAAAGATGAATTGCTGAGTCGGGAGGGTGGCGAGGGCCCGGAGGAGGTTAATATTCCTCTGAAAGCACCATGTCCTCCTCCTCCCCTGCTTCAGAAGGTGCCTCCTCCTCCGAAGGGGTTTCCTCATACTCAGAGTTGTGGTCAGAGACCTCGGGTGAACAGGGAGGCGGACTGGTAGTACTTCTAGAGGGTCTCGAGGACCTAGCCGGTTGATCTGGGTGACATCGATGAAACTCCCTGATGAGGGAAGCATCCAAAATATGCCGTGCAGGGACCCAGGACCTTTCCTCAGGACCATACCCCTCCCAATCCACCAGGTACTGGAGACCCCTTCCCCGGCGACGGGAACGAAGGAGACGACGGACGGTGTAGGCGGGACCCCCATCGATGATGCGGGGTGGGGGCGGGGGAGGAGCAGCGGGGACCAGGGGGCTCTCACGGACGGGTTTGACCTTGGACACATGGAAAGTGGGGTGGACCCGCATGGACCTGGGTAGCTTGAGCCTCACTGCCGCAGGGTTGATGACCTTTTGAACCTCAAAAGGTCCAATAAATCTGGGAGCCAACTTCTTCGATTCTACGCGTAAGGGTAGATCCCGGGTAGACAACCACACCTTCTGGCCAACTTGAAAAGTCGGAGCTTTAGATCGACGACGGTTGGCCGTGGTGGAGTAGCGGTCGGTGGAGCGAAGAAGGGTGGTTCGGGCCTGAGTCCAGGTCCTGCGGCAGCGACGGATGAAGGCTTGCACTGATGGGCAGGAAACCTCCTTCTCCAGGGCGGGAAAGAGTGGGGGTTGGAACCCGTAGGCACACTGAAATGGAGAGAGTCCAGTTGCAGAGCTGGTCAGGGTGTTATGGGCGTATTCCACCCACAGAAGCCGCTGGGACCAGGATGAGGGGTTTTGAGAGACCATGCAGCGTAAAGCAGTCTCCATCTCCTGATTCATCCTCTCAGACTGGCCGTTGGACTGGGGGTGGAACCCGGATGACAAACTGACGGTGGCCCCTACCAGCGTGCAGAACTCCCTCCAGAAAACGGAGGTGAATTGGGGCCCCCGGTCGGAGACCACGTCAGTAGGGAAACCATGCAGTCGGAACACATGTAGCAGAACCAGTTCAGCTGTCTCCTTGGCTGAGGGAAGCTTGGGCAGGGGCACGAAATGTGCCATCTTGCTGAACCGATCTACCACTGTGAGAATAGTGGTGTGGCCGTTGGACAGTGGCAGACCGGTAACAAAGTCTAGGGAGATGTGGGACCAGGGCCGGTGGGGCACTGGCAACGGATGCAGGAATCCAGCAGGGGCCTTGTGTGAGGGTTTGTGCTGGTTGCATACTGGGCAGGCGTTCACAAACTCCCGGGTGTCTTCGGCCAGAGTCGGCCACCAAAATCTTTGCTGCACCACCTCTTTGGTCCGCTGGATCCCAGGGTGACAGGTGAGCAGGGAGTTGTGGGCCCACTGGAGGACGTCGGACCGTAGGGGAGCGGGGACGAACAGGCGATTAGGAGGACACGAGCTGGGCCCAGGCTGATCTTCTAAAGCTGCCTTAATTCTTTCCTCCACCTCCCAGCTGAGTGATGCTATCAGACTAGAGGAGGGGAGAATGGTGTCGGAACTGGCAGCCGAGTCCTCCTCTCTCAAAAACTGCCGGGACAGGGCATCAGGCTTCACGTTGCGGGACCCCGGCCGGTAGGAGAGGGAAAAGTTAAATCTGGTCAGAAACAGAGCCCATCTGGCCTGTCGGGAGTTCAGCCTCTTGGCTGACCGAATGTATTCCAGATTCTTGTGGTCAGTCCAGACCAAAAACGGCATTGCAGTTCCTTCCAGCCAGTGACGCCACTCCTCCAGAGCCAGTTTGACTGCCAGAAGCTCTCGATTGCCGATGTCGTAATTCCTCTCAGCTGGGATCAGTCGTCGGGAGAAGAAGGCGCATGGATGGAGCTTCTGGTCTTTGGCTGACCGCTGGGAGAGCACCCCTCCTACTCCCACGTCAGAGGCGTCCACCTCCACCACAAATTGCCTTTCTGGGTCAGGCATTTGGAGGATAGGGGCTGACGTGAACCTGGCTTTGAGGGACCGGAAGGCCTCATCGGCTGCGGATGACCACTGGAAGGGCACCTTGGAGGAAGTCAGAGCCGTGAGAGGAGCGGCTACCATGCTGTAACCCCTGATGAACCTCCGGTAAAAGTTGGCGAAGCCCAGGAACCGTTGCAGTTGTTTGCGAGAGTCAGGAGTGGGCCAATCTGAGACAGCTGACACCTTGGCAGGGTCCATCTGGATGCTCCCAGGACCCACGATGAAACCCAAGAAGGACACAGACGAGGAGTGAAACTCGCACTTCTCGGCTTTGACAAAGAGAGAGTTCTCAAGGAGCCGCTGGAGAACTGCCTGGACGTGGTGGACGTGTTCCTCCTTGGTCTTGGAAAAGATCAGTATGTCATCCAGGTAAACAAACACGTACTTATTCAACATGTCCCGGAGCACGTCATTAACCAGGGCCTGGAAGACAGCAGGGGCGTTGGTGAGGCCGAAGGGCATGACTAGATACTCGTAGTGTCCAGTGGGGGTGATGAAGGCTGTCTTCCACTCATCCCCCTCCCGGATGCGGACCAAATGGTAGGCGTTGCGAAGGTCCAATTTGGAAAATATGGTGGCCCCCTCCAGGAGCTCAAAGGCAGAGGAGATGAGAGGGAGGGGGTAGCGGTTCTTTACAGTTATGTCATTCAGGCCTCGATAATCAATACAGGGCCGAAGAGATTTATCTTTCTTCTGGACAAAGAAGAAGCCAGCACTAACAGGGGACGAGGAGGGACGGATAATGCCTGCTGCCAAAGAGTCATTAATGTAGGTCTCCATGGCCTCCCTCTCCGGAGCTGACAGTGAGTACAGGCGCCCCCTAGGAGGAGTAGAGCCGGGGTGCAGGTCGATGGCACAGTCATATGGCCGGTGTGGGGGCAATGAGGTTGCCTTAACCTTGCTGAAGACCTCCCTGAAGTCATGGTATTCCACCGGCACCCCTGACAGGTCAAGCAGAGGACTGGGACATCGGGACAGCTGGGGAGCAGCTGCTTGTTGGAGACACACTTGATGACAAGATGACCCCCACCCCAGGATTGACCCCGTCGCCCAGTCGACATGAGGGTTATGGCGACGGAGCCACGGGAATCCCAGGATGAGAGGGATTCGGGGAGACTGCAGAATGTGAAACTGGATTGTCTCATGGTGGTTACCGGACATAAGCATGCGGATGGGTGTGGTCTGGTGAGTCACTTTCCCCAGGAGATGACCATCGAGGGCATTGACAGGAACCGGGGCAGGCAGTGGTATGCAGTTGATGCCTAGTTGCTGGGCCAGGTCCTTATCGATGAGGCTGACATCAGAACCAGAGTCAATGAAGGTGGCGAGGGTTTGGGAACCCTCCGCCAGTAACAGCTGAACATGGCATAAGGATCGTTTTCGGAGGAATAGCTCAGAGGGACGACTCACCAGTACTTCCCCCTCTACTGGTGAGTCCGGCCTTTTGCTGGACACTGTGAGATGAAGTGACCTGCTTGACCACAGTAGAGGCAGAGTTTCCCCTGGCGACGGCGCTCCCGCTCCGTAGGAGTGAGACTGGTGCGGCCCACCTGCATGGGTTCGGCCTCTCTTCCCTGACCACTAGAGGTACCCAAAGTCTCTGGAGGAACACGTGGTCGGCCCAGCAGGCGCTGGTTTGCCTGTCCTTGCCGCCTCTCTTGGCGTCTTGCCTGCACGCGGCGATCAATCCGGGATGTAAGTTCAATAAGTTCATCCAGAGAAGAGGGAAGGTTGTGAGAGACCAACTCGTCTTTAATGTAGTCCTCCAGACCCCGCATATAAGCATCGCAAATGGCAGCCTCGTTCCAGTAACTCTGACGGGCCCTGATGCGGAACTCAATGGCGTAGTTAGCGACAGTTTGTTCACCTTGGCTCAAGTCCATCAGACCCCCTGTGACGTCTGGACCGATGGATGCTATGCCAAACACCTTACGAAGCTCCATGGTGAAGGCTTGGAAGGAGGAGCAGGCAGTGGTCTGGCGTTCCCACTCTGCTGTTCCCCACAGGCGGGCTCGACCTGTCAGGTGGTTGATGGCAAACGCCACTTTGGCCTCCTCTGAAGCGAAGGTCTGGGGCTGCAGAGCAAAGAGGATGGAGCAGTTGGTGATGAAGGGGTTACAGCCTTCCGGATCTCCAGCATATCGTTCTGGAGGTCCCACCCGGGGCTCCGGCAGTAGACCCGAAGGAATGGGAACAGCAGCAGGCGGGGGTGGTGGTGGTGAAGCAGCAGCCGAAGCAGCTGCAGATTGGGTAAAGGCTGCTGCCAGCTGCTGGACCTGGTTAGCTAGCATAGCTAACCCTTGTGTCTGGTTCCCCGTAGCCTGCTGGATGTCAGCTGTAATGGAGGCGAATCTTTCCTCGTGTTGCTGAAGTGCGTCTTCGATCCTCTTGAGCCGGGACTGCGGCGAAGAAGGGTGCGCTGGGTCCATTTCAGGCCAGATTGTACTGTAACGGGTGTAATTAGAACCCAAATGCAGCACACGCAGGAATCAGTCTCTCTGGGCACAGGGAAAGTCTGGGGCCTTAGGCTGGGAACACCAGTCCAGCAAGCAGGTAGGCAGGAGTTGAGGCAGACGTACCAGGAGCTAGCCACCAGTAGCTGGGCCGACACCAGCTGGCAGAATCCAGAGAGATCAGAAGCTCGTGGTCGAAGACAGAAGGCAGGGTCGGTTACCGGGAGTACAGCAAACAGGTTGGTCCAAGGCAGGCAAAGTCGGCAGCGGGAGATCAATCCGAAGAAGAGTGCTGGAAAGTCTTGCAGGAGCATGTAGAACAATCTGGCAGAGAGTGAGTGAGCAGGGAGAGCTTAAATCCTAGCTTGATTGGTGATGGGAAGCAGGTGAGGGGAGTAGGTCTGATGAGGGGGGCGTGGCTGGCAGGTGAGTGGAGAGGGAATGGAAAATTACTTAGAGGTAGGTGAAAGGGGGGCAGACTGTGACATTATCACATTCAAAAGTAAACTGAAAACGTTTCTGCTTTTTGAGGCTTATGATTAGATACAAAACAAAGAATTTATCAGTCTCCTAGCTCACAGCTCAGTTGTGAGCTAGGAGGCACAAATCAATAGTTTAATTAAAAATTTTTTTTGAATAACTTCGTAAAACTGCTGTGCACTCTAACAACCATTACTCAAACAGAAAATATAGATAATAGAATAGAAATAATAGAAAATATAGAAGGCAACAGGACAATGTATGTAAGTATGTGGTCAAAATACAAACTACAGTGCCCATGTCATTTCACGGGATTTGTTAAATATCACCTTTAATTTTTATTTTCTGCATTTCTAAGGGTCAACAAATGCTCCACTTCTACATGCTGTAGTAGCTATTTTTAAAACTAACAATTTCTTTTTTTAATTTGTGCATCCAGGTTCTCCCCCAGCTTATGTGGGACATCACAGAGAGGTTTCAGGGGCCTGACTTGCTCTGCCGGTCCATCAAGTACATGCAGATTGTGGGCATGTTTGCCTCCTCCTATATGATAGTTGCCATGACAGTAGACCGGCACCATGCCATCTGTTGCCCGTTGCAGGCATATCGTGGGGGGGCAATGTCCCGCTGGAACCCCCCTGTCATGGTGGCCTGGGGCTTAGCACTAGTCCTCAGCATACCACAGGTGGGGAGGAGTGGACACACACACATACACACACACACACACACACACACACACACACAAAACGCATGGTGAAATAGGAAATGAGAGCTCAGTAGGTGTTCACACCCTGACTTCTACGGTACAAGTCAAGATGCTGATCTATTTTTAGCACCACAAGTTCATTGCAGTTCAGTTAACGGAGGAGGAAACTGGCAATCATGTCTGTGGGTGTGCTGACTACCGTGCCTTTGTTCCGTCTGTCAGGTGTTCATCTTCTCCCGCTCAGAAGTGGCTCCTGGAGAGTATGAGTGCTGGGGTCATTTTACTGAGCCATGGGGGCTGAAGGCCTACGTCACCTGGATGACTGCAGCCGTCTTCCTTCTGCCGGCCCTCATCATTACCATCTGTCAGGTAATACTGGTTCTACTGGCAATATTCTCAATCTGCACCGTCCACAACGACCATTGACTAATATGACATTCTGTAGGAAACCTTATCCAACAATGAAGCGTATGGCATGAATAAAATGGTGTTTTGTTTTCATGGCAGCACTTGACCGGCATTGTACAATAACCCATCAGGGACTGTGGTTAGTGTTATGTCCCACGGCGGATAGGCATTCTGGACTGTCTACCATCAGCCCAGCTGCTCTATTTATGGAAAGATATTTCCAGGGTATAGCTATTTCCCCTAATTAACACAACACTTGGAAGACCACTGCTGAGACGGCTGCTCAGAAAATCTACCCACTCAGAGAACCTCCTGCCAGGGAGTGTAATGTACCAGATCTCAGCCAAACATAGAATCCATGACCTTTTTTCACCATCGGATTTCAAATCAAGAGGCCTCTTTAGACACTGTCAGAGTTAGGAAGCAGTTTCACATGGAAGTAATTCAGAAAGTTGCAACCGACTCAACTGATTAAGTACCATTGAGCTTTACTATATTGAATGGTGCTGTGGACTGGAGTGCAGTGTCTTATAAAGCTTGCCCTCATAAATGTGTTTTGAAAGTAAAAGGTGGCAAAAGAGCAATGGTTGGCGGCAGCAAACATTACAACAGAGTTGCAAATACGGATAACCTGTTATTACTGTATTTCAAATTACTGTTTTAGTTGCTCAGGAGAGTGAGAGGAATCGTTTTACTGCAATAAAATTTTATTGTACCTATTCTGTAACAGAGTGAAGGGATATCTATATTTAATAATGATGCATAAAAATGTCTGACAGTGGTTTATAGCCGATGGTAAAGGCCAACACACACTCTCAGTTTTATATCGATTTCCTGCGAATGTTCTAGCTGAAATGCAAACAGAAATAGCATCTGAATCTGGCACAAACTAGTCGTAAAATTTAATCCTCTGGCCCCGAAAACTTTCAAAGATGAAATGTCTTTTGCACAGTTTCCCCTCATTAAACTGTGCAAATTCATGAAAATGTTGTTATGTTTCAGATAAGAATATTCCGGGAGATCCACAATAACATCTACTTGAAGTCGGAGAGGATGGTGATGGCTGAGATGAAGAAGAATAAAATCCTCTTCCGCTTCCACAGCTTTAAGAAGGAGGACGAACGGGTCAGAGAGAGGGGGAGACGGGTGTCCGGAGGAGGGGCCAGGGATGGGAGAGGAGGACAGATCATGAAGGCTGTGAATAACAACCCTCACAATAACACCAACAACAGCCAAGTGGGAGAGTGTTGCGATTATGTACCATCCGCTATTCAGTATAATAGCTGCTGTGGTGAACATGTGGCAGCAACAACATCACCAGCACAGCAGCAGCCTCTGAACAACTCAGATTGCCAAGAGTCCTACACGACCTATGAGATGGCCTCAGGCTCACCTCGCTGCTCCCTTGATTATGCTCCTGCTCCTGCTCACCCTCCAGCCACTCCACCACCAAGCATCACTAAAGCCATGTCCAAAACAGTGAGAATGACCTTGGTCATAGTGCTGGTCTATACTATCTGCTGGTCACCTTTCTTCATCGTCCAGTTGTGGGCAGCCTGGGACCCCAACCCTCCAGACCAAGGTTAGTCACAAATATGTTTATCCATGGTGCTATTTTAAAGAGTTGCTTTAGTACAAGCAAGCAGCATTCTACCATACAGTGCATTCTAGTCGCTCTCAAAAACATGCCTAAATGTGCATTTGTTTTTTGCACTTCAGGCAGCCAAAAACAAAATGCTAAGTGATCAGGTCTGGTTTATAACAACAACCTCTGATCAATGCTGATCTCACTCATTATTCCAAAGAACATCTTGCTCCAGCTCAGATGTGGTAACAGTAAGTGAAATGCACGGTTAAAAGTTTGTTTTGACTCACACATGAGAACTCCTGGATGACATCTTTGGCCTTTGTACATTTTGGCACAACAACAGCATCTGTTGATGTCTTCACTGGAAACCAGTCATGGCGCAAGCAAAGCTAGTGTAGTTGTGGCTGATAGTATGGACTGAGTGTGAGTCATCTGATCTGAAGCTAAAGACAAATACCAGGAGCCAATAAATAGCCTGTTTATATTCCCTGCTGATTTTGAAACACGGCCAGATGTTGACATTTCATGTGAGCCAGCAAGCAGCATGCAAACATAGTCGAAATCACAAGCAGAGCATGGCACGTAAACTTGCACACACACACACACACACACACACACACACATGCATGCACACACAACATATACTAAGTGTACTCAAATGCAAATATACAGGTATGCATACACATGGATGAGTACTCTCTGGCTGACAGTTCATGTCCCCACCACACATAAAACACACACACACACACACACACACACACACACACACACACACACACACACACACACACACTGTGTATTCAAAAAATCAGTCTAGTTTGTCCTTATCTGTTATTGAAAGAAGCATGTTTTAGTGATTACATAAAAGATTTATTATTAGAAGTAAAAAAAAACAGCAGAAAAGGAAGTATGTAGGGTTTTTTTGTCCATCTGTGATATTTAAAGTCTTGTTGCTATTGCTGAAGGAAATGAAAAACAATAATCAGGAATAGTTTATATTCAAACTGAATAGTCCTTGTACATATTTACGTTTGGTTCATTTAGATCATTTGTATCCAGTATAGGAAAAATGTTCCCCTCCAGCTCACAAACTGTACTGTACTGCATCTGCATGAAGCTGCGCACTTGTTTTATAATGTGTGTGCATGTGTGCTTGTCCTCTGCAGGAGTGGCCTTCACTATCCTGATGCTTCTGGCTAGTCTTAACTCGTGCACCAACCCGTGGATATACACAGCTTTCTCCAGCAGCGTGTCCAGAGAGCTGCAGAGTCTGCTACACTGTCGATCGCGACCTGGCCGCCGGGGCTCCCTGCCTGACGACTCTACCACCACACACACCTCCACCACCAAGGACAACCTGTACTGACAGAGACAGATGAGACACACACAGAGAGACGTTTGAAAAAGACACACATGGGTGCATATGCGACTGTTGCAAGGACGTGCTGTTGGGAACAACTCCGCCGCCACCACTTCCTGCGTTTGGTGCCTGAGAACATAGATCGCTGACCTCCACCAGATGTTTCCAGGAACAAAGCTGCTGTCAACAGGGCTTCTATGTGTAATCACCTGTCTACACCCATGCAGTGAGGAAGGATGTCACTGAAGATGTTAACACCATATCGAGGGGGCACTATGGAATACACAGTGGCAGTCAGTAACAACATCTGTAATTACGTTACAAATGGCCTTGAAGCAGACGTTTTCACCTCAGTTGCTGTTGAGTTGGATCTTGTGCGTTGAAACTCCTGCCCTGCTCAGACAGAGTAGAGCAGGAGGAATGCAAGGGGTGGATCTCTGCATTAATGACCTTACGGCACGCCTAATGTACAAAGCAGCAGACAAAGCTATGGGTGTAGA
Source organism: Pampus argenteus (assembly GCA_036937835.1). NCBI lineage: Eukaryota > Metazoa > Chordata > Actinopteri > Scombriformes > Stromateidae > Pampus > Pampus argenteus. The sequence continues at coordinate 17,339,015 of CM072864.1, forward strand.
GAAAACAAAGCAGCAGGCAGAGGGAAAAAGAGACACACACACACACACACACACTCACAAACACACACACACACTGCTGCTAGGCTCAGAACAGACGGTGGACGTTACAGCTGCAGGAGTAGTCCTGAGAAGGCTGTAGTTGAAATCTAATAATGTGAACAAACTTTGTTAAATCAAACAAAGTGGATTACAGAAGGATGCTTGAGGGTGAATTCATATTCACTCAGGAGGAATTCAGTCTCTTGGAACAATAATTATTAGTGTTAGTGAGCTGGACAGAGATCCACTCAGGAGGACAGCGTAGTAAAGTCAGGGCACCGCCCCCATAAGGACCTGAAATACCATTAACTCAGACAGAAACACTCGTAAACAACGTACGTGTGAGGGGGCGAGTGACAATACAAAATGAACAATCCAGGTTTCCGCAATCACCCGGGACACAATTATGTGATTGTATTTCATACAAAACACACCATACGCGCCATATACAACATACGAGGTACAGAAAATTACCTTCCTGACATGCTCTCCAGGAAGTATGAAACAAGAACATGAACACTATGCTGAAGTCACAGGAAGAAAACAAGGAATAAGAAACGTTCAGCAGCATTCCATGTACAGTGATGAACAATGTAAACTATATTTATTGAAAATGTAAAGCACATTAGATATTATCACATTTTGTGTATGATAAATGTTGAATGTAAATCATACAACTGTAATAGACTGATACATGTATGTCGGTAGAAAACAAAGGAGACGTCAAACCAAAGATCTTTTAAAGCTCAACTGTGGAATTAATTCAGGTCTTACAACGGAAGAAATCCTGCAAAGCTTCAACAGATAAGACATATTAAGTGTATTAGGAGGTTTAAGAAATTACTACATGTCAGTTCAAGAATAACTGCGTATCAACAGTGAAAATACTCCCAGTCCAAACCAAGTGCCTGTAATGCCAGTAGACATTTTTGGAGGAGCCTCCCTCACCGGATTAATCTTTGCATGATGTCAGCCATGTTATTGTTAGACGGAGCTACCACCAGACAGAGCAGGGATCATTGGATATGTTATATCACACCATGAGCTACCAATTCTTTTATCTACTTATTGTTCTATAAATGAAACATATTTTATCATTATATATATAATATATATATTATATAAATAATCCCTATTCATCCCTGTTACTGACTTATGTTCATGTACAGTTTTATATCACATATTTTGCATAAAGAGTAATACATACATTATGCCCCTCAACTGCATGACAGATTTAAATTAGAAATGTTTTTTATTTTATTTTATAAAAGTATGATTATATAAGCTTTTTGGCATACAGTAGATGTGATAACTTTCTGTGTGTATAAAATGAGATAATACTTTACTATATATGGTCAAACTATCCATTTCAAGTAAGAATAATGGTGTGGTTTTTTTTTTCATTTAAAGCTGTTCACTCTTTTCAAGCGAGTTCACTACGTCCTTTGTTATGTAAGTCTGCAGGAAAATACTGGGATGCTTTCAAGGTGTCTCAGGAGTATGCGTCTGGGTCAGAGAAGCCTCACCTTTTCCTCTGAGTGGCCAGGGTGTTTGGCTTTCAGCACGCCACTGCGCATTTGCTCCCCAGACACAAGTCACCACTTTGATTCTTTGCCAAATGAAAGGCTACAGCAACATCGCCCCGTGTTTCACTTTGTTATATCAGGAAATAGATGAACTTCTCCCAAACCCTCAGAGTGTTCATGTATTTTCCTCTTCCTGACAGGATGTGGAGAGGTCATAGGATGATTCTTCTCTACTGAAAAGGGCCAGACTTCACATCCATCCAGCCTTTCAGACTGATGAGAGATACCAAACACATTCCTGTGCATTATACCGTCTGTACAGCCATTAGCAAGCATTACATCAGCAGAATAATGAATGTACTCCAAAAGATGGAGAATTTTGCTGGCACAAACACCTACTAGTATCCACTAAAATAAGCAGATGATTTCCCCGAGTCTGTTCTGTTTCCTGAAGCCAGAAGACCAGCATCTGTTATCACCCCAACCACCGTCATCCCCTTTGTCAGAACATATGATAGATGGTCTATAGGGTAGGTCACTGCTTTTTCTGTAATCAAGTGTGTCAGTGTGTGTCTATGTATGCTGAACGTCCTAATGCTCCTGGTTTCCAAGCTGAATTGAGGTTGATGTCGAAATTCAAGGTCACTTCTTCATTAAAGTGGGGCAGAGCTTTCTGGCAGGCCTGTGGCTGCGATTGGGGATATAAGGGAAATAAATGACCCTGCGTTGTGGCTGTCACAAGGGCAGGAAAATGGGTGAACTTCTCTCTTTAAATCAATTTAGGGTCAGTCAAGGAGTGCATACAGTGGCTCTGAAGAATGATGGAGCGCCCCAGCCTTGACCAAAGTCAGTATAAATCAGACCTGGAGCCAGGAGCTTTACTCCACTAAGCAATGTGTCTGCATTGCTTAACTCAAGACCCCTCCGCAGACCTGATGACTGCCAGCGCTGCTAGCAAGCTCCTTCCAAGACATCAGGAGGTATATCTGACCCCGACCAACTAATACAACCCGCCCCGGTTCGTGCGTTAGCAGAGAGAACTGGAGCATCATATTTTATAATCAGAGGAAGCAAAAAGGAAAAACAAGCCGAGCAATTTATCTTGCCTTTTCAAAACACACTTCACTTCACTTTTCTCTCTTTCTAGCTTCAGCTCACTGATTATTTGTAATACTTTATTGTCTCCCAGAGCTTGTTTCACTCAAAAATGTTTTCTCACATACAAGGCATCCGCTTTCGGCACCTTCATTTACAATTCTAGTTAAACTGTAACTATTTTCAGAGGGATTTTTGCCTAATAAAAACCACACTTTTATTTTACTGGTGGAAATAATGATTCTCGCTTCACTCTTTAAAGAAGATGAAGGGCTCACTGATTTAAAAGGGGGTATTTCAAGAGCCAGGGAGATTAACGTTAGCTTTTATCATTTTCACCCACCTTGTTTTCATTACTCGATGTGTTTACACTTAAACAAGAACCTGAGGGTTTTTTTTCCTTCATAGTAAAAACAGGCATGTGGACAGTGTCTGATAAAAACCTATTTTATGGGAGCAAATTCACCATGCTTTCCTTGGACTTATAGGCAAAGAAAAAAATTGATGTGGTGTGTCTGCTCCTGTTTAACCTACAATATTTCATGGCTCACGGCCAGCTTTGAGCAGCGCACGTAAATGCGGTTGACCTTTCAGTGTGATGTGCGGAAAGGATGTTTAATGTGATGAAGGAAACAATATTTACAACAAAAAAAAAATAGAAAAAAAGAGCATTTTCCCATATAAGGCTGGTTCTTGACTGGCATCTGCAGGCAAAGTGGATTAGAGGATGCCCAAACAGGACAGGAAGATGGAAATAAGACAAGCACAAAAGCTTGGAATTGACTGAGTTTTTCACTACAAACACAGTCAAACTGTTGCAGTCGAAGCAGCTATACATACTGCATGCCTGATTGTACACAGTCCTGTTAATCCATAAAATAAGCAGTACAATAATTGTTATTGCAGGTGTAAGGAAGCTCGGCATGAATAGATACAGTCTGCTTTCTAAATTATTGAGTTCACGCACAGTTTGTTGATCGTGTTCATCTTTACAAAGTAAAAACAGTGCTTGTGCCAGAGACAGAAAGTGTGACTTCATGTGAGAATCATTTGTGTGACGCCAGTTTCCACATTGCTGAGTCTCACTAAGCCCATTGGTGTCTGATCCTAGAGTTGGTGTTCAACACACCTCTGTCAAAGCAGCTTTACTCCGCCTCACAGCGTGTGCACACGACACACACATTTTTAACAGAACTCCTATTTCTCATGTTGTCTTATGTAGTAATAATAATGATAGTGATAATAATATTAATAATAAGTAGAAGAAGAAGAAGAAGAATGATAGTATTAAATTATGTATACAAAACGTCTACAAAGTTACGAGGCGTTCTGCATGGGTAAAGAAAGATTGTGTTGTGTAGTTATATAAAAATAAATGTGATTCAGATTTGTTTGCTCAACATGACCTCGAATTAAAAAACAACAGATAAACATTTCACCGCTGAAAGGATAACTTCCTGTGAGTGCATTAATTTTGAAACAACAACGCAATATTTCATTCCACTTCTGCGGTTATCTGCACTGATGATGTGGGTCTGGAGATACGCACTCTGAACTCATACAACAAAGAGAAAGATAAGTCTTGTGTCAGCACTGACTCTGGGCTTGTTTGTTTGTTCATTCCATTTATATCCCTCCATCAAGCTGTCCCTCACTTCCCACAGTCTAATAGTTTACTCCATACGGGAGTGTTTGGATTCAACTCAGACTCTTTTGACTTTTCTGGATTGACAACACTGTGGTGTCTCCGTTGTCCTCTTGCCAACGTGACAGAAGACAAAACCTGAGGTGTGCTTACACCGCCACAGTGTCTTGTGTTTGTGCTGACAAAGCTACAAAAGAACAGTCATATGAGAGAGTCTTCATGTACGCTTCATGTACATTGTGCCGTGTTTATGTTAGTGGATCATGTTACTCATACAAAGTTTACATTAGTCTCATGGGAGTCAGTGAGAAGTTGCAGTTGTGCTATTCCTGTAGACTAAAAAGCAGCACTCTATGTGCTGCACAGTGTGTGCGAACACTAATTTGGGCCAGCTACAGAAATAGACACGCTAAGTTTAAATCTCTGTAATAAACTAGATCACACGAGCAGAAGATTGCTCCGAGTGCCGATGAGAGTGACAAACCAGAATCAAGTAAATGCAAAACATTACCGCAGCTCAAAGTGCATCATGTAATGTGTTGTGTTAAATTAGCAACAGCTGATACTGAACCAGTAACAATCACATGTAATCTGTCTGTCTGTGTAATAGCTGTAACCTCACTCTCTTGAGTCCAACCTGGACTTAAAAAGCAGCACAGAGCTGCCGCAGTGTGTTCAGCTGGTGGCACTGCACCACAGTAAGACAGAAAGCTAACTAGTTGCTCTCGTGTTTGTTAATATATATTTACTGTTGGTACACTGAAAGAAAACATGACAAGACATTACATGCTGGTGCGTTGCAGTTTTCAGATCACATAACTCTTCAGCAGTAATGTCACTGAGTCAGTCATGACTGTCCTCTGTGGACAAAAATAGCCCTCATGTCCACTGAGAGTTCAGCAATAACTTCTATGCTAATTATATTTACAGTAATAACAGCATTTTGATGACTACTATAAATCTTTTTAAATATAGAGTCAGACTAACAAATATTTTATAGTAGTAGTTGTTCTTCATCAGCATTATGTAAATCTGCTTGGAAACAGTTATTGTTTGACCAAAATGAAGTCTGGGAACTTTTAAATCATCTAGACTTCATAGTTGATGTGTTGCTGTGGAACAGAAAAGCATGAATCTTGCAGTCTGTCTTGGAGAAAAAGGAATTTGCAGAAGAGTCAGTCTGCCACTAGATTTAGAGGGTGACACAGTAGTGGATTTTCACTCCTGTCCCATCCCAATCCCATGAGTCAAGTCAATTTTAATTATATAGCATCCCAACTCCAGAAGAATGGATCCAGTCACATCCCTTTCCTGTGACAACTGCGTATTTGTATACTATAAAAACTAACCTATTGTTAATATGATTCCCATCCTGCCTGTTCCTGTTGACTTTTTCCTGTCCTGTCTCAATCACATCACATTGACGTCCAACCCACATGAATCCCACAGGAATGGTGTGAACCAAATGTCAGCCTCTAACTGGATTATAAAATGAACCAACATATTACACTGGAAGAAAAACAAGCCGTTTATTAAATGTTAATGGAGGAGACATGTCCACTAGGTCTGTTCAGGCCAGCCAGTGCAGTCACATTACTGACATTTCATATGCATAGAAGGCTTGACCTCTCAGTGCTCAGCACAGTTCCCACTGTGGCCAGTGTATCCACATAGAAGAACGGAAAGGATAATCTGGTCTGCATGTAGCAACATCTTTTAGGGCAGGACCAAACACATTGTTTGTTTTGTTTATTTATGTGGTCCAGGTTCATTGGTCTGGTTTTACAAAAAAATAATTACAAATTTCCAGCTGTAATGAGAAGACAAACCTGTGACAAAATTAATCTGTTCATTGATAAGACTGTTCACATACAGACACAGTCTGAATAAAAAGATACAAAGACTGCTTCTCTTGCTCCTCATCCCGAAGGAGATCACGTGGCAAATTCCTGTTGGTTTGCCACAACACTGGATGATGGATCATCGGTTGAGCTAATACAGTCTTTAACGATCCAGTGGTTTAAAAAAAGTGATTGTGGATCTGTTTATGCTTGGATGGTGCTCTTTGCACTGAAGGCCATGTAGTAGACCAGGATGCCAAGGAGGGCAGCCACCACCTCAGTAGACACCCATGGGCCGTTCCATGCACCCTGGAGATTTAAAAAAAAAAAAGATAAATACATGTTTATGATGAGTGAACTATATATATTTAATGCAATAATTTAGCATCACTGTTAAAATGGATTACTGAGCATCTTTATAAAAATAAGTTTTTCATGAATGTAGGGCTTCAAGTTGAGACTGAGGCTTTATTTAATAAACCTATAACCCTTTTTTTTTTAAAATAAGCGTGGTTGCTGTAATAGTGCCTTGGGAGTTATTAGATTTACTGCTCTACTGGGGAAGGGACTCTAAAATGTTCCTTGCATAAAAATTAAATAATTAATAATTAGTGCAAAACGCTTGTTTTAAATAATGTCCTGTACTTAATACTTTACAAGGCTAATGGCTAATCATAATTGCAACTGCACTGCGTAGTCTGAGGGTCTACAAGACTCACCCTGTGGTCGATGTTCACGGAGAAGAGAGGCTGGATGGCATTTACATCTTCATTATTTCTCTGGGCCTGGAACACAGAAGACACACATATATAACTCAAACTAAGCAGGCTTTTCTTAACAAGACAAGCAACATTATAAAAAACAGCTGTAGCTCACCAGCAGTAAATGATGAGCTTATCAACTGAACATTAAATCACCTTGCGCAGGGCACTGTAAGACTCCTCATCGAAGAATTTGACCGGATATGTTCCAGAGCTGGCCTGTTTGTGAGGAAGGCTCCAGGACACCTAGTGGCAGAAGACACATGTTGAAAAATAGTCAAAATGTACTTCAGGAGAGTCTAAACTTAACCAGAGGTATTAACAGTGTAGCACAGTATTCAAAATTAAAATATAGCATAAGTATTTTGCCTGAAGAATGAACAAGAGACGTTGAGAGAAGAATTTCTCCACCTAACCAAATCACTGTGATGCGTCGGTGTTTGTAGGGCTGCAAAGGCTGTTTAAAACCATTTGTTCAGTTTTAAAACATGAGTATGACATTCACATTTCACATTTATCTGCTGAAAGTGGAAAGTTTCTCTGTGGTCACTGAAAGTCAGATTTTAAGAGATGGGTCTACGAATAATATTATTATTATTTGTCCCATCACAAATAGTTTGGAGCCAATCATGGTCCAGTATTCAGGGATGAAATATATTTGTTCATACAAACTCTTAGTGTCAAATGTGTTTTTTTGTAAGGTAAGACGTTCATGGTGGTCCAGAATGAGAAACTAGGTGTTTAGTTAGTAACAGAGATTTACACAGAGAGAGCAACTGCTTTCATTAGCATGTATACACTTGGGCTCGCTTCCATACCTGATACTTGCCAACATCCTGTCCTCTGGTCACAGGGAACTGTCTTCCATTGACATCAGCATACAGGGTCACACTCTAGAGAAGACAAGAAATGATCAGAAGCATGCTAACACATCCTCATGCTGTCTTAAGTGAGGAGTGAACGAGGACACGTACCTGTGCTCCGTTGGCACAGGCCAGACTGAGTTCAACGATGAAGACAGACTCGGAGGAGATAACAGCGTCTGAGGTGGTGTAGGCCGACGGAGTGATCACTGGGTCAGTGCAGCTCTCTCCTGAGGGCAGAGCTTAAGTTAGCTTAAAAAACTTCACATCATATCTCACTACTACTAAAATCACCCTCAACCCCGTTCATTTAGGATACGTGGACATGATTTGACATGAGCCAATGGACGAGCTGGCAGCTAAAGCTGCTTAGCACTCCAGGCTAACTAACTAACTAACTAACTAACCCCGGTACATAGAGCTCTTCCGTCGGTTCCCCGCTGACTTACCCGAGCAGGCGACCAGCAGCAGGGCGAAGAAGGCGGCTATCCGGATCATCATGGTGTCTGAGGTGTCTCTTATTGTTTCTGGGCTCCAGCTGCTGCAGCGTACTGCTCCTTTCTCATTGACTACAGGGAAGAAGTCCACCTCAGCGAAACACCGCTGCGGCTGCGCATCAAGACGTGGACTGTACCGCCGCAACGCATTCTGGGAAAAGCGCTCTGGCGACACGTCATGTAAATTAACCCGGAAGTAATTTGTCCGTTGTTTTTTTTATAATGATCCCACAGCTAGAAACACAGGTCCAATTCTACACGTCGACCGTGTTTCACGATGTGTCTGCTATTACTTTTATTTTTTTTCTAGCATATTTCAGTGATTATATTATATTAATCTAAAATATTATCTTTATAATAGAAGTCTTTTGGGAGGAATGATGAAACATACGTAGGCCTACAGACTGTTCAAACTTTAAAACATTGAGTAAAATTTTCATATTCATAAATTACATATTAAACTGCCCAGCAGTACCAACATAAATAATAATATAAAATAATACTTCTGTCCTTTTACTAGTTTTTTAGTTTCTAATGTAGTATTCTTACATTGTTGCTTTTTCCTCACAGCATGTATCACAATCCTGTATTGTATGTATTGTTTGGTTTTCATATATATTCAAATGTGTGTATTATATATTATGTTCTTTCCACTAATATTTGCAGTTCAAGCATGTGAATTGCCATTTTTTTCTTAAAATAATGTTTAAATATATTTTTTAACTAGTTGTTTTTGATTAGCAATTCTTGTATTTTTCCTCAAGAATCCCCATACACTGAAAGATGTAAAACTATTTGGCAAGCTTGAACTTTCTCACAGAAGACATTTTAACAGGTCATATCAGTAACAGCACAGGTGTAACTAATGCTGGCAGACTGAAGAGTTAGATACACTTAAATGGAACAGAGCTGTCCATCTTTACCCATCATCATCATGTGTTTTTATTTTGTCCAAAAACTATTTAAAATGTGCATTGTGAAAAAGGGGGTTAGATTTAGGTTACTGCCAACATTTTTTTTTTTAACCTTATTTTTAAACTCGTTTGCTCCCTTGTTTTTGTAATGCAATCTGTGTTTGTTATCAAAACTATTTTTTAAAAAGCTTACTCATAATGACAACTTAAATCAATTCAAAATAAATAGTCCACATCCCACATTTTCCAGTCCAGAATAGACAAAATATTTGGCATGTTGCCTAAATATACAGACAAATCATTAAGTTTGAAACAAGTTACAAATATTTAATATATACAAATTCCATACAGCTATAGTATTCACAGTATTATTTTTTTTTATCAACTTTGTAACTCCATCTCATATTTGAAAACAGTCAAAGAAGAATAGATATGTGGGGTACTGACATCTGTGCGTTTCAAGTTTAGTTTTCTGCTGTACAAAACATGAATGAGTATCGAGCTACACTGAAGAGATGCCCAAACCAATCAGAGTAGTGACTATGGCTCAATAATCTCGATTTTCTAGAAATAGATGTGTTGAAAGCCTGCTGTCAGGGCGCATCATCCTTCACCTCAGTTTTCATTTGTGTCATCTATTTATGCCAGTGCCCTCACTCCAGTTGATCTGCCGCTTTGAACAGCCCTACTCCTCTCCCCCTGTGTCCGTCACGCCTTCCTTTCCTTTGGGGAGCTTGGGCAGAGGGAGAGTGGACAGTGGAGGAGAGATCTTGCTGCGCTTGCCGTGAGAGGAGCTCCTTGAACACTGAGTTCATCTGGCAACAAACCTCCTGTGAGATTAAATTAACAATGATGAAGGGAGAGGAGCATAATGTACTGCTATTAAAACATTAGAAATGTAGTGTTACTTAGTGGAATAAAGCACTTTTTAATTTATAATAATTATTCTGTAATTATACCAATACAGATCAGTTATAAGCCATCAATAAAAATCTGCTGTTGTGTTGGGAGTGCCAATTTTTTTTTTTTTTTTTTTTGGCTTTTGTTATCATTCTTCAGTATAAACTTGCTTTTCTTCTTAGCTTAGGTCATTATAAAGACCAATCCAATGCACTGTTTAACCTCCCACGCTCTGGGAAAGTGCTGCAGAGCATCTGGACCAAATTAATTATTAAAATATTAATATTAACAACTACAGACCTGATGGGTTGTGGTAAAAATTGTTATTAGTGACAAATTGTAGGTGATTAACTAACATTTGCTGATATCTTATTAGCACGCAATAATCCCATGACCCTTTTTAATAAAAAATAAAAAAACACATTTACAACATACTATAAGTGTTCACAGCATTTTAAAACCAAATGAGAAAGACAGACCTTGTCTACTTGAATATCTTCAGATGATGCGTGTTTCTGAACCCTGAAAGCAGAAAAGAGAGAAGAAACACTGCATATTTATTTCTTCACATAAACATGACAAGTTCAGTTGTGACAGTGTGACATTTAGTGGTACTCACTCTCTGTGCACGTAACCAGGAGACTGGAGCCGCCGTGGCCTGCCCTCTGGCCCCACGGGAATCTGGAGCATTAACTTTCCAGCTGAAATGATGACGCTCCCTGCTGGTCCAGATGTCGACCTGTTTTGATCAATTGCGCCGCTGCTGTTGGCTCTTGGACGCTCTGCCTTTTTCTGTGGAGGTGCTGCAGATGAGCTTTGGTCAGCTTCTGTTGCACATCGCATTGAGACGTTAGTCATTAATTCTTCAGAGACACCATCACAGTAAAATAAAACCAATATGAGCATTTAAAATCACCATCTTTACTATAAGAGTACTCCGCAACCCCATCTCCTTCATCGTTGATGGGCTCACTGTGAGGAAAACACAGTCACATCATCAGTTTATTGCACAGTTGTTGTCCGTGTTGCATGTAATCTTCTGAACATCTCTTCTCTTACCAATCATCCTGTTCCAGTGTCATGCACTTCTCGTACACACGTCCTTGTACTTCCCTCTGGCTGGGGAAAATGCTTTCATGCTGGAGGATAATGCTCTTCACCAGGGCATTAATCTGAGGCTGCAGGGTGACAGCAGCATCATCTTGGCCCCCTCTTAACAGACTTGGGCCAAAACACACAGCCAGGTTGTAAGGCTGCATCATGTTCTCGTCACTGTACTGAGACACACTGAGCGGGGAGGGAGAGAAGAAAATTGAATGGATTATAAAATACTACAATAAAAAGGAGGTTAAGGTTAAGGTTACCCTAAATGATTGACAGTTCTTTTTGCAGGTAGATATGTATACTCAAGTGATGACTGCAATGAGCTACAATACTCACTGATGAAGGAATGCAAAGAGGTATCTCATGACAATGATGACTGGCTCAGGGAAGGAACAGATGACTGTTTTGAGTTGAGCGGCTCTCTCTGCTGCATTCTTAATTTCTGAGGAAAGGCAGTGAAAGAAAGATAAGCTATCGGTGTAGAATCATGTCACATTATGACATGTACACCAACACACTCACGGGCATACTCAAGGAGCTGACTGGTGCTGTCAATGGGGAATAGTGGACCCTCCAGACCTCTAAAATAGAGCTTCAGCACTCCAGCAACAGAGTCCAGGTCATATCCCTGCTCAGTCAGGGGGTCATCTCCTGCAGGGAAAACCCATGGCACACTGCCCCACATTAAATCTCCACAATGTGGGGAGCTAATTTAACGATATATATGGATTATACCAACACACACACACAGACCTACCTCGCTCAAAAGCATCCCTCAAGTTGTTGACCACCGTCTGAGACCCTGGCACCCTAAATATCCCCTCATGGTGGAGACCTGATGGATGAGAGCTTGCTATTGCTAATATTTACTTTATTATTTTTTTTACTAATATTTTAAACTAAGTGAGAACTTTTAGATCCAATGCAAAATATTTCAAAATCATATAGCATATTTTGAAAATGTATTCTGATGGTATACATTTGTTTGTAGAAGGGTGCTAATTTTTCAGATTCTACACAGTATCTTATAAACACGCAGCTGCTGTTTTACTGTTTTCCTTCAGTCTTGAATACTCACCATTAAGGTTGATAAAGCGAATGCAACTTTCCACAACAATTGGAATCTGTTGTCCCGATGCCTGAAATAAAATAAAATAAAGAAATGTACAGATTAATTTTCACAAACATCAAGAGAGAGACATTTTGAAAGAGGAATCAATCGTGACAGTAATTACCTTAATGAAGGACAACATGTCTCCATTGAAAAGTTTGTGGTTGTGTATCAAATTGGAGCTCGAGTGATTTTTCCTGACACGAGACTTTCCACTGTAGCTGCAGAGCAAGACACCATAACATCAAGTTTAGTCTGTTTTGTCACCATTGTATAATATCTGCAGAGTTCCTGCAGTTTACATAGTTATATAGCTTAAAATTATTCTGCAAGACCAGACTCAAAACATTTATATACCTCAGCTGATGTTTATTTGATGTTTCAGCTAAGAGGGGGGAGGAATATAGTTAGAACAAGCTTATCTGAGAACCAGTAAGAAGAAATGAGAAGTATGTCAGAAAAATAAATAAATAGAACTGTAATATTTTGTTTTCCATTTATTTTTTCAAACCTTTAAGCAAAAGGAACTACAATTTATTGGTAAATGAACTCAATGCACCAACGGCTCTGAAATGACACTCAGCATTTTGCCTTGTGCTACTGTGAGAAATGTAGAAGTGATACCTTCTTCAATAGCCACTTTAAGCAGGTCATGTTTGGCTTGCAGTTTAGCTACCAGAGAGCTGCCAACAAGGTACTCTTTTACTTTCTGCAAAACAAATCAAGTCATTATCATGCTGTCCACATTAGTCCCTGTGGTTCTTTTCACCATCACCAGTCCAAACTAAACTCCAATGGTCATATTAAAAAAAAAACAGTCTATTGATTTAGAAAGGAAAACAAAAAAACACAACATAGACTCACAGTGAAGTAAAGGTTTTCTGTTTCCTGTAGGTTGGTCCGGCGGCGGGTCACACTGGGCTTGACTGCCAGGTTCTCAGTGCTGCCCTCCTGAGATGAAGTGCTGCAGCTGCTGGGCTCCAGATCATCGTCACTGATGCCTTCCAGCAGGGTGGACTGGGCTGCTGACATGCTCTTAGTAGACTGTGTGACAGAGACAATAACAACGTGTACTGAACTAGAGTTGGATGGCTGGTGTGTGTGTGTTAGTTTACTTTTTCTAGCAGCAAGTATTGATCAAAAAGTACAAATTATTACTAAAATATGCTTTTGAATAGCAAGAACGTTATTTTATAATTTTATGATTATTTGCAGCCTTGAATGAACTCTGCCTTGGACTCAAACATGGTGACTTAAATATGAGTAGATACAGAAGAGCTACAAAAAGGTGATAGTGAGGTGCTAAGGGTTGTGTGATGTTGCTAGCACCTCCTCGGTTTCCTGGGTGACTGTCTTCAGCCTGGCTTGTATCTGTCTGAATCTGGTCTCCAGCTCGCATCTCATCTCACTCTCTGCACTAACCATGGAAACCTAAGAGACAGAAGAGGGTCTTTAGTTGACGCCAAACAGCTGAGACATGCACATACATGTACTGAAGACACACACCTGGTCTCCATCATGGGGCTGATAGGAGAAACGAAGGGGCATACAGAAGGAGTTATTATGGTCCTGCAGCAGAGTGTCTCTGTCCTGACGCTGGTCCAGTTCTGACACAGAACCTTGGAGCTTCTGCAGCCCTGTGCTGAGGTTCCCATGGGCCTGCCACCGACTGGACAGAAAGGCCTGCATTACCCGGCCCACAGAGAGGTGGTACCCTACATCTGCACACTGAGGGAGACAAAGGAATCATCAGACAATAACACCTGTTTGATATGGGTGCTTACAGATCATCATGTCTTAAAACAATGAAATTTTAGTATGGCACTGCAGGTCTGACATCACACTATGATCCGGCATCTAAAACTATACATAGTGTTTGCATTATGTTTAAAGGAAAAGACAACACACACACACACACACACACACACACACACACACACACACACACACACACATACACACATACACACACACAGTATGAACTAATACACTCACATCAATGAGAGTTGAGATGTCCTGGAGGTAGTACTTATTCATGGAAGCATTTGCAGCAGCCAAGTTTAGCAGGTATTCGTTTCGGGCCTTGCTGCACTTCAAGTATATGTCTTGGACCTTAACTTGTCTCTATAGCACATAAACAATCAATAAGATGTGATACAGACATGTATGTATGCATGTATATAATGCTACATAATAAAGGGTATTTATTAACTTTTTCTATCAGTCTCTCCAGTTTTTTGGCAGGCTGCTTCTGCTTTTCCTCCTGTTTCTCTGCCTCCTTCAGCTTCACCTCTGCAGACATGTAGTCTGAGTGGTACTGGTAGTACGTCCGCCATGCCTGCACAGAGACACATACAGCGATACTTGCCTTGGTTTGTTTAGGAAACTGAAAATGTTTTTGGGCGATTGGGTTCTCACGTACAGTCTGTAGCTCAACGGTAACCTTCAGTAGTCCATCTTGAAGCTGAGTACAGATGTCTTTACTCTGGAGTGGAGACAAAACACCACAGTGTGAGTGAGATGGCAAAACACAGAACACAGTGAGACAAGATTTTTTTTTTTTTTTATGTCAGGAGAAATACTGGGTAGAAGAGGGAAGGTCTAGGAAAGAAGAGTGGTAGTACTGCTTGCATCAGGTGAGTTACTGTGTACAGGTACAGACTTGTCAATCATTCCAAAAGCATAATGACAAGCTATGTTTCCGGTTATAGGTCAGTGCTTGCATAAGTACCTTCTTGGCGAGACGTTGTGTGTACTCCAGGCAGTGCATGAGGGGTTGGATGAATAAGTTGCTGCATTTCTCACTCAGTCTATTGTGGTCCTTACTTTCTTGGCGGGTCTGGGATAGCAGAGCCAGCCAGACCTGGGCCACTGAGTGACTACTGGGTTCCTTCCTGAGAATATGTAGTGAAGAAAAGAAAGGGCCCCAGGGACAAATGATTTGTCAACCAGATACAAACTAGGAATGCTTCATAACAGCACATAAAAATTGCTTGTTAATATTATGTGCGCCATCAAATGGCAGGATCTCTTTTACCTTTTGATCCTGGAAGTGAACTTTTCTGAAAGTTTTTCCAGGGAGCGGGAGTACTCGCTTTCAATCTCACCCCTTCGCCGGAGGTAGTCTGTCAGGTCTTGCAGCTGCTGGCTCTTTTGCTCAAGTTGCAAGTCCAACACCTTCAGCTGGTCTACTAGCTGGCAACGCACCTCTAAAAAAAAAAAAAAGAGAATGAAGGGAGGCAACACATTGAGAAACACACATGAAAGAATATGACTCATTATGAAAGTGTTGCTATGAAAGAAGGTGTTTTTTCTTCTGTGGAAAGATCACAGTTAAGATCGTGTGTAGCAGAGAGTGTAATGTACATTTACATAATTATTTTACCTTTGATTTGTGTGTCGTAGTCCACTACACCAACCTTCCTGAGTTTCACATGAGAAGCCATTGTTGCTCCAACTGGGTGAAATTCTGTATAAACAAAGTGGTTATTTTATCATGCCGCCATGCGAAATCTCAGCTGCTCACTTCTCTTGCAAAACCATAGTGTAATTTATATTGCTATTCTGATCTTATTTGCGGGACAAAGTCTGGCAACCCCCCCACCCCCCGGCTGAACCCAAGCATGCCTTCCTACAAACGCCCCCCTTGCATAGACCACGCAAACTTCCTCCTGCCACAGAAACAGAGAAAGCGGTGTGTGTTCATCTTACTGTAACACATCTCTTTAAACTGGTGACCCTTCTGCTGTACTCTACTGAATGGCAGACAACTAGAAAAGCAGTGTGTTGTGGCATGTGTTGTCTGCTGCCGTGACGCTGCAGAATTGCATGTGGAGCTAAAATAGGTCTTGCAACATCTTAGCTGCCCTAAAAATAGGGTGAACGAAAAGGCTCTGAAGACTAAAAGGTGGTTTTACTAATCATACTCTGTTTAAAAATAATACAGCAACCACCTGCTGCTTTTGACTTCGTACTTCAAAAGTCAGATGGCTAAATTAAAGGGGAATTTCTTTTTACTAAAAAGACTGAAACTGTGGAAAATATCCACTTTGTCTGACTAACTCAGACAGCGGAAACATTATAATCTTCAGATACATTTTTAAATAAATTTTGCTCAAAACGAAGACTGGATTTCATAAGCCATTACTTGCATTGTAAACACTTTGCTATATAAACAGGAGGGATGATTACAGTGAGCAAAACCTGCTAGCATTCATTTAGACCCTGACAGACATCATGTTGAATGAAAAAATATATAATAATAATAAATATCTTGACTTGTTCTAAGCATACTAAAGTTGAAATGAGAGTATGACTCGAGTATCTCATGCCACTTAAACTTATGATCATTTGACAGGTGTTTGATGAATTGAAAAATCAACAGCTAAGTCTCTGACATCTGCAGTGTATATCATTTATTAGGAAGACATTTTTTCAAGCAGAAAAGGGGAACAGTGGTGTTTGCTGGTTCATGACACACACACACAGTCACTCAATTCTTCTTCTTCAACTTCTCCTTTTTTCAAAAGGACATCACTCATCAGTATTCCCTTTCGCTGAAAAGTACAATCACTCCTTCTCCAACTGAAACATTTACCAACAAACGTGCTAAAATAGTCTGACGTGTTACAGTAACACCCAAAACTCCCTTTAAAAAGGGTCTATTTTTTCCAGCCTATGTCACCCTTTTCCATTAGTCCTTCCATTCTTTCTCTGTGTGATCAGCAGTGAATCACCATCTCTTCTCATCACAATCTGCTGCAATATTTCATTAAACCTTAACCACAATGCAACTCGGTTTTTTCAGTTACTACTACAGCAAAGCTGCATATTTCAAACAAGTACCAACAAATGATCTTGCTTGAACTATGAAACATTAATGGCCTGAAGCTATGTCTGCAGCCAATAATAATCCTTCATAACACACTCAACATGCAGACAAAAACATGTTTATTAGACCTAAATTGACAAACTATCCTGGTGAGATGGATATGTAAATAAAAAAAATCAATGAAAATGTAATACATTCAGTAAAAAAATAAAGTCCTACCTGATGAGGAGCAAGCTTGACTAGTTTCTTCTCCAGACTGAGACGACTAAATAATGTCAGTTAATAGCGCAGTAAGCTCTCAACTGTTTCACCTCCCCCTCACATTAGACATGGGTGGTTGTGGGTGGAGTAGAACTCATCTCTCTCTCTCTCTCTCTGTGTCTCTCTCTCTCTCTATCTATTTGTATCTCTCTAACTCTCTCTATCTCTCTCACTTACTCACTCTCTCACTCACTCACCCTGCATCTCGCTCACACACACAGTTTGAAGCATCCTGGGTGATTGTGCAAGTGAGAAGACTGAAAGCCATTCTGAGTTGAGTTGTTTCTTTCTTTTTCACGTCGCTTCTTGGAACTCCACAGCAGGTTTTCAGTCCAATCAAACACCAGCTGTTTCCACTGATTAGTCCCTCCTCACTGGTTATTCACAGGCTACTGAATGAAATCAGCTGCTTTAGTGTTCAGTTGTTAAAAAACAAAACTCAAGGTCTTCTCAATACCAAACACCATAGTTCACATTTTTTTACATGCTCTATGATAAGTCATTTATGGCTACTATGGAAAAGTAAAACAATGTTTGATTAGAGAGAAAAAAAACACCACCAACATTCACACACACACACACACACACACCCAGTGTGTGAAAAAACATTGCAGCTACTGAATCATAATTAATGTTTCTGAGCATGTTCAATCAAAACTTGTTTTGAAGGGACAGTGTTGTCCCATTCTCAGCTATAGCTGAAGAGTGTGAAATGGCATGAAGATGTGAAACTGCGCTGTTAACAATTTGTAACAAACAGAACACTTTTTTTTACAAAGGTCAGTTCAATCGTTTGCTCGTCTGTCATGTACTTCTCTCTCACTCCTGTTTCCTTCCTCTAACAAGCACTGTGATGATACGTTGATGTTGATTAACTAAACTAACATATCTTGGCCAGTTTGATAAAGGATAGTTTTATTAAAGAAACACTAGATCTATGAAACACCTCGATATTAAATAATGCTTATTGTATTTTTTTAGCTTTAGAGGTCAGACATGCGTGAACTCAACTTGAAGTCGACGTGACATGTCTATTATTCTGGTCAAATAGATTTTTCTTTTGTAGATAAATATGGCAATCCTGGTGAAAACTAGCCTACCACTATTTGTCAGTGTTCATGGGTCAGTTCTGTAGTGTAGTAAGTGTGTAATTCTCTCTACCAACGTATTTCTTTATGCTTACATTAGGAGTTGCCAAAGTTAAGACTTTTTCAAAAAAACCTTTATATACTGCAAAACTTTTTTTTTTTTTTTACTACAAATGGAAAAATGTGTTCAGGATCCTGTGTACCTCATCTGAAGTATACAACTATTTTGATAATCAAATTGATTAAATAATTGACCTACAACTATGCCGCTTCTATGGTCACTTACTGAAATGAGCGCAATACCAGACGTATTATTTGAAAGATTTATTTGCAGTAATTCTGTTAAATTAAAGATTGAAAATTTGAAACACAGAGGTTGTTTTCAATACTGTAAATCTCCCAACTTTAGGCTATTTTTGCTAATGACGACAGCAATCCAATAAAAACTCTGAGACCAGTAATTCATTTTAGTTTCATTTCGATAACACCCATTTATGTTATTATCCAAGACTCTTTGTTCATCATCACTGCCGTGAAAAGCAAGACTTAAGAAGAAACAGTGATGGAGAATGGCTTTGATGTACAGATAGTCACAGTTTGTCAAGCCCGAGATATTGTCAAATATAGATAAAAAGAGGAAATGATGGATGAATTTAAAAATGTCTAGAACTGCAGCGTCATTGTGAATCAGAGGAAGAATCTTTAACGTCTGTGCTTTCTGTTGCCTCGCTGACTTCACTCAGCTCTTTGCTCTCTCCTCCACTGTCTCTCTCACTCTCTCTCTCCTGGTCACCAGACCCTGATGGGCTCTGGCCAGACGGAGTTTCTTGACCCGAAACACGCACACCAGGTTTTCTTAGCTGTAGGACACACAGACAAAAATATGAAATTCACAAACAGAATCTGCTCATCTGAATTCAATGGTGCTAGACATGGCCATAAGGAGCTGGTAGCATGTGTTGCTGCAGTGAATGAATGTGTAGAATACCTCATCAGCCATATGGGCCAGGTCTCTCTTCATGGCGTAGGCATCCTCCCCATCTGCATAGTATTTAGGCTCTACCTCACTTATCCTGTGGAGGAACAACATGATTACACATTGGTTATAGTCTGTGTAAATATAACAGGGGCTGTAGCTGCCACTGAGGGTGCTGGGGGTCATATCACTGGTAGTTTTTTTCCAGGGAATTTGGAATCTAAGCAAACTGGAGGGAGTTCAAATGAAATACAGCAAGAACAAATGATTGAAACATTTGTTTTTAGTATATGGTGGGGAATTTAAGACTCATGACTACTGATATATGACCAAGATCAACAATAATAACGGGTTACAAAAATCCTACGATATTCTATAGTATATATCCTATCATATACACTTTTCAAAAGAATCCCTTAATGTTTTTTATAATTTTGGCCCAAAACTAGATCCTAAAAAAGATCCTTGGTTGTACATTTTAATAGTAATTTTTTGTTACTTATCAGACATATGACAACATATGTTGATACCAATACCAAGTATCTGCAATAACCAAATATCAGGAAATAGCTGCATCAGCCCAGCCAATATTATTGGTCTCAATCACCTTATGACCTCAGTATTTTGGAAAATCCGGGAAATGTCCATGCTTCCTGTACAATATCCCTAGTATTACATACAATACAATAAAGATACTGAATTAAAGTTTGTACAAAAAAATATGACTTACTGGAATTTGAGGGTGTTGGAGTACAGATGCAGGGCTGCCCGGTTGCTGTGGTGCGGAGAAAAAGTACACACATGAAGTCAGAGCATGTACACATTTTGTAAACAACCAAACTCTGAACGAATGAAAGCGTCACCGAGTGCGCAGCGAGCCACTGTGCACACTACCTTTTGCGAACATGAAGCGAGACATATTTAGCATTGAAGTTCTCTATCATGGCCCGGCTTGCCTGGTCCATCAGCTTCTGAGCCAGCCCCAGACGTCTGTGGGAGCGCTTCACCGCCTGGAGGACACAGGCAAGGGTTTTTTTTTTGTTGTTGTTGTTGTTGCTCAGCAAAAGCCAACAACAATATTGTTTGTGTAATGCAAATACTAGAAGGGATGAAATGTCTCTCGCCCAGACTCACCAGGGATGTGATGTGTCCATGGGGTACATCATCTGGGTCCTCCTCCCTAAAAAATAAATCAAAGTAAGCTTTGGGAACATACACAACAAATCATTTCTTCAAGTGATGTCAGTTTGAGGGATATAATTACAGATACTCACATCTTCGCCAGCACATATCCCACTATTTTGCCATTTTCGTCCTCTGCAATGTATGAAAGCTGAAACGAGAAAATCAGACGATGTGTGTGTGAAACATACAAACTTAAACACTGTAAGAAATGAGTAAATAGGAGCTGTGATATTAGCAGAAGCAGTAAAGAGCACAGTGACTAACCTGAGGCCAGGACAGTCCGTGATAGAAATAGTATTTCATCTGATAGTTTTCTGGAAGACATAGCAGGTTACAGTGCTGCATGTTCATGAGGTCCTCCGGCTGTAGTAAAAGAAAGAAACTGATTGTCAGACAAGTAAATGACACGATGCTAATGCCTTAATCGGCGATATTTGCTCAGCAGTTACTGCAGCATGTAGGCTGCAGTAACTAGCTTAGCTAACAGTTAGTAGACACAGCATGGCTGTCGAGAGAGTTTCATCAAACTTACCCTGGCGTTTCGTATGTTCATTCTGTTAACTTTCTTGGTATCGAAACTGTGGAAACAGTGATTAACTATATTATACTGAACAATCAATTCATAATAGTTAGGCTGTACGGTTTGAAAGAGCTTGTCTCGCTTGCTAGCTAAGTCGTATTGCTAGCAAGGAAGGAAGTAGAGGAAGGAGCGTGCCACAATAACGAACCTTACTTCCGGTCACAGTGTGCGGTGGGACTTCACAGTAAAAGTTGTAAAACCCTTTCATGTGGCACACAAACGGAGACATTTAGTGAGTTACTTTTATTTTGAAGAATGATGAGAAGGGTGTTACGTTTTGGTTATTATCGCAAACTTTATACTACAGATGAATCCTTTAGAAAATACTCAGCTTTAAATAACATTTTGTGTCTTAATAGTTTCTACAAAAAAGTTAAATAAGCTTGTTTTAAATCCTTAAGAATTTCCATAAGCACATTTCAGACGTTTTACTGGCCACGACGCCTCCTATTCACTGAAAAGTCAATTTTCATTTGGGGGGGTTCAAGTTTCAACATCACACTTGTGTAAATTGCATACTGGACCATATTTGTTGTATATATTTGTTGTATATAATTTCCCAGTTTTGGGATTAATAAAAATAATAAAATCTATCTATCTATCTATCTATCTATCTATCTATCTATCTATCTATCGGCTGCAGATGTAAAAATCACGCCAGTAGGTACACGCCTTACAGGTGAGCGCAGAGAAACTTTCCACTTTCAGCCTTTCAAACTCTGCAGCGCAAACATCCACATGACGTCACAATAAATCGCCTTTGGGCATTTTCGCCTTTTTGAGCGGAGGGGACTTTGTTGTCGATATATTTTTTAACTTACGGATTGAATGTCAAGTGTGTCTGCTTTTTACAAGCGATGTTGTTATTTAAAAAAAAAAAACAACAAAAAAACAAAAACAAAAAAACAACACCGGTTACATCCCCATTGAGATTACTGTTGGTAGTATTATTTATCATTAACACTGACGTGGGCTAAATAACTAGATCCCTAAACACTCGCAGTACTTTGCCAATGTAGTAATACTTCAGGTGAACTAGTGACATCCAATCAGCAGGGCTGCATGTAAATCGAGCAGGTGTCACCAGGGAGGGACTGTGGAGGAACCGGATATTTTTAGTATGTCAGGCAGCGCCTTCAACATTTCCCAAATGCCGTAAATGCGTCTTCAGATCATATGTTCATTCAGAGGAAGATGGGTCTTTAAGATAATGACTCCGGTGGCCTGTTGACAGATGGCGAGACCAGATTGCCAATCTGCTCCTTTTTTTTTTTTTTAGAGATGTAGAATTTATGGGTACAATGTGATTTTAAAAGTTTGTTTTGTTTTTTTCTGAGGAACGTGGTTGAAAACGCCTTTTTCCCCCAAGATGGAGACAAATATGAGGCTGGAGTCAAGTTTGTGGGTCGGAAATAAAAGATACCGGGCGGTGCTGACTGGATGGCATTTCAACTGGACCGAGGTAGATAAGAAGAATCGCGATAAGAAAACGAGTAAGTGGCATTTACAGTTTATAAAGATGATGACAGATAAAAAAAAACATGAAACACCTTGAACAATAACACCCTACATGTAATTCTGTAATATTAAGGGAGCGACCATTCATCACAACTGCGTGCAGAAAACATGAAGAACACGTTGAACAGCACTAACATGAAACACAACCTACTGAGACAAGTTTACTGAAAACAAGCTTGGGAGCATTTACACACAACTCCTGGAATAAAGTTATTGTTATTGATTAATCAAATAAATTATTAAGATGTGAGAAAATGGTGGAAAAAGTGATGTCTTTAGATGATAGACTGTTGATCAGACCAAGCAAGTTTTTAACTATAATGTGTGACACATAAAAAGCCTCAAATCCTTGTATTTGAACCAAAAATAAAAAATCACAATAGTTGCGTCTGTTGATCAACAAATATATTAATCCACTAATTGCTGCGACTCTACATGATGCACATTTTTAATGCTAAATGGGATGCAGTCATTATTAGTTATACCTGTGTGAGGAAGGTCCACAGTGTATCTAGTGGTTAAAATACTCAGTGTTCAGTATATGCAAAGTTTATAGCTGAAGTTTGCTCTGTGTGTGTGTATGTGATTAAAGCTTCAGTGCCTGTGTCAGAGGTGGTCGGGGTGGAGGAGGGCTGGGTGGAGATTGTGCCCAAGAAGTTGGTTGAGGACACGGACAAAGGCTTCACAGGTGGGTTCTCCTCGGAGACTCTCAGGCATCAAAAACGCAAACACAAAAACACAAAAATTAATAAGAACATATCTCGAAGGGCTGCTTATCTTTTATTGTTGAGTTCTTAATGTGAATAATTTACATACAAGCATACTAGCTTTGCATTTAATCAAATGTGTGCCCGTTATCTCCACATTGCAACAGTTAACACTGAGCTTTCCATCGTCATCCTTTTGCCAGTTTTTTATGTGAAGCGTTGCAGCAGTGGGGGCTTGTACGGGTTGCTATGGAGACTGGGCCGGATTCAGTTCAGCTGCCCAAGTCGAGTCCTGAGAGACCAGTGGACGCGATACCTAAGAACTGCTCTCAAAACTCACAGTAAATATGGATGACGAGACAAAGCATTAAGTTATCATGATAAATCTTCCTCCATCAGCTGCATTTCATGAGTTTTGCTGGCTTTCACTAAATTGTAAATGTTCAAATGTATCTTTCAGGTCCCTTGCGCCCAAACAGATTGTTGGTGTTTATCAACCCCTTTGGAGGAAAGAAGAAAGGAAGACAAATCTACGATTCTCTGGTTGCCCCTCTGTTTGAGCTGGCTGGTATCAACTCTCATGTAATAGGTAAGAAACAACATGTTGCAATACTTGCAAATTGTTACTAATGCAGATGCTTGACGCTCTATAAGGTGAAGGGGTCATCTGGCAGATGATAGATATGAATCATAATCATTTCTTGTTTAGTGACTGAGCGGGCGAACCAGGCCAGAGACCACCTCCTGAAAAAAGACCTGACAGGCTTTGACGGGTAAGAGTTATCAACGCCTGTGTAAACACTGTGGTGTGAGAGCATTGTAACAGCTAAGCTCACACGGAGCTGCGCCCATAACAGCACAGTGTGTGTGTGTGTGTGTTTACAACAGTGTGGTGTGTGTGGGTGGTGATGGCATGTTCAGCGAAATACTTCACGGTTTGATTGGGCGGACACAACAAGAGGCAGGCCTTTGTGAGAATGATCCCACTGTCACTTTGCAGCCTTGTCCGCTTCATATTGGCATCATCCCTGCAGGTAAAATACACTGTTAGTAAGTATTCATAAACAAATGGAGTGCCATTTACAGCTTTGACACACACACATCCTGTTGTATTGTGCCTGCAGGTTCTACAGATTGTGTGTGTTACGCCACAGTGGGAGTGATTGACCCCATTACTTCAGCTTTGCACATTATCATTGGTGAGAAAGGATCTCTATACAAAATAAATCTTTTATTCACCATTTGTTCTAAAATACCTAAACACATTTTTGTCAACTCGTAGTCTGTGTAGCCTCCTCATTTCCCACAATACCTTGCAGGAGACTCTCAGCCTTTGGATGTGTGCTCAGTATATCACGCTGCTGCTCTCGTGCGTTACTCTGTGTCTCTCCTGGGTTATGGCTTCTATGGAGACGTACTGGCTGAGAGTGAAAAACACCGCTGGATGGGACCTCTCAGATACGACTATGCAGGTATAGAATGATGATTCAATCAGAAAAAATAGAAAAGACTGCATGCTGATTTACAATACATCATGTCAGATTTCTCTGTGTTCATACTTGGCTTTAAGATAAAAAATATATTTTGAAACTGTCACTGGTAAGGCTATGACTAAGATGCAAGTACTTAATGTAATGTAATAATAAAAAAAAAAGATTCCCCTTATTGTGTAATTTTAGTTATTGCTTACATCTCTAATGACGTTACTGTTCAAGCACTTCTAAGTTTCTAATTGCTCTCCTTTGTCCTTAGGCACCGTGGTGTATCTGAGCAACAGAAGCTATGCGGGCAGAGTTCAGTATCTACCAGCAGACCCGCTGCTTTCCAGCCCTAAAGACAAAACACGCTGCCTCGCAGGGTAAAACACCAACTGCTAAACATTACATAAAGAAGGGAGTATACACAAAATAATTAAAAGTGACAACAAAAATTACACTCTGCACACAATAGATCATGCTCCTGTAATTTGTGATGTGGTGACGTTTTAATACCAATATATACATTTATGATCTGGAAGCATGGGAGCATCATCTGTTGTAGAGACACTACTTCTCCATTTGTTATAATGGTTTTGTCAAGCGTCTACTATTTACTGATAGCACGTGATTTCTTCTGTGCATTCCGTGTCTATATCACAGGTGTTTTTATTACTTATGTGTTCTGTAGCTGTGACCCAGCTATGTGAGGTAAAACAGGCCTCATTTAAACAACAGAATCACAGTGATGTTTTATGTCTTGTCTCTCTATGAGGCCTAGTTTTTTTTTTTTTTAAAGCTTTTGAGAATCTTAGAACTGCCAAAGTGACTCAACCCTGAGAATAATGGCATAGAAAATATGGGTACAAAATCTTTTACATTGGTGCTTTCAATGTAGTGAATGTGTCATTTGAAGAGGATCTCATAAGACAGTATGAACAGGAGGAATGATTACAATGAGGAAAAACTCTTCCAGTGTTCATATGGTCACCTGACTGTTGTTTTTAAGACAGACTTGGAAAAAGTGTAAACCTATCCTTTAACCTTGTGAACCTTAAATGCTTTTAATGAGAAAAAGAGAAAGTGTCCTTGGGAGTAGCATCATTATTATTAAAGTACCTGTGAAATGGTTCAAATTCACTGCTTGTGACACCGTAACAGCTACCAACCGCAGCAGGGAATCAGGTGTTGGGTGCACCTTAAGGAGGGTAGGAACCATGGCAAGAGGAACTTGATATGGATGAAAGGTGAGCCTTGGTCTCCCGTTAGTGTACAATGCCCCTGTCTTTGTCTGAGGCAGCTGCCTCTGGCTGACAGCAAATGGTTTATGATGGTGTTATGAATGGATGTCAAGGTCAAGGAGCTTGTTATTTCACAGACTTCTAGGCAGAGTGAAAACTCTTTGTGTTCGTGTGTGTTATGTGTGTTTCAGGTGCAGTGTGTGCTCCAAAAGCACAGAAAGACTTTTCCCCCAGTCTTCAGATTCAGGCTCCTTGTACAGCTCCAACTTCAGCCAGTTCAGTAGTGACTCAGAAGAAGGTAATATCATGGACGGACATGAAAGTCCTGGGTTTGTGTTTTTGCAGCTTTTTAAATGAAGCATAATTACTCCCCCTCGTCAGGTTGCGTTATGTTTACAGATTGTGACCACTTCAACCATTGTGCAATTCTTCCCTTGAAGAGGTTTTTATTTGAACAATCTATAGAGGGATGAAGAGGTGAAATTTTCAATTGCTTCAAAAGATAAAAATCAAAGATTAACAACTTTTAGCAACAGAAATATGTTTTCTGTTGCTGTTGCTCTGTCTGTTATTTGTTCCTACCTTAAAAGCAGTTATTCATTTTAGTGTGTTAACAACTTGCAGTGATTTCAAACTTACTTTAGTAGGCAATGGATCACAATTAATATCATAAGATTATGCAGTTGAAAGCATAAAGTGATATAAAATGTTTGGTCTGCATTACCACACAGTTTGCGCAGTGGAAAAAAAACCACCAGTATGATCCTTCAGTGTTGTACAGTACGTGCAGGGATTCTTTTGCATGTAGCATCTTTTCTCTCATTGTCTGTCTCTACAGGTGAGTGGGTGACTGTGGAGGGCAGGTTCAGGTGTGTGTCTCTCACTTGTATGTCCAGCTCATGTCCCAAGAGTCCTCTTGGCCTCTCTCCGTCTGCTCACTTGGCTGATGGAACGGGGGACCTCATCCTGGTGTGGGACACTCACCCGCTGGGTTTCCTCAAGTTCCTCTACAGGCACACAAGCACAGAGGACCAGGTACCGGCACTTCCACATGAAAACAAGGCTAGACTAGCAAGTTTAAAAGCTACTTCACCCAATCTCTCTCCCCCACGTTTCTTAGTTTGACCTGCCGTTTGTGGAGGTTCACCGTGTGAAGGCTGTCCGTTTCTCTCTCCCTGCTGGCAAAGAGGAGGAAGGATATGAAGAGATTGATGGGATAGATGAAGAAGACAGTAGATACGTTGAGACTATAAGCAGGAATGGATCTCAGCAGCAGCTGGCAGAGAGAGACACAGGACAGAAAAAGGCAAATGAACAGAAAACAGCAATCCCCTTCCTCTGTGGTCTGTGCTGCAGTAAAGCTCCTGCTGTGTCAGTGTGGAACTGTGATGGAGAGATTCTGCCTTTCACTGATATAATCAGCAGGTAAGAGAGTTTTGGGTAATCTTATATTGTATTATCCTCCTATAGTGATAAAAGTAATTGTAACTCAGCTCAGTCATATGACTATTACTAAAAAAATGTGCAAGAATTTCCTGTAGCATCACTGTTTTTAACTTCTTCTCTCAGGATTCATGGCCAGCTGGTGCGTCTGTATGCCAGGGGCATCGAAGACAGCGGCGCCATGCACAGCTGCAGTGAGGAAAACGAAACGTGCGAAAGGAGATGCATATCACACAAATAGTGTCGCCACCTTTCTCAGAGAGAAAAGAGACACTGGAAAGGATTGTTTTTGCAAAGCTAATTTGTAAATTGAAAGAATAGCCAGACAGCCTTGCGGTCTGTCATCCTAATATTTCATGATTTACACTTTTAACAATGAAAAAAAGACTATTTATTCTTGGACATGCGTTTGTTGAATACTGCTTCTTAAAACATTGTACAAAGACTTTAACACAAATATTACACTTAGCTCTAGTGCAGGTTTTTCTGCAGGAACTACCTATCTGTTACTATTTACAGTGTGTATGCAGTTTTTTGCTTTTATTTATGTTCACTTGAGCTTCCAGAGAATACAATCATGACCCTAACTTCTTTTAGGCTTTATTGTTGTAACGCTAATTCAGCAATGCAACTTATCTTTTACTGTACTAGTGGCTTATACAATTATATAGCATTTAAAACATCTTTACTACAGCTTCCCATACCACACAAACCATGATATTATTATTGCATACACTAAAACACATGAAAGAACACATACAACTAAAGCTGCATGCAGCGATGGTGGGGCCCTTGCACCCATGCGCACATCATGCGTCACGTCGCTATATAGCAAGTCATGCAGACCACACTGTGTAAATATTACTTCCATCACATGAGGAGACGTCCTGCAGCCAGCAGGCGGCACTACGACCACAAGTCAATGTCGACACATAGCTATGTTCAGGACGGGACTCTTGTCAAGAAGTAATCAAATTACTGATAATGTTATTATACTGGTAATATGATTACTCACATCAAAGTAATCCAATTACTCTACTGGTAATGTGATTGTACCAGTAATGCAATTACACCTGTAATGCGATTACTTCCTTAAAACTAATCTTAATTATTCTACTGGTAATATCATGTGTAGACCACAGCATGTAAATTTCATGTTAATCTGGCGATGTTTGTCACATGAGGCTGTCTTCCTGTTTTCAGTAGGTGGCGCTATCACCATGACATGACAATATGACATGTAGATGTGTTCAGAACAGGAATATGATCAAGCATGAAACATTTTCATTTTTTATTTTTAACCACTTTGATTTGGAAGTAGCTTTAAACACATACCTGGATGTGTGTCTTACCAGAAGCAGGACATTAAAACATGTCTCCCTTGTGACTGTTGTGACTGACCAAAGGGCCCTCCTAGTATGAATATTATTTGGAGTTGTAGTTTCGTGTGTGTGTCTCGTTCAGTGTCATCGTGGATTAGTGATGATAGTATGTTATGTTCTCAACAAATGACCCTGTATGCAAATATTGACCCTATACCCAGTCCATAATCAAGGCCATTGGATATAGCAAGAAATAATCATGTAGGTAGAGAGACTTCCTCTACAAGTGTGGTGGTGGGAGTGGCCAATGCTGCTGCAGGTAGAAGAGTCTGTGATTTCTAATATATAGGTGAACACTCATTTCATTTACCAAACCTTTTTAATTTTTCACATTAATTCTTGTATGATTATTGATAAAAGCAGTTTCTTTTTTTACATGTAGACAAACAGACAATTATACTGCAGTGAAAGATTGCAGTAACTTTATTGTTTGTAAACTTGCTTGTGTGTGATATAGAGAGATGGCATCATATGTGGGGCTGCACCCACTTGTATGTCCCCTCATAGCGGAATCCCACCCTTTTCACAAGATCATCTGCCTCGTTTGGGCCGCGACTATGGACACAACAAAAAAAATAAAAATTATTGCTGTAAAATAAAATGTGCATCATGTATGTGTATAGGTTTCTGTTTTATAAAACCAAATTTACCTTCCATATGTGTAGGGGATAGGGTGTCTCTTCTCTCTCTCTATTTGGTGGAGGAGGGGGGTGAAAATTCTCCAGGCCTCCCTCAACTCATCACTGGGGCAGAAAGAGGGCCAATTCAGGTGAGAATGCATTAAAACCAAAAACTAATACAATGACCTTTGAGAGAAAATGGTACAACTAACCTGCGGACAAAGTGCATTTGATTTCCACAGAAGACGTCAAGTAAAAGTCTCTCATAAGCATCTGGGAGTTTTATATTCTAGCAGGATGAGATAGCAGCCATTAAAAACTGCTTGTATGCTTATTTCTTATTTGCTTATATGAAACATCATATATACATATACAATTGTAATCATTCAACTATAAGGAGCCTATTTGATGCATCTCTACACTACACCCATTTTTAGTTTCTAACATTTACAGCATCACTGTCACTGTGATACATTGAATATCAAATACTTTCATCTATACTATACTATACTAATTCAAATACTAAATACTGTCAATTTTACCACAAAAATTGTCTTATGAATGATGATATATCTATTGATAATATGTTGAGGATCAGCACTTTATTATTCAAATAAAGTGCCACAAATTTATATCAAGTATTAAATTCTGCAAAATTCCTGAATCAATGAACAAAAATGAATATTCGATATTGACAGTTCTACCTGAATGATGGACATTTGTGGATAATTTGTGTTATGTGGGCCTTATATCTAGTACCTTGTATCTGCTCCTATAAGTGAGGTCCAGCTCAGTCTCTTCTGGGCTGAAGTAAACCCCAGGCCTCTTTGTCATCATCTTCAGGTAAATTGCTTCGTCTGGCTGCACCCTCACCACAAGCTCATTCCTCTGACAGCTTTCACCAAAGATATCTCCTGGCACATCTGTGAACTGCAGACGCACCTCTGCCTTACGTTCGTTGAGAGCTTTACCACAGCGCAGTATGAAAGGAACTCCTGGCGGAAAAACATGAGGAGAGAAAATCAGAGGTATGGTCATAAAATATTGACCAAACAGAATTCAGAAAGTGATAAATAAAAGGAAACATTAAAAAAATATATTTTGCCTCACCGTCCCATCTTTCATTCTGGACGTAGAGTACTACAGTGGCAAAAGTTGGTGTGCAGGAGCCTTCTGGTACGGTGGGGTCATCAAGGTAACCCAGCTTGGACTGGCCCACCCCCTCAGGGTCCCCCACATACTGGCCGAGCACCACGTCTGACACGGTGACAGGAGCGATACACTTCAACACCTTCACCTAAAGCATGTCAAAAAACACAAGGCAATGATGATGCAACGTAACAAAAATGCACAAAGGTCCTGCTGTTTTTAATCGTCCTATCGAATGCGTTACCTTCTCATCCCTCACATCATCCGGGCTGGTCGAAGCAGGTTTCTCCATGGCAACCAAACAGAGCATCTGGAGGAGATGGTTCTGCATGACATCTCTACATTAAGAGGTAAGAACCAGAATCAGGACTAGTAAAGGTTTTAGTGTAACAATAACATACACTATTTCACGACCACCACCCTCCACTCACCCTGTCTGGATTGGATTGTTATAGCAAATCAGCAATTCATTGCTTATATTGTTATATTTTTATTATCATTTTTACTAGCCATAATTTTACTCTTATTATTATAGTTGTTATTGTTGCTGCTGTGCATCTCTGTGTCTCCCCCTCCCTCTCTTGTCTCTCAACCCAGCCAGTCAAGGCAGACGGCCATCCACCTAGAGCCCGTTGCCAAGTGCTTGCTCATAGGGGAATTGTTGAGTCTCTGTAAATTTAAGAGTACAGTCTAGACCTGCGTTATATGTAAAGTGTCATGCGACAACTTTTGTTGTGATTTGGTGCTATACAAATAAAACTGACTTGACTTGACTGTCTCTCACCGGATTATACCAAAGTCATCAAAGTATCCTCCACGTCCCTGAGTGCCGAAAGGCTCCTTGAATGTGAGGACCACGCAGGCCACACTGTTCCTGTTCCATATGGGCCCAAAGATGCGATTTCCAAATCTGGAAGTAAGAGAATATAAACACAATATCATCTGTGACAACTTGCAGCTCTAAACCTGTGGTAAAGATATATTATGAATCCATTATAATGTCATCCTATTTTCCATGCTGTACTTCTGGAATTCGTCTTTCTTGTTTTATTCTGTATACATAACATCTATGTCTGTCCGTCCTGGGAGAGGATCCATCCTATGTTGCTCTTCCTGAGGTTTCTCCTATTTCTTTCCCTGTTAAAGTTTTTTTTTCCCAGTTTCGAATTTAGATTGTAAAGCCCCATGAGGCAAATGTATTGGGCTATACCAATAAAATTGACTTGACTGGACTACCTGAGCACCATGAGGTTCTGGACCATCTCCTTGCCCAGGTAATGGTCTATGCGGTAGATCTGGTCCTCTGTGAACAGGGAGGACAGCTGGCCTGACAGATCCTGTGAACTCTGGAGGTCACGACCAAAGGGCTTCTCAACAATGACCCTGTTCCAGCCTCTGCTGCAAACATAGCTTATTAGAACTTGAATGATCAATAACAAGCATATAACAACTTTTTTTGGGTATAGCAGATACTGACTTGCTGCTCATGCAGTGGGCTCTGATGTTTGTGCTGACATGGTGATAGACGGTGGGAGGCAGAGCCAGGTAGAAGAGTCGGTTGGAGTCTGCACCCCCAGGCACAGACAACAGATGGGTGTTGAGTTGGGCGAAGGAGCTGCTGTCATCGTACCTGCCACTGAGGTACGAGTTCTTACTGAAGAAGGCTGATAGACACTCACTTTCTTCATCACTAACCTGAACGGAAATTATGAAAACACATTCCCACAGTCAACAATCCAAACATTATAATCTAAACCTCTTCAGAACTAATATTTTAAATGTGCTACCTTCATATGAGGCAGGCATGCTTTCTTTATGTCCTCCATTGTCAAGTTGGACCGGGCAAAACCCACAAAGTAGGTGTCGTCTGGGAGCAGGCCATCTCTGAATAACCACCTAGAGAAGGGAGTCGGTAAAAAGCAGTAAAGCATAATGTTGTCCAAAGGTCAAATTCCTCACCAAACAACTTCAAGCAATTCTTTCTTCTACAGGTGTACGAGTAGCGAGTCTTCACTCACCATAAAGTTGGATAGATCTTCTTTTTGGCGAGATCTCCCTGTGTAGATAAAAATGGTATAAAAGCAGATTTGATCACTTTGTGTGTAAAGAATCAAGAGTCCAAAGATTAAGTAAACTGAAGTGGAGTGAGTGGATGTGTTGAGTAATGACTTTGAACCCTCTTTGCAGAGATTTGAAGTTAAATATACCACTGCTTTTGACCAAAAAAAAAAAAGAGAAACAACAAATAAGGATGGCAGATTAAAAACTACATTTTGAAATTTGTGCCAGGCTCAAGGCCAAAAACAGTCTGCCCACATGTTTTTGCTACAAAATTGTCTCCTTGTTTCAATGTCTGACAAAGGGAAAAAGTAAATGCAGCACATTTCAGTCAACATTCACTCATTCACTGATTTCAACACTGCAATATTCTCTCGTGAGGATTAACTCTGTTGGGCCCCTGTCACTTCAAAACCATTTTCTCAAACTCTCTTTTGATAAGTTCTAGATGAATGAAGTGAAATAAAAGACACTGAACAAGATATTTGTTCCATTATTTTGAAGAGATATTGGATGGGAAGTGCATCAGTTATAATTTTGAATTAGTAGTCATTATTTGCATCATACTGTAAGGAGTTGTACTCACAGAGGCTCCCAAGATGATGAATATGTGCGTGTTGGGATGACTGGACTGCTGCTCTCCATAGAGCTCCCTCCTGAGCTGTCCAAACACCTCAGAGCGAGTCAAAGGTTCAGTATTCATCTTCTGGCTCATCTGCTCTCAGTCTATTCCTACTATGGCCACTTTCCTCCCCCTTATGGCTACCTGACACACACACCCAGTATGGTGAAATTTCAGTTGTCATCATTGCCTTGCAGAAAAACTCAGCGAGTTTAATGCTGCCACCTATTGTTGCAAAGAAATAATGTCATTGCTTCCTTGTGGTTCGTAATGAGCAGGTTTTTATAACCTCTGTTCACCAGCCCCTATAAATCCGGCTTGTTGGGAGTGGCACAACTTAACGCATGAAATCAAATCTACACATGCCATTAGATCCGGTTTGTCTATCCTGGACGATAAATTCCGCCCTACTCACATTTCAGGTCTGTACAGACGAGGCTTAAACAATTGGCAGAAATGTTTCTTGCCCAACCACTCCTTGAAGTGTTTCTGAATGGAAAGTCTTTGTTGCAGACGTCTTATCTGTACATAACCTCTGGTATGGCAAATATCAGAGGTTGTAAAAAGAGTAATGGACCTGAGTCTATGCAGAAAACTTCATGGCTTAACTTTAATATCTGTAGCGTCAGTAACCACAACAAAGAGCGAGTTAATCATTCTTTCAGGATATGGTGAATTTAGTAAATGAATAATGACCAAAACATAAAGCATCTAGTACTAATATAACATTAGCACTGTGGTACAATTTTCATGAGCAGAGTTGTTAGTTACAACTCAAATATAATTCACTGTTTAACCAGAAAATGCAGGAATGCTATATTTGTGATAAAAAATACAACAACTACTAAATTACTAAATGATCATTTATCTGATGAATTTTTATTTTTTAAAGGCATTTTAAGGCATTTCTCACTTCTTAGTAAGACTTGTGCATGATGTCACATTTCAATTGTCAGACAAAAAAAAAATTACTGAATAGTAATTTTCCAGGTTGGAATGTAAAAAAATGCACTGAATCAATGCAGTTCAATCAAGTTCACAGCCAATGTCCCACAATCAAACTGCCACTGAATGCAAAGTCCACAGTCCGTCTGAAGATCCCCAACCACCTTTAAATGTCTTTCCTGGGTTTTCATTAAAAATAAATTAAAAACAAGTTAAGGCCATCCCAAGCATCTTCAACAGATGTGACTGTCTTTACTTTGTCCTCCATCTTTAACTCAGTATGGCCAAATGCCCCAAGCTCCACAGCAAGTCCTACTGGACTGATGTTGAGTTGGCTCCTTGGGGGCAAGTCTGAGGAAGGGGACACAAGGTGCCACGGGTCACCTAATGAGCAGACTGGGTGGTCAGCTGAAGGTCCAGTGCTGGAAGAGGTCAGCAGCATTACACTGGTTCATCTGAACATTGCCTCCTTGCAGTTGTAAACATTTTCCGCTGCTGGGATTCTTCAAAAGATTTTCCTAGAAAGTTATATCAGAGAAAAAAAGGTGAAAAGGTGAAATGCCCAAATAAACGCATCAATATATAACGCTTGTTTATTCAGCATGAAATGCTCCTCACCTCTGTAAAGATCCACTCCTGTTGTGGTGGCAAATTGGTGCCCTTCCCCTTCAGCTGACATAGCTCGATCTTCACCGACTCTGGCTGAGGCATGAACTGAAGACACAGCTGCTTTCCAATATTATGACGCAGCTCCTTATGAGATGTATACTCAAAGTACTAGAGGAGACAATCATACGATTACATTCCTGACTGTCAGAGAGAACCAAATTATTTTCACTTCAATTTTTAAATCAAGTGTGAGTCTTTGTACCTGGTTGCCTCCCATGTTGTGACACTGGTACATGATCACAGCTTTACCTCCCTGGTTGTTCTCGCCAACATCCAGGCAAGTTTGAGATCCTGAATTCCTAATCTGATGCGAACACAGACACACAATAACGATAAGATACAGCCACAGTTTTACACAACATGTGTGATAACCACATATAGACAAAAGGATTTCAAGGCCCAACGTGACTCACTGCTCCAGATTTTAGTGGGTGCAAGTCTGGAACGAAGGCCTCTGGGTAGACTGTGTTTAGGTACCAGGTGAAGTTCTTGCACTGCAGCCTCTGTCTCAGATTTACACGATCAGAAATGTCCCCATATTTGTGCTATAACAGTGAACAGGGTATATTCAAACTTTTAGAAGCATGCTTTTTTTTTTGCAGTAGAGGGTGTAAATTTTAGATAAAAATGTGGGGGAGGACAGGTGATGCATTATATTAATTGTATGTGCAGTCAAGGTCACACTGACCTCACTGGCCATAACTTGAGCATTCTTGTTGCGGCGATAGAAGATGTTCTTGTAGTCATCCATCCAGACCTCAGCCAGGCGCACTTGGTTGCGAATGATGACCTCTGTGCCTTTGGGGAAGGTGTGCGGGCTTTTGGTGCGGAAGACGTGGCCCACCACAGAACACGGCATGATCTCCAGCTGACCACCACACTGCCACACCTGTAAATCACATTGGACAGAAGAAGGCAATTCAGACTGAGTTGATAATAACAGGGGGACTTTTTAAGTAATATGTAGGACTGGAAGGAGTAAAGAGACTGACCCTGAATGACATCTCTACATTCTCACCGCCCCAAATCTCCATTTTGTCATCATACGTTCCAATGTGCTCAAAGTACTTCTTTGAGATTGAGAACAGACCTCCGGCAAATGTTGGTGTTCTGAAATTTTTACAGGCAGACACAAAAGCTTTAGGCACTTAAATGATTCAGGTGGATTCTAAGTGATGACTAACGTGATGCTTCTTACTTTACGGGGTAAGTTTCATCCTTCCGCAGCTTCTTTGCTTCCTCAGGGATTGGCTCCCAGCCGAAAGTCAGGCCCCAGTCAAAGTTACCTCGGTTGTAAGCTCGGTTGGTGACTACAGGCTTGTTGAACTGAAAGTGGTTGAGGTCAATGGTGGTGATCTCTGGACTAACCACAGCAGTAGGCTCTTCAACAATGCGGGCCAACAGGGGTTCGAGCCAACCATGGAAACACTCACCTGAGAAGGGGAGCAGGGACAACATAGAGATGACATGGTGTATTTTTTTTTAACTCTGATGCATAAAATTGATTTTCTGCCACCATTTTCTGGTTTCAGGTGTGAAGACAGGTATAAGTGGTGGAGGTAGATTCAGAGTACAAATTATTTAAATAGAGGTAATGATGCACAATTAACCACGTACCAATCACAATCAGGATCAATTAAACACTCTCAGTTATGTTAATGACTTATAGCATGTGAAAGTGACACTTTAAATAGTCTCAAAACATGGATAAATAATGGATGGATGGACCATATTGCAGTAGTGCAAGACATTTTTAGTTAAGAGGGAAAACATTAACCCCTAACACTGGCAGTTCTATTGGCCAAATGAGGTTGTGTATTGTTGTCGTGTGTGCATGTTTCCTTACAGTGTGCATCGAGAAAGGTGAGCACTTCGCCCTGAGCAATACTGGCACCCAGTAGCCTAGCTGTGATGAGGCCCTTCCTCTCCAGCTGCCTCACTACACGGACGATCTTCAGCTGACGTACAAATTCCTCCAGTTGGCTTTTCAGGTGCTCTGCAGGGAAAAAAAACCCCAAACATATTCTCTTATTGCCTGCCCTTATGTAAAACAAACACTTGCCATTATGTACCCAGGGTACACTTGGAAGCCTTTTGGACATAGTAAAATACACATGGACGTTCTCATTTACTGTTGACTCTGTTAACTCCCTGCACATCAAGCTCAATTCAAACATCTTCTGCCATTTATAAAAGAGTGCATGCATATACTATATGCTGATAAAATCCAAAGCTAATTCCATGTTGTATTCCTAATGGTTTTCTCTAACATGCTGCTACATTATGAACCATCCAGACCTCTCGGGTCATGTTGGACAGGTCCGCTTTCTGTCAAAACAGAAAACTGCAGGTCTTCTGCAACTCTCAGTTCTTTTAAATTGGAGCTGAAGACCTTTCTGTTTGCTGCTGCATGTTATTAATTTAAAATGTGATTAATGTCCAATAATGACTACTTATTTTCCTGTTTTAGTTATCTCCTATTCTAGCTTATTTTCAGTTCCAATTTCACTATTTAAATGGAAATATTTAAATTAGTGGTGGGCTGTTAACGGCGTTAACGCGCTGCGATAATGTGAGACTCTTATCGAGCAATATACTAGTTTTTGAACCTCTACGCGCCTGTGAACTACTACACCAAACGTGATAGTCCATCATGGATGCAGCCACGAAGCCGAAAGACTTGCTTCAGGGAAAATTTATTTTTAAGAAGCTTCCCGATGGTGGCATCGACAAGACTAAGGTTGTGTGCACCTTATGCAATGCAGAATTGGTTTCTGTAGGAGTTCTTCCAGTCTCAAATACCACCTGAACGCAAAGTATCCCTTTGCTATAAGCAGTCAGTGATGCATTTTGGCTCCTGTTCTAATGCATCCCCTGGCTTAAGAAACCCGTTCTCAAAGACTTACTTTTGGTCAGTATTTAGGTATTTCGCATTCTGAATGAGCCATTTTAATCTAGTAAAAAAAAATAATCTATGCCCACCACTAATTTAAATGTCTTTTTCTATCGCCTTTATAGTTTTTGCATTCTGTCTTGATATCCTGATGCCTTGTGTTCCACGTAAAGCACTTTGCCTTGATAAAATGTGACATACAAATAAATTTGCTTGGCTTAACAGTGACCAGAATGCTGCTGTTAAAATGTTGTTTTCTCTGTTGGTGCTCTGCAGCTGTCGCCTGCCTATTTAAGAAGAGTTTCCCAGTGATTTTCTTTCATGCTGTTAAACAACAAACTGAACTCCAAGCCTCTTCAACAAACTCTTTTCTCCCTTCAGCGAGTCCACGAGTATGTTTTGTCGTTAGTGTGTTTCTATTTTTCGCACCTGCAACACTGGCGTCATCTACCAGGATGATCTCTTTTAGCAGGATAGCAGGAGATGTGTGCAGGACGCTGTAGACTGTCCTGAGGAGGGTAGACCAAGCCTCATTGTGGAAGACTATAATAACACTGGTAGTGGGCAGGGAGGGACAGCGACGGAACCTTCTCTCTACACACCTAGGAGTCATGTCAAAATACAAGGACAGAGAAATTGCATGTGTGAGAAGCTTATCCGATGAAATGAAAGTCACAGCAGGACTTACAGGGTGTCCAAACAGTCAACAATAGGCTCATTTTAAAACTCTGTAAAAGAAATCACTCAAAGCCTATCAGGGCTGTGACATGTTCATATGTCAAGTAGGATAAACATTCATGATAAAGTGGCTGCATTTAACACAGATAATGTCTCAGTCTCAACTTTCCAGGACACTCCTATGCTACACTCATACTATATTTACCTTAGCTTATTAACCATGTGTATTTCCAGTATAAGGATGAGCTCATTATGAAAATGCATGCAAATAATTTACCACCCTGAGCATGAGCTGAAACACAAGATATTATTATGGCCCTGCTGCGTACACGTCAGCAGGCTTGTTGGTAAACCAGTGATAAATCCACACAGATTATGCTGAGAACATGTGCTTACTCTCGAGGCCTGGTGTCATCCCCAAGACTACGGCTGAGCGAGATACGGTCACTGGCAAACTGGTTGAAACAGTGTCTGGTCATGCCATCCTCCTTCTCCTTCTCCTCTTCTTTGGTCATTTTGTCTTTCTGAAATGCCTTCCCATCAGCCCCAGGGGCTGCAGGGTCCTGCGGCGGTCTCTCCAGATGAGGCTTGAGCTCAGTCTGAGTGTAGAATCCAGTGGGGCAGTTGATGTCCTGGGTGGGGTGCTCCTGCACTGGTGGTGGCTGCGGAGCTCCGATCTGAAAGCCGATGTTGTGGACAGCCTCTCGAACCATCACTATCATCTTGTCCTTTTTATCCACCAGCTCCTGAAACCAGGGGTCCCCCGCAGTTGAAGAGCCAACATCTCTCTGGAGAACCACCAGAGCCACCATAAAGAAAGTCCCCCCAAGGAGTGCGAGTTTCAGGGGGGACATGCGCCGGCGTAGGAAAAAACGCATGTCTCATCAATCGTTGTTACAAGGCTGCTAAACAGAAAAAAAACAGAATGAATTCCCAAGATGCTGGCTGCAAAAACAACAACAACAACAACAATCAAAACCCACTCCTCTGTCACCATCACCTCTAAAAAGTAAATTCCTTTCCTGCAGCAAAATAAATCGGTTTGTGGGTTTGTGCGTCTCTGCAAGCGTTATAGCAGCTGGTGATCTAGCCAAACCCGCCCCCCTCCCCAGTCTCTTCAGGAAACAATCCCACAGGTCAGGTGGAGAAAACAGGGAGGAGGAGAGAGTGAACAAACAAACCACACCTCTCAGTAAACACCTGACTTCACCTGCTCCGAACAGAAGTCCTTCAGGACCCACGTGGCAGCAGGTGGGCCGTGACAGCGCTGGCTAAACCTGAAACTCCCACACCAGTTAATAAATAACACACCAACTTGCTTAAGATACCTAAGCAGTAATGATTTCCGTCTTCCTGTTTGATATCTCCTTTGTTTTGTAGTACTTTATTTATAGTATTACCTGGTATTGACTTCAGCTAAATATGTTTGTGGACAATAAAGATCTAATCTAACCTAATGTAATGAGCAACTGTCATCTGCAACAGGAAGTTTGTTGAGTGGAGCATTAAAGGACCAGAACTTCATAAAGCCACAGCCACAATAAAAAGGCTATTTCCTGCTATATGAAACAGGATGTCATTGCAATGTATAACATCTACTTGTCCTTAGGTGATCACTGTTTACAAAGAGACTCGCTCTTACCTGGTCATAATTAATTTATTCTATTCTCAAGCCAGCCTCCTTCATAATTGATTCAAGAGGACACTCTCTTGGTGTCCCCGAGAGGTAACAAACCACAGTCAACTTTATAGTGGACTCTAATGGGTAACCTGTTTGTTGGCACCACAAAAGACACAATGATCAACACAACATTAAGTGAGCCTTGAAGTCTGGATTGACTGTTCCAAGTAGCATTACAGTATTGGTAGGCAGGCCAACTACTAGATATTTCAGGAAGGAATAGGGATGTTACTTCACAAATTAAACAGATATCCATACTTCCTCAAAGCTGAAAATAAACTTACAAGTACAAAACAAGAAAAATCAAACGAGACAAAACTCACTTTAGCCAATTGCTGTTTAGCACCAAAAAAAAAATGAAGAAAAGCTGCAAAAAATACACCGCCTTCATTCAGCGTGTGTCGACCCATTTAAAGCTCTGATAGAGCCATTATTAAGTCTCTAGAAATCACACATTTGACAGATGAATTACGCCGGCGGTCCGTCTCCTAAGTGACACGCACACGTTGCTTAGAAGATAGATAATGACGTTATCATTCTCCAAGACGCCGACACTCACCTAAAAGTGACGAACACTTGCTGCTTATCTCTTCCGGTTGGTTTGATATTAGTCTGTCTATGAAGGAAGACCACCAGGTGAGTTTCTTGAAGTTGTCAGACTTGTGGGTTTTTTTGGGCGCAGCAGGACGCAGCTTCGGCTTCTTCGTGTTCTCCCGGCTTTTGCTTTAAAGTGAACAGGTGTCATTTGCTTACATGATTAGCTGAAGCGTGTCCCCTGCTGGCCTCGCGCGCCCTTAAACATTTCCGTTCAGTATTGTAAAGCACGCGCGCGAGACGAGTTCCTGTATTGACATATCATACAGTGTGTATCG
The DNA here is from genome assembly GCA_036937835.1 of Pampus argenteus. Taxonomy (NCBI): domain Eukaryota; kingdom Metazoa; phylum Chordata; class Actinopteri; order Scombriformes; family Stromateidae; genus Pampus; species Pampus argenteus. The sequence continues at coordinate 17,380,185 of CM072864.1, forward strand.
AGGCAGGGAAAATGCACACAACACATGTTTTTTAACTGATCCAAAAAAAAAGGAGAAAAAAAAGAGTGAAAGTACATTTAAATACTTATATATTTTATATATAATATAAGGCAGCTATTATGAAACATATAGCTTATGCAAAAATGTTTATATGCATATGAAAAATCAGTGTACAAAACAAAAAGTAACATGATAGTGTTACAGGTACATTTACAAGTATCTGTACCAAGAGCCTTTTATAGCAACATTAGTGCTTTTTCATCGGGGATTAGGAGGAATTTATGTCGTTTAATTAATGCTCAGCATAGAGTGCTGTAAGTGAACATTGCCATTACCTCAACAGAAATTCATTATTCATGCGAAAGCAATTAAATACTCACTCCTGTATCGCCCTCCTGAAACTGTAGACTGATTTATTCAGAAAAGGAGAAGGGGGGTGTTACTCGGGTTACTGTCACAGGGAGAAATCTTGATTGCAGGCTGCTGATTGACATGAGGTCTAAATTAAAGCCAAACAAAAACAATCCCACTTGACCAGGCTAAGCTGAGTTGTGAAATAAACTGCAGAGGAGGTCGTTTGTAAAAAGACAATGAATGAACTGATTGATTTTTTAGCCCGAGGTTGGGGTGTTAAAGTGTTTGACTTTTCTATAAGAGCAAATAAACATAAATATGTTTCCTCTTCCAAGAACAAAAGGTAACTGGTTCTATTTTAAAGTCATCTCTACTCAGGTGCATCCACAGAAATAACAAACAAAGTGAACACAATCAATGAAAAAAAAACAACCATTTATTCATTTCTTATCCAAGGGGAAATTAATCAAATCAATCATTGCACTATTTCTTCAACTTGACACTTTTTTTTTTTTAAAGGAAAATGCAACAGTGTTTGGTTGACGTTTCATTGAAAGGGCAGAAAGAGGGAAGTGAAAGTGCAGATCTCATTTGTAGCCTATTGAGGCTGGATTGTTTTTTTTTAAGCTCACACAGAAAAAAAGTGAGCTCATCGACACCTGGTGTACTAAACGTAAAATAAACTTTTCAGTAAATGTGAAGTACAGTCAATTTGACTTTTAGTACAATGATTCAGCTCCTTTTTCAGAACCAAACAAGAGTGGTTTTCTTCAGTAGTAAATATTAATTATTACATACATTCATGTAATTATTGTTTTGAAAGACTAGTTTGGGAGTTGCAAGCCTCCAGGTGCCAAATACAAGAAGATGGTGTCAAATACTGTTTTTGGAAAGATTTGAATATCGGTCCATGAAGTACTCGGACCGTGAAACCACATAATCTCAAGGCAATACTTGTGAGCAGACGGAGAGTTCCTGCATACAGTTAATCCCGAAGCTGTCAGGAAACCAGTTTATGCAGATCACATAATGTAACACAATCCAAAAATATGTTTCACAGGCTTTTGCTTATTTAGGTTGGAATGAAATCAGTCAAAAATCACAGTCCAGTAAAAGGCGCCGTAGACGTTATTCTCTTCAAATGATCATTTGACACAAGAAATCAGGAATGGACACACACAACTCTGAAGAATAATATAAAACATGCCTCGCAGCAACCAGTTTGGCAAGAAAGCATTGTCATACAGTATCATAAAAACCTCACAGTGAAAAGTTACAGTATGCCCCTTTATAGATAAAGATCAGCATTCAGTCACACACACACACACACACACACACACACACACACACACACACACACACACACACACACACACACACACACACACACACACACACACTTATAGAAAATGTTTCATAACAATCTCGCTTCAGTACCGTGATACTAATGCTTTTCCTTCATTTCGTACTAGTTTTGGCTCGAGCCAAAAATACATTGCAGGGAGCGAGTAATCAATCGTACATTTCAGTGAACCGCAAACAGCCTTGTGTGCAGACTGTGGCTAATCACAGACTGGAAGAAACAAAGAAGCCCCTGATAAGAAACTCAGAAGTCCAAGCCAAGGTCGTTGTTTTTTTTTTTGTGTTTTTCTATCTGCGTATGTGTGCATGTGAGTATTCTCCTTCATGAATAAGTCCACAAGAAAATAAGTGTTCATCGCCATCAACGACAGTGACGTTACCGTGGCCTTTGCAGTCAAAAGACGAATAAATTACTTAAGATTACTGTACTTTTTTGAACAGAATCATTAGTGTGTTTCATATCAATATCATTTGTTCTTTGGTCGTTTTCATCTTTCATGTTGTCCTTGCATATTTTCTTTATTAGCAACATAATTGTGTTTTTCATTAATATATATTTTCTTTTTTTTTCTTTTTTTTTTCTTTACAAGTTCATCACAAAAATCAATCCGCACAAAAATAAATAACGACTCCAGATGAAATACTTGTACTATTGCTCATAAAAACACAAGCATAGCCACTTCCGTCCTAAGGCAACTGGGCTTCATGATCTCTGAAGCAGCTTGGGGAAAAAGCCTTCAAACATGAACAATGTGTGCATCTGATTGCGTGACAACATACAGACGGGCTGAGAGCGCCTCTGTTGGCGGCCTTCTGTCCCCAGTGTCCCGTTTACACCGTGCTCCGGCTGACCACTCAGTCTCTTTGCAGTCTCTGTCTCGTCAGTGCAGTGGGAGTCGCGCTGCAGTCGGCCAGTCTGCCGTTAACTGCCGGGAGGACCGCTGGTGAGGAAGTAAGTGGTCATCTCGCCCTTCCCCTTCACCTTGACAACACCTCGACAATCCAGCTGGTATCCGTTGTTGACCAACACGTGGTACAAGTCTGTGGTCACCTAAGAGAGGACGCGGACATTTGACACCCAGGATGTGAGACATTCAACTCTTCCCACGAGAAACTGTGTCAGTCCTGGCTTCTCATTGAATAATCTCCATAAACAACTGCAAAAAGAGGCCTAATATGTATAAAGAATGGAATATTAAATATTAGATATAGCTGAGTATTGTGGATTTCATATCAATTTAGCAGTAATCCTCATACTAATTAATGGCGGAAACAATCTTTAGTTGCAGCTCTAGTATCTAGATAATGTGTACTGCAGGAACACATACTGTACAACAGATGGCAGCATTGTTTTAACTGTAATCTTGCCTCCAGCCAATTCAGGGATTAGATTTGGGGGCAGAAAATCTTACATCACTAAACTAAGCTGGTGTTTATCACACATTCCAAAATATGTGTTAACTCCGAGGAACTTGCTTATGTTCACTGTGGTTAAGATTTCCCTATTGACGATGATAATAATGTGGCCTCTGTAGGGGATTCAAATTAACTTTCCGCCTCTCCACGACATCAGAGCACTATTTTGGCTACGGAGCAGCATGTCCGGTACTGGCAGGAATTCTTGCTCAAGGGCACTTCTGCAGAGCAGATGTATGGACCTGAATTTCTTCAGTTGAGGGAAAGTCTCCCCTTCTCATTGTGGCAGGTTGCAGGCAAATGGCTAAATTAAACAGAGGTGCACTGACTATATCTGTAGCATTGGTATCAACTAAAACTGCAAACAACTTTTTTTGAACAGAGTTACAAACTGCCGTACCTGGATGTAGTCTGGTACTCCTGTGCTGTCCATCCGGCTGGCCACATTGACTGTGTTCCCCCAGATGTCATACTGGGGTTTCCTGGCTCCAATCACTCCTGCTACCACCGGCCCCATGTTCAACCCTGAGAACAAATCACCTGGCTGTGTTATTTCATATTAGTTACACCATTTTAACTCATTATAATGAGTGGTGCATTATAAAGCTGTTTTGAAAGAAAGTACCGTAGATCATTGTAGTTCTCCCTCAAGGATTTCCTAAACAAATGCCAATGAAAAGCAATATTTTTATGTTTCAAGACAAATCTCTGCTACCTTCCAGGCTTACCTATCTTCATCTGGAAATTGTTGAAGGAGTGCTCATTGAGCACTGAAATGTACTTTTCTTGCACATTTGCACGCACATCACCATGGTGTTATACTGTTGTTACTGTTGTTGTTTTTCTATTTATTGTATATACTTTTGTGCCTTAGCTTTATATTTTATGTTATATATATACATATGTATATATATATTTTATCTTATTTTATCTTATTTTATTTTTTTTAAATTTTATTTTATATTTGGATAATTGGGCTGCTCCAGGACCAGGGGAAACCAATTTCGTTGCATCCCATGTTTACATGTGTTGTAATGACAATAAAAACTCCTTGAATCCTTGAATCCATTTTAACTCATTATAATGAGTGGTGCATTATAAAGCTGTTTTGAAAGAAAGTACCGTAGATCATTGTAGTTCTCCCTCAAGGATTTCCTAAACAAATGCCAATGAAAAGCAATATTTTTATGTTTCAAGACAAATCTCTGCTACCTTCCAGGCTTACCTATCTTCATCTGGAAATTGTTGAAGGAGTGCTCATTGATGTATTTCATCTGCTCCCTAAGCCTCATGGCGTAGTCTGCCAGAGCCAGGATGTGTGAGCGGCCCTCTCTGTCATAGGTGGAGTCATTGAGGCCGGAGGCTGCCATGTAGGTGGAACCAATAGTCTTGATTTTCTCCAGCTGACGGAACCTCTCCTCACTGATGATCTAGAGAAGAGTAATCAACAGAGTGAGACAAGCAAAAGCAGCACTTTCAGCTCTAGGTCAACAACTTGCTAAGTGACACAAACTACCAGGAAATGGTGATTGTAGGCTGCATGAAAATAAATATCTAATTGAGACATCTTTGACAGCATATCCAATATGTCTCCTACACAGATGTAATTGCATTCATCCTTTTCCCGGATTTTCTCACATTTCATTTTTTTTCTCACCTCGTCAAAATCGGCGATGATCTCATTGAGCAGTCTGAGACACTCCACACCCTCGTTGTTAGCCTCTAGCTCCACATAAAACTCAGAAAAGTTGCTGATGGAGGCAAACATGACAGCGACACATTCACATGACTGGTAGTACAGCTCATCATTTCGCCGCTCACGGGCAAGAAAGTGGGCAGCTACGTCTTTGGGCAGGATGTTGTGGAGCAGGCGACGGTTGTATGCCTGCAGCTCCTCCATCTCTTCTTTCTCCTCTGTAGCCTGAGGAGGGACGTAGACATGTGGTTGCTTAGTATCACTGTCAGTTCACAGGATTCCTGTCAGTTCACTAGGCTCCTGAAGTGCTCCCAACTAATTGATGTTGGTGTGTTACAGAGTAGTAGTAGATTCTACTGGTTTCTGTTTTACACATGAAACATTTCTATTTACCTGAAGCTTCCAGAGGAAGTCAAGGCGTGCGGTGGACTCCACCTGTTGGCCATGCAAGTAGAGAGCCAGGACAAACACGGTCAGAATTACAGGGGTCATGACCTTTAGGGATACCTTGGTCACACTCTCCAGGCTGAGGAATAAAAGAGGAGTTGACAAGAGTCATGAATGAGTGTCTTGCACGGGAGTAAAATTGTATGAAACCCAACAGATGATGGAACAAAGTATGGAACAAAGTGAAAACTACTTGCCACTGTTCTGCAGTTTCATTGAAACCAAGTCTGGAGAACAGACAAGAAAAAGTACCATGAGTCACTGAACTACATTAGGTAATAGAAATCATAAGATAATGCAACTTACTGTTGTAGTGAATCATTAACAGGTGATAATTTCCTGAGGACAGAAAATAAGAACAGTATTCAAAAAGTAGGACTTGGCACAAGAAACTAGGTATTTTACAATCTAAACCTTATCATGAAAAAGTAGACCATGTCCAATCTGAACCAGTATTGTGACACAGGAGATGAACTATTCAGGCTGAAAATTGGGAAAGAGTGTGTGTGTCTGTGTGTGTGTGTGTGTTCCTAGCAGGAGACTCACAGGGTGTTGGCAATGACCAGCAGGTCTGAGTTGTCAAACAGGGCCACCTGAGGCCACTCTACCAGCAGGAGGAAAGTGAGCTGGATGAGTAGCATCAGAGCCAGCTTCCCTATGCTGCTGATGTGGAGGAACACAGAGCAGGCCAGCAGGGTCAGCAGTACACTGTAGCTGAAATACTGCAGCAGGGAGGAGGAGGAAGGTTTAGGTAGATGCACAAACATACTTTCTGTGCACACAGAAAAACACAAGCACATTCTGTAGGTATGCACGTGTGCATTTGCATGACCACAGAGATAACACGACCAGACACACATGCTAAAATGTTATGGGACTGACCTCAGGGAAATGGCAGGGCATGGCCTGGCTGGAACACAGAGTCAAGCCATCTTCTGCTGTCTTGGTCAGGTTGTGCAGCAGGCAGAGAGTCACTGATGTGTTCAGCTCATCGGCCACGCAGTCCTGCAGTTTTTCTCTGCTGCAGGTAAACTGGAGGAAACAGTCAATAAAGGTGAAACAGCAAGAGATCAACCTAAATGCTATGCTGAAACAAAACGCCTCAATTATAAAACACAATACAGTATTATAACTCGTTGAGTCCTGTTGTACGTTTAGTGAGTTTAAATGGTGCAACTCTGGTTTTTGTCATGGCCCAAGAGCCAGGTTGTGACATAGGCAGCAGACACTCCAGGAAATAAACTATTCCACACATACACAGTACTAAATAGGTCTATGTGATGTCGGTAAACATGGGAAAAATATGGTTAAAAATAGAACCCCATCTGTCACAGTGAAAGATTATGATTAATTACAGCTCAACCCCTATAGCATCCCTCCCCCTTTGGCAAATTGGTCTAAAATTAAAAATGCCAAGATGGTGTATAATTTCTTCAAATGTCTTGAAACTCTGATGATGTGTCTGATGGATTGATGGGAAGGGCAGACAAATTAATGGGGCAGACACACACACACAGCCCCAACCTAATTATATTGTGTGGAACAAGTGAAACAATACATTACAAGTCACAACTGTTACATGGTACAATAATGACAAAGCGAAGAGCCCTACCATGTTAGCAAAGGAAGAGATGAAGAGGAGGAGGATGGTCAAGACGCCCACCATTGTGCTATTTGCACGAGACTGGACTATTTTCTTGGTTACAGTCTGCAAGGCAGCTGGGAAGAGCTTACATACAGACAAGATAAGAGAGTTAGTGATGCGATGCCTGCTGAAGACATGTGATAATGACTCTCATCTAAACATCTCTGCAGGAGAAAACATATGAGTGGTGAGGACCTTTGTTCCTTACTTTGATGCAGGAGTAGATGGCGCAGATGAAGAGGATATTGGCAAGGATGATGAAGACGCTGATGTAAAGACCAAGCATGAGTGTTGTTCTGTGGAAGACAAGAAAACAGGCTCATTAGGATGCGTAATTCTCATTATCTCCTCATAAACTAATGAAGACCACATTTCCTGTCCACAATTGAGTATAACTGTGAAACTGGGTAAGGCGACTTATTGAAGACTTACTTACTTTGGGAAAATGATCATCTGAATGAAACAGATACAACAGAATACAAGGAGTGTGCAGGCCACATATCCCCCGAAACGATCATCAACCTTTTTGGAGTACTAAAAATAGAATATCAATGAGAAACATGTTGATTTGTAGCTCAATTAGCAATTCAGCATAATTTACAAGGAGTTTTGGTGAATTACTTGTCAAACGCTAACCTTTTTCTCAAGTTTGGCAGTCTGAAAAGTGAGTAGGAACTTCTTGACGTGGTCTTTCCTAAGCTGGTCGATGCTGCGTGCGTCGATTGCCCGTCCAAGAAACTCATCCACCTCATCCTCAGGGTTCAGGGCCTCCTGAGCACAGCGGCTATGAGGTAGATGGAACAATAGGTCACTGTGTGTGCGTGTGTGTGTGTGCGCGCGTGTGTGTGTGTGTGTGTGTGTGTCAGGGAGTTGGCTTATGTTGTGACAGGCAGGATGACTCAGAGCTAATATGGTATTAGTGCTGGGTTGGATCTGACTGTGTAAAAACCAACAGTGGGCTCTAAAGTTAGACCACTACAGTGACAGTCTGCCAGTCACCCGCTAATAACAAAAGCCAACTCTAATAACAGAAACGGGGTGCAAAACACTCACTTGTCTTTGCTGGATGCTTCATCGATGCCCTGAAACAGAGAAACAGAGTGAAAACAACACCAAAAAGTAGAGACAGTTCAGGAAAGAGGGAAAAGGGAGAGATTATCATGTAGCCACAGTACAAATGAAAAATAGACAGAGACTCAGACATCTGCACAGCTAATCCCTGTGAGCCAGACTGATGTTTTAATTAATGCTTGGAGGCTTCAAATTACACCCTCTTTGCCCCTAGGGCTCAAACCCTCTGAGATGGAGAGGACAAAAGGAGGAGAGGGAAAGATTGCAGGGAAGAAAAGGAAATGAGAATTGTAGGATAAAGAGCAGGATGAAGTGAGAGAGTGAGTGAGTGAAAAAGAGCCTCATCAGATTAACTTCAGTTGTAAATGATGTGCTGGGAATCCCTGGGAGCCCAGTTGTAACTCCTGTTTGTTTGAATTGAAAAGATCAATACTTCTTACAAGTTCCCACTGTCTCCTTGTACAATATGCACAATGCACACTTTTTTTTAAATTAATTTACAGAGCATTTCCTTCATTCAACGTAAACAAGACCATAAGTCTACAGCCCTGCTAGCATCTCTGTGAGGCTGTTCTTAGGCACAATAACAGTGTCGGCATGCCAACATACTAACACTGACACTGCTAATGTTTAAGTCACAATCTTATATTAGGATGCTAACATTTGCTAATTAGCACTAAACACAAAATACAGCTGAGGCTGATGATGCTGTCATTAGTGTTAAACAAACTGAAACTAAACAAAGTGTTGGATTGGACTGAACAGCCAGCATGACAAAATCAGGACTTTTTAAAGAGATTCTATGTGACAAAAGGAAAGTTTAATAAAAGTATATTATATGTATAGTAAGTTCTTTACAATAGGCCTCTGATTCTTGAATGACACTATATAAGACATACCTAATAATAACGGCCACTTTGAGGACATAATTAGAAAGGATATTTATGATTTGACTTCAGAGAGTGGAGGGGATGACACAGGAAATTGGATATAGACATGAGGAACAGGTGCCGTGCGCCCGACTAAGTGTTCCCTGCATGTATCTCACCATCTGCCTGAAGACCTTGGACTCCTTAGTTCTGGAGAAGGATCTGTCAGGCACCCAGCGTGGCATCAATCCCTCGGCAGAATTTGCACGTGCTCGCTGCATCTTGGCCATCATGGCTTTCTCCTCTTTCTGCAAGTGAACAGACCCCACCCATTGAAGGTGTTAGAGTGGATACTTTGACAAACAAGGTCTTCTATGTCAGGTGACAAGCCATTATATTGTTAGTGTGAAATATGGCACTCGTGTGAAGTTCTGAGCAGGTACTCAAGGACATGAGTGTGTGTGTGTGTGTGTGTGGTGTGTGTACTGACTCTTTTCTGGCTGCATCCCAACACTAAGAAGGTTTCAATGTTGTTCTCTTTCAGGTAAGCATTCCTTTCTCCTCCAAATCCTGGTTCCACCTCGTAGTCCCCATTCAGATACTGCAGCGTGGCTTTGGTGATATGGATACGCCTACACACACGCACGCACACACACACACACACACACACACACAGTCAAATGGCTTATTGGAGGTTGCATCAGTACAGTAGCAGGTGGGGTGGGAGGGACTTACCCGGCCTTCCCCCCAGCTTCCATTTGGTTGGCTAGAGTCACGTCATTGGACCAGACATCAAATTGCCACTTGCGCAGGCCCAGCACCCCACAGTGAACGCGCCCACTGTGGATGCCCACCCGCATGTTTACATTAACGCCCGTCACTTCTCTCACCAGCCTGCAGATGCACACACACACACACACACACGTACACACTATAGTCAAATACGTCACCTTCAGCTTCACAGACAGCAAGGGTTCATGTGCTTGTTTTGAGTGTGCTCAGTGCATTGGTGTGTGTTTGACTCACGAGATGGCTTCAATCATGTCTACTCCCATCTCTACACAGCAGTGGGCGTGGTCAGCCCGGGGCTCAGGCAGCCCTGACACACAGTAGTAACAGTCCCCTAGGATTTTAATACGCAGGCAGTGGTTCTCCTGTACAGTAAGGACACGCAGACACATGTAAAATAGTAGGCCCTGAATTACTGCTACCACACAGCATGCCCATGTCAAATATAGAGATTTTCTATGCATAATTTAGATGACTCATCAGTCTCAGCACAGTCTAATTGATGTTACACAATGCTTAAGTAATCCCCTCCACCCCCACCCCACATCACAAGTACATCGTGTTGGTTTTGTCACAGAAAGGCTACAGACTGTATGGTTACAGTATATAAGTGTCAGTGGTTCAAAGTTCTGCTGTGAATATGATGCCGGCAGGTGTCAGCACTCACCGATGCCAGCTTGTCAAAGCGAGCGAACAGCTCATTCAGTGTCATGACCAGCTCCTGGGCCGTGCACTGAGATGCCAGGCTGGTGAAGCCTTCGATGTCTGCAAACAGTATGCTGCAAAAGAAGTGGTGGTGGTGGTGGTGGGAGGGAGGGAGGTAGACAGAGGGTAACCAAAATAGACGGAGAGGAAAAGAAAGACAAAGGAGACAGAGAATGGGATCAATCAATAAAGTATAGAGATAGTTAGCATGGTCTAGCACCTCCCTCCCTCCCTCCCTCCCCCTCCCTGTCCAGCTGCCATGTGAGCAGGGGAGAGAGCAAGACAGAAATTTGTTCAGCTCTGGCTCTCATCATCTAAGCCAATGTAGGTCACCTCCTCTAGCCCTTCCCTCTGAGAATCACCACCCCCGTCCCCCTGTCTGCATGCCTTTCATTGCTAACTTTTGATAGTAATGAAAGGCAAGGATAAACAACACCACAGACACTCAGTTCCAGTTGAAGGCGACAGATGGTGCTGTTGGTTTTGTGAGGTCATCCACTGGGGCAGAACTGGCTCTTAATTACAGCAGTCCAAAGCTTGTCTGTATCTCCCACCCCGAACAAGGCTCTATGATTATGATACATTAGTTTCTAAATGGTCAGTTCAGATGATTTGCCAGGAAAAAATACTTATCCTCAGTGGTCTCTAGTCATGAAATTCTCTGCTACCACTGTGAATCATTTTCACTGGAACTACATCCTACTTTAGAAATGGTCCATATGACCACCACATTGTTTCTGGAGAGAGATGTTGCTGTATTTAGTTTTAGTTTTTAAATGGTTATTTTTGAAAGATGTGAGCAATATAAAAATAATTCAATTCAGCGCTGTCATTCTGGGTGATGACAAACGTCACAGAGACAAAATATGGGCTAATAAAACAACTATTTGCATAGCCTGATAAAAGTGAAAACACTTCTTTGTTTTTCTGTAGTTTGGGTGAACTGACACTTTAAATGCCCAATTGGTTTGAATTGATGAGAGAGCTTGACTGACCATGGCTAGAAATATAGATCTCTTTTACAAACATTATTTGACATTATCAGAAAACATTAATAACTTAAGATTTACTTTTTGTCTCGAGCACTTTTTTAAAATTATCCATGCATCAACATGGGAGAGACAGCAGGTTTTAATCTTGTGCTACATTTGGATAATGGATTGTCCCTGTAAGTTTATACATTGCATGTTGCAACAGATTGTTCCACTAAGTGCATCACCTGCATCTATTTGGGTCACCTCTGACAGGAGATCTCTGCTGCAGCCTCATTTCATTGCCCCCGACCATCATCACTACCACAACCTGAACTGTAACGGCTGGGCTCAACGGTACTATAATGGATGGAGAGCTGTAATCACCTGTTAGTACTGAGTTATTCCCACTCAGGTAGTGAAATCCAGTGGTGAGGGCTGAGACGGGGGGCAACAAACTTGAGGTCTGCCTCCCATCATTTGCTACAGAAAGCACAGCGGTGTGCCTAAGTCAATATCGTTACCGCAGCCGGTGCTGTCAGTGTCAATAAACAACAACATGCATAATACATGCTGTCAGGGAAATAGCTGTTGGAATGACTCTGTAACTGACACATCAGTCAAAGGAGCGAGGTCAAAGCCACTGGTGCTAGCTGCGATAGCAAACTAGACAAGCTCTCTGACATCTTCTTGAGTGTGTGTCTGTGAGCACGCTTGTATAAAGCATCTATGTGTATTTATCTACCTAACATTGTCGTGTTTTTGGATGTAGATCTTGTGGAACATCATATCTTCTTTCTTGGCACTGATATCAGCCTTCATCTCCATGGCAACGTGCCTTGGCAGCACTGACAGCAGTAGGCGCTCCTGAGAGAGAGAGAGAGATGTAGAGAGAGAGATGTAGAGGGGGGAGAGAGAGAGAGAGAGAGAGAGAGAGAGAGAGAGAGAGAGAGAGAGAGCGAGCATTTATTTTTGTCAGTTTCCACTGTTAGAAATGCTCTAAAATGCTCAATGAGTCATTCTGCCTCGTCGGCGTCGGCGTGGGAACGTGTTAGTCAAATAGAAAGGAATGAAGATATGTGTTATACTCCAGAACATATTGTTGACCTCAAAAACTGAGACAAACAAATTAGGCTAGAAAATGGAGAATCCCATTTGTTGCTCTTTTGCATTTGTGTATCATTTGCCTTCGTCTCATTTGCTTGAACGCGCACGTGTGCGTCTGTACATGTGTCTATCTTATGCATGTGTATGTGTGTCTACATGTGTGTACCTGCTGCTGGTTTTCCCTCTGCAGGTGCAGTCTGGCCTGGATGTATCCTCTCGTCTCCTGGAAAGCTTGTCTCTGGGAGACCTCAGCAGGGTAGTGGGTACAGATCCCGATCATGTTAGTGCACAAAAAGATCAGCACATTGGCACTGATCTGAAAACACACAAACACAACAGGGAGGATGAAAAGTTAAAAATAAATAAAAAAATACTTGAGAATCTCTCTAACAATGCATGTGGCACATCAGAAGAATACAGTGAACTCTGCCTGACCTGGATGAGGTCAATAAACCAAATTGATAACACTCTATGTCATAGGATTTACTGCAAAGAGAAAAATTCCTCAAACGTCTAAGGGGCCATTAGATGTGATGCCATTAGACGGCCTCGTGGTTGCTCTGCAAAAGGACATTCTCCTCATGTCATGCTCCGAACGGCAAATAGGAAGCCCAGAGGGTTCGATGTGATGCATGACTGGGGACACGTGAAGACTGTATGACTCCAGTTTTTTTCTTCTTTCTTTATAATATGTGTGGAAGCCATTTAAAATACAAAAACACAGGCAGATTCATCCAGATTGTGAAAAAAACACCACCAAAGAGGATCTTTTATTGTTATGTATAACAGATGTAGTGAATAATAATAACTCGATTTGTATAGCACTTTTCAAAACAATAGTTACACTTCACTCTTCACAGAGCACTAGAACTAAAATTAAAACAAAGCTACTCAAAATGCATGCACAATAAATATAAAATAAGCTACCAGCAGGCTATAAATTGAGAAAGGAAAAAAAGCCTGTCTGTACAAATGTGTTTAAAGGTTGAAGGTTGAAACTGAAAGAGTCGGGGGGCCTTGACAGCAAAGACTTTGTCACCTCTAATTACGAACCTTGATCTAGGAACATCTTAGACATTCTTGCCAGAGGACCTCAGACTATGATGAGGGTGAGGAGTTCAGAAGCGTTTTTTGGAACAAGACCCCGTTTAAGCCTTGAATGTAATTAGTATCATTTTAAATACGATTCTCAAATGAATAGATAGCCAGTGAAAAAAGGACAAGATATGGGTGATGTTATCGCATTTCCTTGAAAATTACAGTCCAACTGTGATGAGATAAAAACATGCATGACTTTATCCAGGTCAGCAAAGGATAAAAATGACCGTATTTTTCTTATATTTCTTAAATGAGAAAGTCAAAAAGCACACCTAGTTTTCTAGCAACAGGTTTAGCATGTATTGAATGTACTGAATAGAGTTTGGTGAGCCAAATAAGACAATCTCTGATTTGCTCTCATTTAATTGGAGGAAACTGCTGGACATCCAACACATAATATCATTGAGGCAGGATATTTAGACCATGGGTATACATCAGTGTAATAATTGGTACATATGGCTGAGTGTCATCTGCATAAAAGTTCAAAGTTTATGAATAATATTGAAAACTACTTAACTATTGAAAATAGTAATGGACCTAAGACTGAGCCCTGCAGTCTGTCATTAACAGTTATTAACAGAGATAACTCTTATTTCAAACATGCCATTGGTTGGACAATGTTTGAAATAAGAAGGGGGGTTCAATCTCCCCTGACATGACATAAAACTGGAGTAATGGCAGTTCGGAAAGATTAGACCTAAAAGAAATAGGATGGTCTTGCTTCATTCTATGATTTACATGGACTGGAATGGAAAAAGTTTACTAAGTGCATAGTCACAAGTAAACACATGGAATGAGGGGAAATAGAAGGGGGAGCTATAATAGTGCCACATCGTAAACTCTGCAAGACAATGACAGCCAGGTGTGTAGACTCTTCTGTTTCTCCAGGACCTTCAACAAGTGGATGAAGTCCAATTTAAGCAGTTGATTTGGGATGTCATTTGTTCCCACATGCACAATAATTCAATCTGTATAATCTCTGGGATTCTGCTAACTATTTCCTGGAGCATCACATCTGATAATACAGGCACACACTGTATAACAGCATTATCTGTGGTTTTAGTAAATGAAGTTCAGATATACTGTACAGTTAGCTTTGTGGAGTCATTGACCTTAAAAGTATTCTTATGCACCACTGCAGCCGCTGTCTGTGTGAGCTTGTGTTTTTTGGATGCATGTGGTAAGCCAGTATGTAAGTCTGTAAGTGATTTCTCTCCTCACTAGTCCAAAGCCAAGACCAAACATCAAAAATGGAGCTTTGAGCTCTGGACTTCCCCTACGCTCTGAAAAACAGACATCTGCACTCACACACACACACACACACATCCTTTCCATGCTCAGAAACACGCTCCAGCCTGGGAAAGTCACTTGACCCATGACCAGAGTGTTTCCTCTAAAGCTGATATCATCAGCAATAAGAAAAAGACATACATACATAGACAAACAACATGCACATAAAGCACAAACATAAAAGCTGAATTTACAACAAAATCATGACCTAACTGGAAGGCTTGAAAAAAAACTCACCAGTGATGGCATTTCAGAGGTTGGTATGTTGCCAAACCAGTGTGTCTTTGTATTTGTGTTTATGAGAAAGACAATGGAAGAGAACAACATAACTGGAGATGGGGATGATTATCTGTTTACATGCATACACTGCATGCATGTTTGTCCTTTAAAACATGAAAACAAATCTAATTAAGAGGGATATTGAACAGAAACTTATCCACACATGGATAACAAAAAAAGGAATGTAAGCTGTTGATCGAAACTCCCAAAGAGATTAGAAAAAAGCCCAGTATCAGAGTTGTAGTGTGATGGCAGGCTTTCTACAACATTCCCGGGATGAGGTTTACACTGTAAACATATACATAAGAACTCGCCATTTGTTGTCACAACAAGACAGAGATAAACTAACAACCTGTGCTTGAAACAGAACACCATTACTACAGGACGGTGGCAGGCAAATTCAACCTTTTATTCCAGAAGACGCTGTTAACTTCCTGCTTCACCTGAGAAGAAAATATTTGGGAGCACTAGATTAGGAACACCACAGTAAGCACAAATAAACCCACTGACGGCTTGCAGGTGCAGAAGAAAACATGCCTCATATATATATATATATATATATATATATATATATATATATATATATATATACACACACACACAGTGAGGTTCGCTCAAACAGGTTTTCAGGAAAGAACAAGAGGAACTTTTTTCCTGAACTCCTTGATGCGAGATGACAGGGCATGCTTGATGCCAACTGTCAATCAACTTTCAATGGTTCGGATCAAAGCTGTAGAAATGTGTGAGATACCACATTATTAGGACACTGAAGATCAGGAGTAACAACTTACAAAGAACATCCACTTGGATTCTTTACATGACTGGCTGAGCGATTTTATGCAAGCGCAACACTGAATTTGTGCCACACCGTTGCACAATTAGTAATTAGCCTATTGTGTTGGTAAATCATTGGCTTCCTGATTATAATGTTATAGACCACCAATGGAGACCTGACACTTTGGTCTCAAAGGGATCTGATATAACCTGATCACATTAATCCCAGACAGATGGCTCTGAACAGAGTGAGCCAGATAACTGAGTTAAGTGGTCTGTCTGAGATACAGAGCCACCTGCAGTTCCCAGGACCGTGCTTCTCAGCAATGCATTCAATTTACATTCGGGCTGATTCAGCTTCCCATGTGAGCAGGCAAAGTCATTACTATCAAAGTGATTTTGATAGTTTAGCATGAAGTGATTTTTAAACACAGTTTAAGATTTTGTGCATTTGAACTGGAAAAGCTACAATAATTCAACAAAAGCAAGGATATACATTTATTTGCAAATGTGATGCAACTGCAAGTGGAGAAACTATTGAAACCTTGCAAAAGCCTCAAAATATTGCTCCATTCAGGTTCAGTGTTACTACAACTCAACAACAATTGACTGACTACATTGTGAACGATAGCTCAATACAAACAGCCTGATATCTCTGAATAAGTGAAACTAGTGTGGGGAAACGTGATGAACAACTCATGTGTTAATGCCAACTTATATACCAAGTCACCACATAGTCTGGTGATTAGAGGCAGAAGTATTCGCAGAGACTTTTGAATAAATCTTGTGTGTGAAGCTATGGATGTGTGTGTGACTTCTGAAGCGTGTTGTGTTTGTTGCTGCACTTACAGTGATGTGTAAAAAGAGCAGAAGCTTCTCCTCATTAACACAGTGCACGCTTTCTAACAAATGAGCTAGACTATCTTCCACTGATGTCTCCTGACCATTCTTCCCGCAGACTTTTGGCTCTCAGAGGCAAGTCTGGTTCGACATTTACTTAAGCAGGGACCTCTTGGCGGTGAAGTTAAAAGGAGTCTAAACATTGGCTTATAAGGTGCGGCTCCCGACAAGGTGCTTTATAAAAGTAAGGCAGGCGGATAGCATTTTAAAGAACAAATGAAGGAAGGCCAAAGATTTTTGCTTTGCAATCTGTCTATAATAATATCCTCATGTACAATGTATGTACATGTGCACAGATCCAGTTTTCACAGCAAGGTCATCATCCATTAATTCAAAGAAAAAACTTTTGTACTAGTGATCACAAAGTTATGATTTTTTTTTTTTAATGACTGTAGTAACAGTAAATATATTCTTAAGGCATGTTCAGCAATGGCACTTGTCTGCCTTGTCTGTTAGCAGAGCTGAAGTAGTCACATGTATATGAATTTATGACCAATATTAAGTCCTGTTACAATACAGTGAGAACAGGTAAACTAAGAGCTGATAAACACAGATATGACATACTGTGACTTATTGAATACAGCCATTGTCCAGTTAATCAATGTTTGGATTTATCCAGGAATATATGAAAAGGGCTGCAATGAAAGATAAGTTCCGCTCACCCAACAACCCTGAGCTCTACTGAAGTTAAAAAGGCCAGAGTCCTGTCAAACGTATAGGCTCTGGGGACGCTGTTGTTGACAAGGGACCTAGTCTCCAGCAAATTGACCTTTGATAAGCATCTGGAGCTTTTAAAATGTCTAACAGAGATGAACGTCAAAGCTCAGTCACAGACTGCTGATCATAGCCTCAAAAGATAACATGTGGTACCAGAGCAGTAAAAATAGACAATACTATGAGACTTTTTTGCACTGGAAGTTCAAATATACTCTGGGTTACTATAATGTGTAATTACTGATAGAAGACAGAAGCCATTCCTTATAAAGATAAATGTTGAGTGCCTGTCTTTGCCATCTTGGGCCCCTGCCATCTGGAACCAGTGCTCTCTTATGGCTTGGGCCAAACCAAAATTGGTCTCCGGCGACTAGTGAGGCCACAAAATAATCTTTGAGAAACACTGGAGCAAATTCCACGAAGCTAAATTGAGCTGGATCCAGGCTGCACATCTGTCATAAAAACAGATCCTGAATTAATACTTGCACATGAACATTGTCCCGACATGAGACTTACTAAGTATATAATAAATATTTCAGCTTTAAATTTAGCAACTTCAATAAGTTGGGACAATATGGCTGTGATTTTAGTATACAATACAAGCAAAAAAGGACTTACTGGCCTTAGAGAAAGAATATACGGTAGGAAAATAACTTCCGATAGGACTGGACACAGACGTAAGAGTGTCTTTGTTTCTGTAGTTGTCATTTGAGAGCTTTGAATGACACCGTTGCCTAAAGCAAAGCAGGAGGGTTTTAGCTGTTTTATTACTTTCTTAGGGCTCACTTAGCTGAATTGGACCACGTAGTATCCTGGGTTTAGGTCTGTTCTAGGACATTTACCATTTGTCCCTCTTCCCCTCTATTAACATTTCCTGTCTCTGTGAAAGAGACACATAAAATTAGTGTGCAGTTTTAATAGTTTTTATACCCTCCACTAGCTTCACTGCAGCTTCTTTAACTCAAGTCCATTCTGTTTTTTTTTATTTAGATGAATTGTATGGTCAGAATATGTCAATGAAATGAGGGAAGAATAGTGAAAATTGTTCATCACAATTTCCCAGAGCCCAACGTGACATCTTTAAAAATCTTTTATTGTCCGGCAATAACAGTTCAAAGCTAAATATATTCAACAAACTTCTTTACAAAGGTGGTCTCAGAGAACAGTTTGCTTTTTTTCTTTTTCTACCAATAAACTGACTAAATTAATTGACTAATTGTTTCAACTTTGTTTATCTGCATTTCCATTTTTATTTCCTCATCTGAATTATTACAGATATTATTACTTTTTACAGGTAAAATATATCATTAATAGTAGCTAAAATTAATGTTTATTTGTATTACATGAACATTATATATAAAGCTGAAATAATGAGTACACCCGTGTCTGTTTGTCAGTGGTCTTAACTGCTCTGTGATTCTAGGGGACAGATGGGGGGGTGAGCGGGGCTGGAAACAACTTTCTGTCTTCGCTAACCCTCCACGTCCTGCCCACTCACACCCCTCACAGGCACAGCTGCAATTACAACACAGCAGCTGCAAGAACGCAAGATTTGGTTAATTAGCTCAACCAACCAACCAGCCAGCCCCATTCACTCCTCTTTTAGCTCTTCTCACTGATTTGAACTGCATCAGGGAGTCCAGGCCTTGAACTGTGGGACTGTGAACTAAACATCCAGGAATTCCTATTTCAGCTGCCATCTCCTTTTAAGCACATTGCTCAGTGTGAACACAAGGCCACCATTTCACTTTGACAGAGACCAATGACACGTGAACTTTAAGAGATAACTCCAAAAATCGGACAATGGGTCCTCAGTAACTAATGTAACATACATATATGTATGTAAACATACATACCTACAATACCATACAAGAGTTCAGTTTCTCTCTCCAGTTATATAAGCATCCACTACACAGTTCTGATCACAGTTTCAGCCACTGTCCTTTCCGTTCTATCTCCTCAACCATACACAATATTGACTTTTACTACAAAGCATACAGATCAATACTGGGACAAGAGCAACAGGTTATAGTTTAAACAGAAGAAGCACAAGAGCAGTTTGGTAACTGCATGAGCTAAAGCTTTGACTCAGTCTTCCATGACTTGCTCAGTCGAGGATGAACTGATACTGAACTCATGCATATAACGCATCTGCCTCCCAGCCCAACTTCAGGAAATGTCACATGACATGTTTGTGAAGCCTGATCCATCAGCAGTGCTTCACAGGAATAAAGGCACGGTACTGAGTTTCAACAAAGTTAGGCAACGATAAGCTTAACTACCTCATATATACCGTATGTCTAGTGTTCATTAGGAGGATCTGTTCTTTCCATTTTGTCAGCTGATCCGGTGAAAGTTGAATAGGTGGAGCATGTTAAAAAAGGGTCTACAATGTCTTTGACAAATAGACATGGGTTGTGTACAGAGATGTGCATTTCAATAGCAGGAAGGTGTTCCCTGCTTGTGAATATGTTTCGCATTGCTTAAGCAGTGCATTCTCACAGCAGCTCGACATGTGTTGTTGCTGTTTTAACAGCGTAATGGTAACTGGGATAGAGGGATAACAAGGCCATTCACCTTTCTGTCACCAGCACTGGGAACTGGATGCATTACACTGAACGGGAGCAAAACTGTCCTTAAAAGCCTGCAGGGCGCGCATGCAGCACAGATCAACATTTAACACCACTAATAGATTCCTAATATATATCCGTTGGCTGTGCGCCATGGCAGTTCAGCTTTAAATCCCTGTATTTACTTTTGCGAGAGAGCCAAGTTGTTAGTAAACCATGAATTGTATTAGAAGCCAGCGCTTCCTCATCCTTGACTTACATACACACACTATTATTAGTTCTGTTATTATTTCCCTTATCGCTGGCTGTATTTTAAGAGCAATATTTCACTTATCTCTAATCCTAATTGCTCCCACCCATGGTGGTGGAAGCTATCCAGGTTTGTATCATTGCCACTGGTTGTAATACAATAAGTGGATGAGTCACAAGCTCTCTCCCTCTCTGAAAGGGGGGTGGGGTTGTAAGTACAGGGGGGATCTATTATTTGAGCCAGTGCATTGTTTGGCAACCACAGTACCTGACGATGGGTTCCTACCATTTGATAGCATCCAAGTGAGCTGCTCTGATCCACACAGACAGACACAGATCACACTTCTTGTGGCCTGTGTTTGTGGGTGTACATAACGTGTGTACTGTACACCGGATTCCTTTAAAATAAATGCTTCAGTAGCAGCAGGTATCGAAGAGACTCATGGATTAAAGATTCAAAGTTTTGTTTGTCTATTCTTTTATCAAATACTTACTGATCTGAGTCAGGAAACACATTTGTAATCTTATTTAATGTAATACAGCTAATAATAGGGTATATTTTTTTCATTTAGGCAACATTCATTCTGTTGATGCTAAAGAGAGATAAAAGTTTAGCCTTATTTAGCTTTATTCTTTAATCTACAATACATGCAAGTATCAGACACAGCTCTTGTTATACTTTCCAGGCAAAAAAATCCTAAATAATTGCATAAAGGTTAAGGTAGCCTGTGTGGTTGCTGTCAGGTTTTTCTTACATAACACTTATGTTCTGCCCTAAATGCATTATGCATGCTTCTGTCATGCCTGTGACATTTCATTGATTGGTATCTTTTTTCTCCACCTTTAAGCAGGCGGATCAGTATGTTTCTCCAGGTCCGCATTCGTTGACCCCATAACAATCTGCCAAAGGAACAGGTTTTTCCTCTAATGCCGGAACAGCACACAATAACAAAAGCACATATTAGATGTACCTTTGAGACTTCGCTCTCTTCTTGACCTGCCTGTCAATAGCTCCACTTTAGAGGACTCAATTTGGGATTTAGTTATCCAAATATATCCTGATGCACACAAAAGAACCACTTCTGTTTAGTTCCTTGTTAATCCATATTTGACATCTTGCATGCTGGCTGCTTATAAATTCGTAGAACTAAACAATGGTACGGTAAATCACATAATCCCCTTTAAGACATTTAGGCACACAGCTGTTCATACTTAAGTTATAGAAATACATATATCAAAGCAAAATGTCTCTGCACAGCTCCAAATGCCAATCATGTAAAGGTTGCTTGTTTTTTTTGTTGCTTTTTTCCATCTACCCACGAGTAGAGTGACGCAACAAGAAACAAGAGACAGGTGGTCTCTCACAGGGAAGCAATCCGAGCGCCAAATGAATCTGTTTTGGTCCATGTCATGTGTGTTTGGTTGCATGTGTGTGTGTGTAACACTGGCGTGTATGTGTTTGACCGTCAGAAGCCACAGTCTGAGTGTGTGGCGCCACAAGGTGAAGTCGTAACAGGTGACTGGTCTAGTGTCACCCAATACAAGGGGAGTGTTTTCTGCTGGACTGTTTTAGATTTCAAGTTTGAGTACACTTCTAAAATCAGACCTGATTGTGTACTCTACCTCCCAGTGAGCATAATGAAAATGTACCGGGTAATAAAGGATCATCCATTAGGATTTTTGTGTGATTAACCAAAGGCTACAAACAAGACCCCATGAAGCTACTGGAACGCAAAAAGCTCTGTGGCACTGGCCCAATGTGGTGCATTCATGTGCTAGAGTGAAGATCCGACATTAGAACATTCAGTCTTTGTAACAAGCAGAAATGTCAGAAAAACATTCGTGTCATCAAAGGCTAATAGGAATTTAGTAGTTCCTCCCAATCAAAATGCTGCTGGTCATTAGACAACTGTCATGCGTAAAAACTGCTTCCACAACAACGTCACCTGACAGAGTGGCCTGTGGCAGACTTTTTAAACCAAATGCAGTTAAAGATGAAGTGTGTAAAACCAAGACAAGGAAACAATAAATTGACCTTTCTGTTGCCATTTGTGGTCATTTTAAAAATATATTATATATATTTACTTACTTAATTATATAGACAATATTGTGTATCATAGTGTACTCATTAACAAAAGAAAATTTAACATAAAAAAGTGGAAGGTGAAGGACAATGTCGATACAAGAATATAATAGTTTGTAGCCTTTGAATATTCAAGTGATTTAGTATTGCACATAAAGTTGGCGGATGTGTGAGAACAGAAATTTTTCATAATGCAACTGGACAGCATCTTTCATTTGACCTTCCCTCATCATTTCACACTCCACGTGGCAAAATCAAATCCAGATAAAATGACATCAAATTTCTTCTTTTTTTTTTTTTAAACTTCTGAAAGCTTGCGCTGGAGATATTTTCACAAGCTCAGCTGTACTTATAGTACCCTGTATTGTGACTGAATGTGCAAATACATTATTTTACCATGTCATACTTCTACTGTCATGAAACAAACTTCGATGTCTCCAGGGTTACATATCAATCAAAAAAGCTTTTTTTAAATTTTTTTTATTGTTAAACATCTATTGGTTTCATTCTGAAAGCAGCTCGTGGGATATCATTTTTAAAAGACTCGCATGTCTTAAGAACAGCTGCCATGTTTTTTCAAGTCTGAGCCATTGATAAGTCAAAGACCAGCGAGTAGTGGTTCATGTTTTCTCTGTGAAGGACAACACTTGTCCATCATCTCTGCCAAGCAACTGCATTTTAAGCCTTGCCAGATAACATGCAACATGAAAAATTGCAAAAACTGTGAACCGTCTAATTCTGTCTTAGTGGAAATCTTTCAGATTGTCATCCTTGAAATCTAGACAGCAGATAACACCTGTAAGAATGAATGAAGTCCCTCTGAACCCTCAGTCTGTTGCAGAGTGCAGACACTTCAAGTGAACAGCACTAGTGTAACTTGCCTTTTCCTGAAAGCAGTTACACCTTCATCTCTGTGTAGCTGTGTGAGGAGGCACTTCAGAGCATGGTGAAGAAACATGGAGATCTATGGAAACAATCCCTATGAGTTTCATGAGCTCAATCAGCCCGCTGTCAAACAAAAGGCCACTACATCTGAAGGGATATTGTGAGAATGGAATTATGACTCAGAGTGAAAAAAAAAGAGAAAAGTTGAGGGAGGCAAGAGACTGGCAGCCCTTTTACAGTCGGGTTCGTCAGCCTCATATTATTTCACACTCTCCATCCGTGGTTGCCCCCTTGTCACCGCTGTAACCTCCACCACCCCGCCCCCACCCGCTTTATCATGGAGGGCCCTCACAAAGACTGCTTTTGTCCTCGATGTCATCAGTCTCACATCATCTTAGCTCTGATACTGCACAAGTATCTCCACAGGGAAAATACAAATAGAGACACATAGAGTCTGAAAGGATGACGAGGTCCCAGAAGAAGAAACCAGCTTTCCCAGATCAGGGAGTCTGGCCATAAGACACCAGGAGCCACAAAGTATGTGTGAGCTTACATGCGCGATATAGAGTGTGACAGACTAAATGAAGTCCCTCTGTGTTCAGAATACTGCAAGTAGCTTGAAGCTAGACAGAGATACCTGTTGAAACTGAGAGCTGATGGTGACACACTATACTGTTTTTATGAGGGTGAAGAATAAAGAAAATCACCTAGGAATTTTCTCTTTATTTAAAGCTATTCATCTACAGATGTGAGTGACGTGGTTGATAACAGCAATAAACAACACCCATGCAAAGCAGATGTCCTTTCCTGTGTCTATTAAAAGCCCATGAGCCCAAGAGAGAGAGAGAGAGTACAACCCTCTAGCAGAACAGTGTGAGGCCCATATCCCATCATTGATTGCTCAGGGAACTGGAACGTACCATGTTGGGGATCCAGGCCCTTAGGCAGGGCAGCAGTCCATCAGAAGACCAATGCAACCAACCAGGGCTAGATTACATAGAGGCAACAGACCAATGTGCCTGTAGTCACCCTTTCCAGTCTAGGACATGGGCACTTAACACATAAGCTCACTGTGCCAATAGAGTTATGTCAATATCGCCTTATTCAGAGTGGCTCCACATCCATCTGGTTGCCTAATAGCTATGATTGGTAGAAAAAAAAACAACATGTCTCTACATAGACTAGAGTTCAGTCCACGTGTGTTTTTAGAGTTACTGATACCATGTCACACGGATTTCTAAGTCCGTGATCCTTTTATTCTTGTGAGGGTGAAAAAGACTGCAACAGCAAATTTAGATCATGAGACTCTCAAAATAAAGTTCTATTTATTTGTCAAGGAAAAATGCCAAACATTTGCTGTTGTTGCTCCTTCTCTGTGTTTCACATCGTTGTAAATTTAACAGTCTGGTGTTGTGGACAGAAACATTTGAAGAAGCTCTGGGATTTTTTTCTTTTTTTGTTGTGCCTCGTCACTATATTCTGACATATAGATTAATCGAATGATCAATTCGCCATAAGAATAATCAACAGATTCATTGCTATTGAAATTGTTGTTGTTCATTACTTCTGTTATGGAAGTGTAGTTTTTGAATCTCTAAGTACAAATTAATGGTACAAGCCGAGCGTACTCATTAACATAAACACATTCTACATTATGAGAAAATCAGTGAGAGTTTGACAGCATTGACAAAAAGAATAAACAAACAAAAGCAATGAAGAAATATTTCCAATGTGTTAGGAACTGAAACCATTATAAATGGCTAATACTGTTTTTCCACGTCCTCCAAAAAAACGAAGAAGTAATCATCTTGTTTTCCATCAAATTCATTGCACAATCCAAGTATCCCACCCCACCCTGTTTCATTTTACTACAATAGCCTCCTTGTTTTAGGGAATTGCGGCCTGAATGGCACCATGCTACATTATCTTGATATTCCTCCACAATACAGCTAAACGGGCTCATTCAACCCAGATGACCTTCCACAAACCCCAACAGAGTTGCCAATAGCTGCCCTACAGCACAAAACATAGGCTCATTAAAAATCTAATTTGAAAAGATCTACAGCACCATCTACTTTTAGTACAGCACCTTTGACATGGAAAAGTGGTTGAGGAGTCTGCACAATGTTTGTCCTATATTGATGAGAGGAGAAAGTAGGGCGTTTCCGCTTGTGACTACAGTAACAACATTGTGCTCAGTTGTATGGTGATAATTGTTGGTTCTGACAAGCATGAGTCTGAAAATTGTGTCTTGTTTTCTCCTCGATCGATATGTTCACAGAGAGTTGTATATGCAGCAGCTGTGATTCAACAAGACAAAATCAAGAATTAAATTTTAAAAACAGGAAGACAATCTTAAATTCATAGCGTGAAAGTAAAAACTGTCATTACAACTAGTAAAAAAAAGTGTTAAAAGTATTAGTAAAATATATTCCACCTGATTATTGTTCTACTTTTAGAGGTTCTGAGATATTGTTTACTCCAAGGTAACCATTGCTTTATATATGCTTTATGGCAATAATGGAATTATAGCATTTCTGCATCAATGTGACAAAGTATATAATGGACAAAAACAATCCATGAATTTATTATGTTATCTTTAAAACACTTTCTCAACCGAATGTCCAGAAAATGTACTATACATGTTGATATATATATATATAAAATCAACATATATAGTGATATATATGTTGATATTGCATAAAACCTGTGTGTACTGTGATAGAAGAATATCCACATTGCCCACCTCTAACACAAGTAAACAAGATAAAAGCAAATATCTCTTAGCCATGATTTATTATTCCTGATGAAACTCACCTGTTTGAAAATAAACTTGTCCTCTAGGTTGAGTTGCCAGGCTGTGACTACGTGTATGGTGGACAGCACAGCTCCACTGAGCACAGCAGCTCTCATTCTGACTGGCAGCAGCGTGTAGATAATGTAGATAAAGAAGACCGTCCACCAGATGCCCTCCGAGGCACTGCGGGGGTACACCATCAGCACCCCAAAAACCTGCACTACAATCAGCACCCCGATCACTAGGTAGCTCACAATCCACATGTAGTCCTGGTGGAAGCCGTTGCGGTTGCACACTACCATCATAGCCAGGAAAAGAGCCATGGCCACAGAGAGTACTGAGACGTAGGCCACATCTGGGGCTGTGTGGATGCAGTGGAAGGTCAGCATAACCCCACACACCACCACCAGCACCCCCATCAGCATGGTCAGAGAGCTCTGGTTGAGCCTAAAGAAGTAGCGCTGGTACAGGCGCTCAAGCTTGGCTGACTGAAATTTCTTAGATTGGAAAACCCACACAACACGCATCCAGCAGTCCGCTGCAGTCATTGTCTTGCAGCTGCCCTCTCCCAATTCCTCCTCTTTCCTGCCCTTCAGTTCACCATCCTCAAAGCCCAGGTCGACAGCCTTTAGACCCAGATCTCCACCACCACCCATCCTTTTCCCATAGTGATCCTCCTGCCAGCCACAGCGCAAGCCAAAGCTGCCCCCACTGGCACCCGCTCCGCAGTGGTAATGCTGAGGGGCCGCATTAGGGGGCTCGAGGTCCTCATGGTCCCTCAGGCAGCTCATGTAGCGTGGGTTGCACAGTGATGAGCTGTCCTTCCTCTTCTTGCCATTGCGCTCTCCCCATGCCGTCTTTCGTTCGTCCACTCTGCCTACGAAGAGGCCTCTGGCCCACGACATCCTAAACAAACATATGTAAACAGAACATGAAACTGCTGAAGCTTGGACATTTCATCTGAACATTTTACACGCCAATTGTCAATTTAAGAGATGGTGGTGTAAAGATTTGTGGACACTCTCACCTGTGTGGGCTTTATTGTGTGTAGCAACACTGCACTCTTTGGCCAGGCCACTAATTTATCCCAGCGATTACACACCATGAGCTCAGACTGGCCAGAGGCAGCGGAGGTGTGTCTGCGTTTTGAGCTGCGTCAGTGTGTTAGCCCTATACACTACCTAGTGCCTCTGTAGACCACCTCTTTTCCTGGGAAAACATACAAACAATACACGAGATGTTGATGAGATGACATTGACTAAAAAAACTATTCCCTGAGGATCAAGATAATTATGGATACATTATGAAAAAAAACACACATTTGTCTTACTGCATCTATTGATAGAGCTATAGTGTGCATATATGCCATTGTGTGTGCATGTTTTTGTGTACATGTACTCCGGCATAGAGTTTAACAATCAGTAGCAGAGCCATGAAATAATATCCAGTAAGTGGAATGTCTGCTCCACTCTCCCTCATCACCTTCCTCCCCCAGCCTGGGACAGCATTTACATGGAAATGATTCACTGTTTTGTTTGCAAAACACAAGATTGTGACAACAAAATCACGCAGAAGGTGCCGCTGGTCAATTTTGACATCAAACTGGAAAGTTGAAAACAGTCCTGTTTCAACAAAGCTCCATTGACTGTTGGATTTTTAACCATTTACCACAGGGACTGTTGGAGCAGACTAACAACTCTTTTTTGGTGGATAGCACTCTGCTACACTCTATCACTGCAATCTGCCCCTAACATCTTGAGTGGGCAGGGATGGGTGTGCTCCATTTGACAACAAAGACCTACTGAGTGGGCACCATCTGAGATCAAGAGCTCTCCAGTCCAGATTAAATTGTCCATGCTTCCCCCATTAGCTTTGATGACTCACTATGGCTGGCTTCTGGCAGCACATGTCAAGGACACTGGTAACCTCTAAACTTAATAAGCAAATCTCTGCTAGACTGACTGAGACAAACAGTGGGAAGAGCGCACATGAAAGGCACACATGGCCATGCTTATGATCAACAGCAGCTTGTAATAAGAGTTACTCAAATACACACATACACTTCATTTCATTGAATTAAAATATACATCATGGATTGAATCAAAAGTATATTTTATTTAATTGAAAATTACAAACTTAGTATGTTTTTATTATTATTATTCCTCAGTAGCTATATTTCAATTAAACTCCCTCTGATCTAGTAATATCCAATCTCAATAATTACAAACTAGTTGTGCAATCAGCATGCCATTTCATAATGAGAGCATCGATCTCATCTTTCTGTTGCAAGCTTCCAGCAGGAATAACCTTAGTCCTCGACTCACCTTTGATACAATTTACCACAGGTCAGGCAGCTACACGCGTCTCTTATGCAATGCAACCTCCACATGCACGCATCTGCCTCAGAATATGAATGTCTGTACGACATATGGGGCGATTTGAGTCTGCTGTCCTGTCTGCATCACAAATTAAGAGGATGCTGATGCTCTCCGTTATACTCTAGCAATGTAATAAACAGTAATATGGAGATGAACAGAAGTAATCACTGTCATCACTAGCCTGACATTTAAAAAAAAAATGTTTAGCAATTACACGTGTAGGCCCAGGCTGTTTGATTGCAAGCAGTCGGTCGAAGCGCATTACATAACAGGACGCTCCAAGTAGCCTACAGGCGAAGTCGACAGTTCCCCATGTTCACATGTAGCCTCTTTAAGCACACTACACATGTGTGACTGGATAGCCTGAAGTCAGCCGGGAGTATATGTAGGTTGCAGAAGAAAGTGCAGCTCGACACACATCGCCGCCTTCACCAACTTATCAGGAGTAAAACATTCCGTCAGGCAACTTGCTGCGGCGTCAGATCCTCTGGTATCGCAGGGATGTGCTGTTCAGTTTACAGCACAGATGTATAGTGGTATCTGGGTCTATATAGGCTATATACCGGGCCTGTCTCCCTCAATATAAACGTGTACGTCATTATGTTTAGACTCCAAACAGGTCACTGGACGAGCAGAAATTGGTGACAATAATGTGGGCCAAAAAAAGGCAAACTGTAAAACGGCTATTAATCACTCATCATTAAATAACGCGTATAGTGTGTACAGTCCTGCAAGAACAGTTCGAGGTCCTCAACGCCGCCGCAATCACCACAGTTTAAACACTGGAGTACAAGTCAGCTGTTGGCATTTCCCCCCCTCGACTGCTGTATCCTCTTACTGCATTTCGGTTTAGCCGACCTGCAACAAATTGACACTGTGCACAGCGGTTGCCCAACACAGCCGCGGGAAAAAAAAGAAAGCTTAACAGAGGCAATGTAGGCTACTCACCATTGGATATCCTCATTACAGGAGTAACTGTAACACCGCAGTGGAGCTCCAGTTTAGCTCTCGTCTTCAGGCTTCAGATGCGGGTCTGTCAGTCTGGAAGCGGGGGAACACTGCGAAATCAGCCGGACAAGCTCAGCTGTTCTTCAGCCAGAGCTACAGTACAGTCCCACCGCTTCGACCTCCCCGGCACCCTTTCTCTCTCTCTCTGTGTGTGCGTGTGTGACTCTATCTTTCTATCAGACACACAAACACACATATAGGCTGCACAATCACAAGAGCTGCATTCCCATCCGTGAACACACGAGTCCCCCTAGAGGTAGGTGTGTGTGTGTGTGTGTGTGTGTGTGTGTGTTCTGCACCGGTGTTAATTTGTTCTTCATATTAATTACGAACATTATAAACTCACAGTGTCACCTAATTATATCGGAGCAAATACATATTTTCATATTGTTTTGTGGCAGAAAACTCACTCATTGCTGTTACACACCACACTCAGACAGCGTTATAGCGCCACCCAGTGGATGTATAATCACTGCAATGGTACTTGGAAGCAGTCAAACTAAAACAACTCCACCTTGTTTTTCTTTTGTAAAGTTGTTGCATACATTAGGCGTGGCTATTTTCAAAAAACAGTAAGACAAGAATTGAAAACACGGTTAATGTTTTCAACGTCCAATCAGACAGGAAGAGGAGCCAATCACATGGTTGAAGTTTGAGCTGTAAACCAGTAAGGTATGTTGACACAGAGGAATATGTTGACTTGTTTTATCCTTTAAAACAACTACACACCCTTGGAGATCCCACCTGGAACATTAGCAGAGTTGGTACACTAATAGTAGGCCTATTCATATAGAGCAGAACTCTAAAATATACCAATAAACCTACATGCACTGCAACTATTAGCCTAATAAAATAATTATACTATTACTAACAGTAACAATAAAAAAGAAAAGAAAACAATCACTGTTATGGTTGAGGTGAGAGTTGTAATTAAGCCAACTGCAATTTACAGTTTTATTCAAATTGAATTGATATGACATTGTTGGTACACTTCCTGTCCATTTCTTTAAATGCTTTCTGCTGTTTCAAAAAGATATCAGAGCAGATGATCAAGGATGTGTGCTTAGAACTTGACAAACCTGCATTTTCATACTACGCACCACAGGTATAGAATCATTTACTAGACAAACTTCATTTGGAAACATTGCCTTCACAACAGGCATTTGACCACCACCACCAAAACATGTATTATGAGGATGTTCTCACTAGTCAAACTCTCATTTATGCCTCTCGTATCCTATGTTATTGTGTGAAATGCTATATGCTAATATCGTGAATTATTTTTATGCATTAAGCTACTCTATGCTGCCATTGTTTCATGCAGTACATCACTCTGCATAGTGAAGTTAAGTAACAATAAGTGATTTCTTTTAATGGCATGAAACACCTCTGCATTACCCCACACCTACCCCCATAACACCGATACATGTGCTACTTTATCAGCTAAAAATGACACCATGAATATCTATAAGAATTTATTTTAACAAACTGTTAACAAGTAACATAACTGTAAAAAATGAATGAATCTTACAGCACCGTCCTCAAGCAAGCCGCTGTAAACCTCAAATGTAACCTGCACAGGGATAGATAGAAGGAGAGATAAAAGGGTGTTGAGCATGGTAAAGATACATAGAGGTTAGTTACACATACAGATAAAGCTGGGTGACAAAATTCAAAACAAAACAAAAAAAACACTAAATGTTTGACCCTTACAGTCTTTACAGTGAGGCGATCCGGTGGCTCTGTTATGCTGTGGGGGGCATTATGCTGCCATGGTTTGGGTCTCCTTGTTCCCTTAGGGAGAATGGGCACTGCAAATTAATACAAAGTTGTTCTGAGTGATCACTTTTATCCTATGATGAAACATTTCTATCCTGAGGGATGACAATGCCCCCCATTCATAGGGCCACTAAATGCTTTGATAAAAATGTATGAAAACAATATGAATCATATGCTTTGACCTTCACAGTCACAGATCTCAAATCAATTGAATACCTATGGGTGTTAAGACAGCTCTCCACCATGATTAAACACCAAATGTTAATTAATGTAAATATTCTAGAAGAACAGCGACTTGAGACTATAATAAATGCCTAGGTGCATTCAAACTGTTCTGGTGTGGTGGACCTGCACCTCAAGACACTTTGTTGGTCTGTCCTTTGTCACATAGATAGATAGAGACAGGTAGATACACAGATATATACATATTCATACAGTAATATATAAAATATCAACATTAATTTGGACAATAAGGTGAGGGGTGCCTGGTATTATATTGTGGCATATTCGCAATCAGTGGCTGTGGCACAAGATTGCATAATTAAATTAAAATTAATTAAATTGAACTGCAACATTCTGCATATATAGTAACATTTAATAAATAAAATCAGGCTGAAACACAGCAGTAGTAGTAAAAAATACCAAACTGAGCCAGTTCAAAGTATACTTCACTACCAGACTGGTCACTAACCAGACTGCTGTAAAATGCCTTTAACATAAATAATAGTCACAAAACTGATTTAAAAACAAAAATAATAATTACACACCTGACCAGCCCCAAATAACTACAAGTCCTTCTCTGTGATAAATGTAGTAAACCAAACACAACCTGCAGTTTGATGAAAGCTTATATAGCTTTCACCGCTACTGGCTCATTTGAGTATCGGATTTTCCACAGAAGGACCGTCCTGCACACCTTGTCAGTTAATGAGGTATTTAAAACACATTTATTTCTCTGGTTGCTAAGAAACGTTAACATGTCAACATTACATTTCAATCTTACCTTACAACTTAATTTGGACAGGAGAGCTGTTAGCACTGTAAAAATCTGACCAGCTATATAAGGTTTCCAATGTACTACAAGCCATAATAAAGTTAGCTTAATGTCGCTACTTGGTTGTAAGCCTGTTTTAAAGTAAGCGCGCTAAGCTAGCTTCGTGTTTCTCCGTGTGCTAACTAATTAATTCACAGGCATTTTTTGTAAACTGTGACAGTTATTGTCAAGAACAACCGAAAAGCCCCAAACACATCACTTAAGTTCATAAACAATGTAGGAAATGTAGTCACCGCCCAAACATCCACTGTGAGCATTTTAGCATCTAGCATTTAGCCAGCATGCACCTGTTGGTCACTCAACATTTTGGGTGTGTTTGATATGGTTCACTTGTCGTGCTCACTGGGTGGTGCTTAAATCAGTGATTGATAAGAGTAAATGCAACCTTTTTAACTTACCATCAGCTAAGTGCACTTCATCAGGACTTTTTCATGTGCCTTGGTTTTACTCATTTAAAATGTAGCGACATAAAATACTTACTTATTTCCTCTAGTAATGCAGGCCTCCACTGTGAGTCTGTAACAGAGATTCAGTCAGATTCAGTGTCACACGCCATGTCCTCCTCCACATCCTGTATTCCTCTTGCCTTTGCACCAGGTCAGGTTCAGCTGCCCGCCCTCCGCTGCTTTCTCTGCTCCTTTCTTTTCTTGTGCTGTGACACTCAGGACAGCCGAGCATTGCTCAGTTGAGACTCCCACCCCTGCATACTTGTTATTTGTTTGTTTAGCCAGTTTAACATCTACAATTGCT
This sequence comes from Pampus argenteus, assembly GCA_036937835.1. NCBI lineage: Eukaryota > Metazoa > Chordata > Actinopteri > Scombriformes > Stromateidae > Pampus > Pampus argenteus. The sequence goes on from CM072864.1 coordinate 17,413,225, forward strand.
CTCACAAACTATTCTGTGTTCTGTATTTATGGTTTAATTAGAGACAGACACGTATTTAGGTTTATTTATTGTTTAATGATTTAAGGCCTTTCTTGAGTTACAGATTGGCTTGGGTTGTGTTAATTTACAATACTCACCACATTTCTAGGAGAAAAAAAGAGGATGCATAGAAACACTTCCAGGTTTTAAACTCTCATTGACATCACCAGTGATGTCATGGGTTAGACCAAGTATGGGGGGAATTTATTATATTTAGTTAAAGCTTTGGTTTTGTATTTATGATATTTGCACTTATTTCGGTTTTTACTGAGGACTATGCTGTGTCGTGATGTGTGTGTGTAAACAATGTCAAATGATACAAGTGTCAATGTCATATGCCAGTTGTTGGTATAAAGGAACGGAGACCCCTGCTAGAAATGTGGTTCTGCTTAGATAGATTGGAGAGCCTATTTAAGGGGAGAGTCGTTTGTTTGCAAAGGAGTAGAACTGCTGCTATGGTGGTGGCATCTGGTCAAAATAAATCAGCTTTTCTCTCCATTTGTTGTTGTCCATTGTTTTAGAATGTATTAATTGTATTACATGCTAATGAAGAAATTAGATTTTTGTCCATTATCTATTCAAAGGAGAATGGACAGAACATAACTTACTGTAACATTAACAGTGTCTTGAAGTGAGTTTATTCTGATGAAATATGAAAAGCATTGGACGTAAGTTTTTTTTAATCAGTCATGCTAACTAGCTACATCTGTACTGTTTTTCAGTGGCAAGTCAACATTTGAGAGGCGGAAATGGACTTGTGCTTCTGATGCTGGAAATTATATGGTTTTATTTGACTTTTTATATCCTGTTGTCTGTGTAGTAGCGTATACCACTTTGTAACTGTTTTCTTGTCTGAATATTAGTGGATTTAATACTATAAAGGCCTATTTGAAACACAGCAGTATGTCACAATCTCTTCCTCCAGTCCACCAGAGACCCTCAGCATTTTATTCATGTTATGTGAAGATCAGGCTGTGTTGGAGAAGGCAGACTTTAGTTGTATTCTGTGGCAGTTTGTTTTTTCTGTAATGTTTCCTCCTGTGTTACTGTTGTCCTCCCAGACTGCTTTTCCCACACCTGCCCTGCATCAGCCTCATCTGCCCTGCACTGCTCCCTGTGTTTCCCATGCAGTTGGCTCCTTTCCTGTTCTGTCTTGTCACCTATACCCGAGGGTCTCTGGTTTTTCAGACGGTTCATGTCCTCTGTTACAGATGTCAGAAAAAATTACATGAGTCAACCCTTGTTTGTTGAGTGTATTAAAGAAAGTACTGGACTTTTGAGTGGGACTTTGTATAAGTCAGTGAATCAGTCTCTTCGCCACCCTTTTCAGTCACTGATTCACTGAACAACTCACTCAGTCGTGCACTCATGCTGTCACGTCTTTATTCATTCGCTCACTCAGTACAAACCCTTATACGTATACACTTAGACAATTACAGCTTGCATTAGCGGAGTCTTATTAATTTTTTTATAATTGTTTTTATGTGTGTACAAGGTTCAAAAGGACTGCTCTACTTGTAGTAGTTAGTTTTTAAGGCTGGCTGAAACATAAATGTAATTGCCTGAATGCTCTGTGCTTCTTTTTTTATTACTTTCTATTGTTGTACAACTTTTTAATGTCTTTGTTGGTAAAGTGAGACATGGTTTAAAAGAAACACCTTGAAGTTGTAATAATAAACTGTAGTCAGTTACACAAATGTGTCAAGTAATGACTGAAATTCAAGTTTAAATATGAACTTCATCCTTTGACAAAAAACAAAGGAAAAAAAAACATACAAGTGTCCTCTGGTCCACCTTTCACACTAACCTGGCATGCTTTCACAGGGCCCAGTGGAGCATGCTGGTGTGACCCTGCACTCAGCCTCTACGGACGGAGGACTACATTGACATCATAGTGGTGATCTGGAGGAGGTGAGTCAACAGGTCAGTGTTGCCACTGGCCTGTGTTTCATTTTCTAGATATTTGTTGAGAACACCATGGGAGACTAAAGCTTTTTCTATGAAAATGAAGCAAGACAGAACCAACCTCAAAGGCTGGGAGAATTAAATTCAAATCTATTGGCTATTAATAAGAAGAAACAAAGGGATTTTATGAGACTAAAGGACAACTATATGATTGACTAATTTGATCCACATGTCATTCAACCACACAAGAAACTTTAACCTATGTGGCGTTTTCATATAATATTGTATATTCACTGTTAATTATTTCCCTCACACAGCAATTGATCAACTACTTATTTTATTGAAAATACTAGTTGATTGTGTTGTTGTATTACAAAATATATTGATCATGTAATATTTACAACTCATTTTTTTTATCAAGATAAGACCTGAGACGGTTATTTCCAATGAAAAGGCACACATTAGATTTACAGTAAGAGTTCAGGATGGAGAGCAGTTATTAAAGGTGGTAAAATAATGCAGAGTGCAGATTTTGAAAATGGGAATTTTATCATTGACAACCAGTGGCAAGCACTCCCGTCTTAATCTTTGCACAATTATGAAATATTATCAGAATTGCTTTGGCTCGTCCTCCTCTACTGGAAATGGTAGTTTGTTCAAATGATGCATTATGTTTTTTATATCCATTCATGTATACAATGTTCATATCCAATAGTTTTTGTAAATATCAACATCTATAAACACTTCTATGTGTTTTGGGGGATTTTGGTTTTGTTTGCAGTGTTTTTCAGGTTGTTCTGTACTCACTCAATCAGCTTTCTGCTTTTGTTTTGTCCCCTAACCTGTGTCCCATTTGTTGATTAGTTGTATTTGTATTTCAGTCCTGTTTCTCTGTTCTGTCTTGTCACATCCTCTGTTTACTTTGGTCTGTCCCGTTTTGCTCTGTGTTGTTTAGTTTGTCTTGTTCTGGCCGTTCTCTCATCTAGTCAAGTCTGTTCTCAAGTCATTTTTGAAACTAAAGTTATTGCTGCCTCTGCTGATGTTTGTAACAGGGCATTAACACCTACACATAATATTACAGTAGTCCTAAAATAAACATTTCTAGTTTGTATAGGATAGTGTTGACTCAGTTTAATTACTTTACTGAAATGTTAGACTCTAAATGCATATAAAAGGTGGAACACCTTTGCAACCTTTATTTATTTATTTTTTTTAACTGAGGCCTTGCAGCGCCCTCTGGTGGAAAAGAGGCGCAAATGACTAACTGAAAAAGAGCAAGGACACTTTTATACACCATGTGGTGGCACACACGTAGACCCATTGTATAACTGTAAACAGTGCATTTTTCTTGACATTTCGTTTCAGTTGTGTGTGTGTGTGTAGTGACTTTCTCCTTTCTTTTTGACATTGGCAGTAAGCTACCTGACTACAGCGGTCGATTGGCCTTGTGTAAATGGAGGCTGGGAGACGCTTACAGGATGTGAGGGGGCCAAAGTGCTGGATCAGTGAAAACCGAGAACACTCATCCCACCCCTGCCTGGACAACTTCAGCCATCCTCAGTATGCCATTTTATACAAAACAGCAGCCCAATCAAACAATACCATAGACATTTTGCGGCGAAATTAAATATTGGGATTTCTCATATTCAATACATATGGATTATACAGTATGTCATAGCACATGAGGGGACGAAACCCTTTTTAAATAGGGCTACCTGAGTGGAAAACACATCGGACTCGGGGAAACAAAAACAAGAGAGCAAAGTCACAGATAAACATCACATTGAAATTCAAAAATAGAAACCCGACTAGAGGCTGCAGATCCTCGGGGACTGGGTTATGTGAAAAGTGCACGTCTTGCATAATTTATTAAGAAAACTGTAATCTATCCATCCGTGTGTCCGTGCTTATGGATTTGTGTACAGTCATTGATTATGCCGTGAATCCAGAAACTGGACATTTTACAGCGCATTTGTCGCCGGAGCTTCGCAGCCGAGCCGTGTTCTCTGTTGTGCGGTGAACATGTTTGGACGAGGCGCGGTGCTCTGTCTGTAGTTGATTTGTTTTACTGTACAAACTGTCGCTTTTTTTCCCCCCCACCCAAGTTGGGCTGAGGTGACCGAGATCTCTGTTACCTGCGGATGTCCCTGACCAATTCAAGCGTCTTTCTGCTCCACGAGGTTGGTTCATTTTCAGTTGTTCTCTTCTTTCGCGTCTCTTCGGGGGTGGTGGAGGTAATTGACTAGTGAATGGGATTGGGACTGCTGCTGTGCTCTATACTGGAGAAACCAAGCTGCATGCGTCATGTTGGTGATGATTATTATTATTATTATAACTGTACCCCCGGACATAAACAAGCTGTGAAGGTGGAGGATAATTAAATAAGACAGGCTGACCTCAATGGAGATCTTTCACTTCGGAGTAGAGAAGCATGCATTGGCACTGTCTGTCTGCCAGCAGAAATTAGGAACAGAGGAGATGGGCTGCAGTGGGCTTTCTTTTTTTAATGTTCATGATAAACATTTTGAAAAAAAAAATCTGATGGAGCAACAGATGAAAAATCATCCATCACTGGAAGTCTGTTTATGCTTTCCCCTTATCATTGGACACGTTTACATTATTGCTGCAGGATAAGCAGTAACAGTAACTGCACTAGGCTAGATCAATCATTTTGTCACATATGCAGCCAGAGTGATTAAAATCCAACTACAGACAAATCAATCCACAGTCAGCACAGTAACTATCTCCTCCACTCCTTTAAAACTCCTTTTTAATATAATTCAATTTTGCTACTGTCAACTTGCAATATGACATGACAATTATCACATCTATACAGAACAAAACATCACCGATCCATAACTTGGAGTCCCTGTACATTTTGTGACAGAATAACACCGAGAAAAATGACATTTACAGATTAAGATAAAAAACAAATGAAGACAAAGCAACTATCAGAGAGACAACTAAAATATACATTTAAAGACTACCAACATGGAAAATACTAAAAAGGAAGCATTGTATCTTATACTCAGCTACATTTATCTGACATCTGATAGTTACTGGCTTTGCAGATTCGGATGTTATACATATAATTAGTTAATAAGATGTACATATTAAACCAAACATGAACACAGGGTCTGGATTGTGTTCAAGGTGCTTAGAAAGTCAAAATACATGATACTGACTGTGCTGCAAGCCTCATCCAACTAGGTCCTCCAGAGAAGTAAGTAATCATTTGCTTTGGTCTGTCTCTGGTAGGGAAACTGCAGAGGGGGGGTCTACTCACTCTTTTAGAGCAGGTCTATAGATGATTGGAGCTGCACTAGATTTACCGTGTAAAAATCTCCAGTATCTCTTCCATTTTATTTGGTTGATTTAAAACGTCTCCATTAGTGTTGTTGCATATATTTGAGGATAAAAGAGTTGAGTTAATTTGTCAGATGGTTAATTGAAGCAGGGTTTGGGTAGTAGCATTAAATAGAGTTAAATAGAGTTTGGTGCTCATAAAATATATATTGTCTCAAATATTTAATTATTTCAATTTTACTTGTAGAAAGTACTGGGTTTTGGCCCCCTCATCTTTGCAGAATTGTTGTAATTCAGTCACATTGGAGGGTTTTTGAGCATAAACCTCCTTTTTAAGGTCATCCCACAGCATCTCAATAGGTTTCAGGTCAGGACTTTGACTAGGCTGCTCCAAAGTTTTCATTTTGATTTTCTTCAGTCATCCAGAGGTGGACTTGCTGGCTCACTTCAGCTTAAGTTCACAGACAGCCGGACATTCTCCTTCAGGATTTTTTGGTAGACAGCATTCCTACAGGTCTCAAATGCGGTGTTAATTTTACACCAGATGTAATGGGACACACCTTCCAAAAAGTTCAACTTTTGTCTCGTCAGTCCACAGAGTAATTTCCCAAAGGAGATCATCAAGATGTTTTCTGGTATAAATGAGACAAGCTTTAATGTTAATTATGCTCAGCAGTGGTTTTCATCTGGAGCTCTGCCATGCAGGACATTTTTTGCTCCGTCTCTTTCTTATGGTGGAGTCATGAACACTGACATTAACTGGGGCAGATGAGTCGTCTCTGTACTCTTGGGGTAATTTTGGTCATCCGGTCACTCCTGGGAAGGTTCACCACTCTTCCATGTTTTCACCATTTGTGGATAATAATGCTCTCACTATAGTTCACTCTAGTCCCAAAGCTTAAGAAATGGCTTTATAGTCTTTTCCAGACTGATGGATGTCAATTACTTTTTTTTTATTTGTTCCCGAATGTCTTTGGATACTGGCATGATGTCTCGCTTTTGAGGATTTTTGGTCTATTTCACTTTGTCGGGCAGGTCCTATTTAAGTGATTTCTAGATTGAGAACAGGTGTGGCAGTAATCAGGCCTGGGTGTGGCCAGAGAAAATGAAGGCGTTAAGTGATGTTTTAACGGGACAAACACGTTTTCACACAGGGCCCTGTGGGTTTGGGTTTTGTATTTATTTTGGCATTTTATATTTATTTGTGTTATCTTTGTCTTATATTTAAATTAGTTTGATGATCTGAAACAGTTAAGTATGACAAACATGCAAAATAAGAAATTGGGAAGACACTTTTTCACACCATTGTATGCTTATGACAATTCTTTCATAATAAATTAGCTTAGTTAAAATATCACTTGTTTGTATGATGCAAAAAAGCATTAAAAATGTGATGATGTGTCAGATTATCAGGCAGAAACATGATTTTTTTGTTTTATTTTTTATTTTATTTTTTATTTTATTTCAGCTGGAGAATAATGGTTGATAGTTTACTAGAATTTATTACAGTTGATATTTACATGTACGGTTTCCACACGCTTGTTTAGTGGTTTGATCTAGCTAATAACCAGTCATTATATAATGCACTGTATGGATGTTATCACTACATAAAGTACAGTGATTATGTGATGCGCTAGTTGGTGACACTCTCCCTCTCCTCAGTTCACTGGCATCCCACCAGTCTGTTCACCTCATCCCTCTTCCTGGCGTGCACACTTCAAACAGGGATCAGGTCTGTGTTGGAACACATGCTGTACCTGCATGTCTGAACCCATCAGGTACTGTACAAATCTCATGAAAGGATTTGGCAGCAGCCAGGTGTCATCTCCCTCCACTCAAAAATCAAAACGCAGCATCCCTGGTGCCTTAAAATAGTTGCTCATCCATTATGCACCAGCAGCAGCTCTGCCCACAGAGGCGATTCAAATGGGCTGGACTGACAGACATCTGCACTCAATGCTTGGGTGCAGCTCCTAAAGCTGCTCTTGCTCTTCTTTTGCTGCTTTTCTCCTGCTCAGTGCAAAGCACCATGGAGTTTAACTTTTAAACCTTCATTCATTCATGTTTTATTCACATCTACTGCTCATACAGAATTAGAGTAGATGCCTCCTCCTTCTCTCTCCTTCTATTTTTTCCTCCTCTGCCTCACTGTTTCCTGCAACCCATCCTATGAATTATAAATCTCAACTTTGCTGGAGATTTTCACTACACCCATCATCATGGTTTTATGGCCCATCTACAGATGCGTGTTGTTGTTTTCACAACATGTATCTTATGCAAGATGTTCTGCGTGTAAATTAATACGTATAGAACATACATCCTTCTAGATTTTTGGTTGGTCCTTAAAAATGCCCACATGCACATCTGTATGTATCCATAACACATCCACTCTGTATCTGAGCAGCTGTCAGAGTACAGCCAGCCATGACATCTACAGGAAACACTTGGTGAGTAGAGGACTACACTAGGGACGCCTCCACATGCCGAACAGTGACAACTAACATGCCTCCCATATCCCCTCACCACCACAAGACTTTTCTCCTGTCTCTAAACTTCTGGCTTTTGACATGTTGAAATCCACAGTGGCTGAAAAAAAAAGAATGTGGTAGGACTATAGAAAGGGTTGAGACTAGGAGAGTTTTTCATGGTTTAGAGATGTTGCAATAGTTAGTTGCAATTAAGGGGAATATACAGCAGCATAAGATAATATTTTAGATGTTTTAGTGTGCTTCCAAGCTGTGTTGCAACAGTTCAATAATCCAGTGCACAAAGGATCCATAAGGATTTCTGGGTTTCATGTGAAGACTTTGCCTGGCTTACACAAAGAAGATTTGAGGCTGTAACAGCAGAATATGTTCAACAGTCAAATATGGGTGTACAGTTATTTTTGGCCATTTATTTATTTTTGTAAAAATCCAAGAAGTGACCACCAAAATGATAATGTGATGTTGCTTGATGTTACATTGTGATAGCAGTGAGAGGAGATTTTATGAGCCTGATTGGATCTCTAAGATACAATGCCATCCAACATAACATCACATGGTTATCTTGTTTGCTACAGTGATGTTCTGTCATGACAGAGTCCTGAATGAACTTAACATGCGGTTGCAACACAGAGTCCCATTGGACAGGCGAGGTAGAGATGACGAGAAAAGAGGAGAGGAGGAGAGAGGATGGGAAGGATGATATGCAGAGCGGAGAGAGCCTCACTGACGTAGCACAGGGCTGTGTACTGAGAGTGGTGGAGAAAAAGAGGGGGGTAGAGAGAGGGGGATAGACTGCTTTCAAGCACGCTACAGTACACTTCAGTGTTACCCAGGAGAGAGAGAGCACACCATGACTGACTAGCAGAGAGAGCGAACGAGAGAGACAGGGAGTGTGCTCTCCCACCTCCAACTGAGTAAGTACTGCATCTTATCTCTTTGCGGTAAATTACATTGATAGCTGGTATAAATGGATCTGTACATGCTTTTGAAATAATACCTGATCAGATGGTGTGAAAAGATACAGGTTTACTTTGTAGAAACAGGAAAACCTTTTCAGTCCTTCTCTTTCAATATTAACTGAAAGTTGAGAATTTGAGTTGATGTATGAGGCTGTCAAAGTGGGGCACGGCAGAATTTCCATCTGCATATGAGGATTTTAAACAAATTTGTCCAAACTCCTCAGCACTGACATTTCTGTGGAAAGGTCTGAGTGGCACTAAACCAGAAAATGGCATTTAGTGCAGTTGTGTGACAGAGGAGCAGTGGTGGGAAGCTGTGGGCATACTTGCAGGCGTTCATGCTTTCTCTTATGGTGGGGGGAAGGAGTGCATTTGGGACCGCTAGGCTTCCTGTGTGGGGTCAATTAAATACTGCATGAGACAGAGCACTAAAAGCCTGTCCCGTGAGGAGCGAAGTGCTTTGTGTGTGCGTGCATGCATATGTGTGTGTGTGTGTGTGTTAGTACATCAGTGTGCAATGCCTTGATTAAATTTGATGAACCAGCAATGTTGAGAGAGCCAAATATCCCAGTTCTATCCACTCTGCATGTTCCCGTTTAGAAATCCTGCCTAATGATTTCTTAAACTTATTATCCGTGCAAGAAAAAAAATAAAGGTCAGAATATGCTCTCTTATTTTCATATACATCTGTATGTTAGGCAGGTTTTATCTAGGACACCTCTCTATTCTGTCTTTAAAATATCTCAAATGTATTAATCTGATCCACAATCTGTATTCTGTACACACAAAGTTTTTACTTTGGTTAACCAGGCCAATGTACCGTAGTCGCTGAAAAGGTTTAAGACTCAAACTTGAAAGAACGCACTGTTTATAGATGTAAAGCTGGAATGTGAGGATATGTAGGGCATCATTACATATTGATAAGTTTGACATTCCCTCAGTCAGCTCAGCCCACTAGTCAAGACGCACCAATTAGGCCTCAAATTCAAACCTAGAGCCTAAATCAGGTCAGCTACTAACAAACACATCAGATTTAATGAAGGATGCCGCACTGTGCCATTCTGTGCTGCACTGTAGGTACACAGCTTTATGTGGGTTAACTCCAGCCTCTCTGCACTTTGAAGCAGTTTGGTGAAGTCAGGTTGAGGGATCCCTGGAGGGATAAAAGCCTAAGTATGCACAGCGTAGCCAGCAAGGCCAAGTCGACAGTGTGGATGAAAGATAGAGAATCCTGGCTGGGCTCACTGCACCCTGCTCATCTTCCTCCACTGCCAGCTTCACTGCCGACCCATCCTTGATGATTCACATCATTACATTATGCTCATTGCATCAGTGGCATTTCTCTTTACAGTTGGCTAAGATGTTCCCTATTCCCTATTCTTGAACATCTGTTCAGACTGGTGTTACTCTGAGGACTTGGTGTCTTTGGTGATAAAGCAGTTGTGTAGCATGCGTTGAAATGTCTTGGAAGTGCTTATTTATAGGCAGCAGGATCTGCCAAGAGCTCATTACAGGCAGGGGGCAAGTATCCTGAGGTAACATTAGAGCAGGAGGAGGGTGGAGATGCTCGGGACAGGATGGAGTATCAATCTGGGTGGCTCTCCTATTGATCCACTCTGCCCTACTCTGGTTGCACTGTCAGGAGACCTTTTCTCTCTGGCTCTGAGCGATCCACCTCTGCCTGTAATGCTGCCTTAGCTTCCATTGCATTATGATAGTAAAGGTGCCTCTTCACTGGTCAAAAGTTTGGTGACTATAAAGGTTATGTGCTTAAATCTCCGGATTTGTTGGAGGAAAATCGGGAACTGAAGTACACTAATTATAAATTGGTGCAGAGATTCTTACAGCACAGTACTCTGCAGTGCTCAGCAAAAAACTTCAGTGGATAAATAAAGGTCTGGGTATATCATACCATGCTACTTTTTTGGTTCTAACTATGACACGCCAAGTAACGGAAGCTGTTGAAAGTTGGCATTGTCTGATTATATATATACTCATTTAAACACTGTTTCACTAGTTTTAGCCTGTATTTTATCTAGCCAAATGTTCTTGTGTTTACAGAACATTTATTGTTTGAGAACTATGTCTTTTGTTACATGAAAAAACATGTTCATATTCCTCCAAAGCAAAGTACTGAGGAAGTGTTGTTTTAATGAAAATCACCACTGATTCAGGTATAGGATTTAAAAGTTTTAAATCAGTTTCCACATTTATTATTGTCCATATTCACCTATGACAGTAAAGTTTTTCAAAGAAAAGCACCATCGCTCCAGAGAACAAAATACATGCTGTAGAGTGAACAGAGACAAGCCTCAGTGGCTGTCTGGTCCTGTTCTCCATACAGGCACTTAGTTCACATTCAGATGGTATCTGGCATCAGTGAATATAGCTGAGACAGTCTCAAATCTGCTCTGCTCTTTCTTGAGGGAATTCATCAGAAGTCAGTGAACTTTGACAATCCTCTGCTATCCCCACTGCCAACTTCCAGCCTGTGGGAGGGAAGGAGAGGAGAGGAGAGGAGAGGAGAGGAGAGGAGAGGAGAGGAGAGGAGAGGAGAGGAGAGCTATATTTAGTCCAACTGAACAGCAAAAAATAACACAAAAGAAAAGATTCTGCTGTTAATCTCTGGTCATAATTTTCTTCCTCCCCTCCCCCTCATTTTTGTCTCATTCACCTATTCTCCATCCACGCAGAGGCTTTTCCAGAGGCATCTGAGGGAGCTAGTTGCTCTAACTACAATAATACATATATATATATATATATAATTGTGTGTGTGTTTCCTTGTGTGCTTGCTTCCCTTTAATTTTAAAAAGCCTGGATGAATTATAGCCCTAAGACATTTTTTTTATAAAAGCTCTGGTGGAGTGCACTTAATTCTTAAGCAGCCAAAGTTGAATGAAGGTAAGAGAGCGCATGCTGCCAGCATAATGGACGCCAAAGTAGGGTCCTCAGTGCCTGGGGCAACCTGGAGAGCAGGCATGCAGCCATGGCTTGCCAGGGACAACGAGGCTCCTCCACTGGCTTATTAAGACGTCTGATGGACTCTAGATGGCTGCTTGCTGACTCACCGCTGCATTTCTGTTCTGTAGGCTCATGCATCGCCTTCCTGTCAGGAGGATGGTGCAGGGCAAGGCGGGCATAGCCCTGCCCTCCTCTTATCCTCTCCTCTTCCTCTTTCCATCTCTTCATTTATGTTTTCCTCTCTTTCTGTTTCCCTATCCTCTGCTTCTCCTCAAACCCTTTGTGTTAGTTTTGGCCATTTTATAGTTGAAGCTGTTTAGTAAAAAGAGCTTCTACGGTACATCACTAATTAGCAGAGGAATGAAGCTTTTCCTTGCTTGGTTGTTATTACCACATAGCATGGCTTATATAACCATGCAGTCTTTGTTCTGTCTTATTTATAGAAGTTCTATATGTGCCCAGTGAAAAACGGTACTCGGTGTGCGAGTAAACACCAGAGCAACCTGCTCGTAAAACTGGTTTTATGTCACTTTTTAGGATCACCGGACAGAATTGTTCTAAGAGAAACGTATGGAGAAACTTGCAAGGGTTGTGACGCTGGAGAGGGATACATGAGATTTGAGGCACGTGGGTGGGGAATGCACTCAGGAAAGGAAGCTGGTTGATAGGTGAATAAACCCACTGTACCAGTATGCAGGCGTGTACACACCAGTGCTGCAGTCAGGGCATCAATTTTGTATAGGAAATGGCTGTTGAGGCAGCGCAGCAACGTCAGCTGTGAAGCACTTAGACCGAGCGTGCCTCCCTCTCTCTCCCCCCCTGTAACCACGGGCTGAAGGGCGGAGGGTTCCGCCTTTTCTGTGCAATGGGGGGAAGAGAGCGCTGGCAGCAGAATCATGTCTGCCTCCGACTCGAGTGCTACAGGACTCATCTGTAATAAGGTACGCTGTTGTTTAATCACTCTGCATGCAAACTCAGCCTCCTCATCATGAGTCCCCTGACTGTCTGCTGTGAGACATCTCTTCTGTTTTTCTCTTCTCCTCTTCCCTCTCAGTCTTGTCTCAGCAGAAGTCTATTCTGGTTCACTCACTTTGCCAGCATCTCCCCACTTCTTCTCTCTTCCCCCTCCCTCGTTCTTCTCATCCTCTTTGGACATACTGTACACATGCAGATTGTCTGTCTATCACGGCTCTGTATACTTTGCAACTCCGCTTTGAACTTGTACCTCACTGGGAGTCCCATCTGTTGAATATTATGGATTATTATGGTTATTTGGTTCAACTGCCTTATCCCCTGTTTTCTATGAGTCATTTCTACATTTAATTATTCTAGCTGCGTTCATACCTGTAGTTCTGTTTATTAGTTGGTTTTGTGATGTCACTTAGGGTGCACAGCTGCTATTTAGAGTCCAAAATCTATGATGACTATCTGACAGCAAAGCTAATTTCCTATGGAATACATGTTTTACATAACTAAATTCATTTAAGACAAAACCCTGATATGTCAAATATTCTACCATTGAGGAAAGTACCATGTACAGTTGGTTTTTCAATATAGACATGCTGTTTGTAATGTGCATGCTTCCCTCTGCTGGTGAGAATCTGCAACTGCTGCGGTGTCATTATCTCATGTTTCAGCCTCTAATAGGACTTCCACTATGTGAGGGGGGAGGGAGGGGGTTTCTAATTATCTTCCTTGTCTCTTATTTTGTCACTTTTATGAAGACAACTGTATTGCGACAGTGTGCATTTGTTATCGTTATTTGTATAAGTCAAGACAGTCAGAAAACTCAGTGGGCTGCAAGTTTTTCCAGACACATTAAAGCCGTTTCAACACCGAGACCTGCGTGCCTGTGATTAGATTAGATTCCACTATTGATCCCAGTGTTGTGTGGCGAGCAGAAGAGTTTTTAGAGTTAAAGCTTTGCAACGAGTCAGAGTTATAGTTTGTCTATGAACCTATGCTGGGGTGAAATATACTTGTTTACTTTTAATGATATGGCCGGCTATGTTCCAATGTTTTCTCTACAGTTTTTAATAAATATGGATTCTGGAGGCTTGCAATTGCTGGCATATAGTATATATCAGTATATATGATGTTTGAAGATTTTGAAACAGCAATGCAATCACAGTATTTTTGATGTTGCTGATTAGTCTGATTTTTTTCCAGTAAACATTTAGCTCATTTTAAACCTTTTCTGTTTCCTACGTTTTGTGTCTCTTAAACAGCAAGGTGGATTTATACATCTGGCTTCTTCATCCATGCAAATGGAGAGAAATACGATACCATGTCACCATCATGATTTGTCAGTTCCCAATGACGTCATATTATTCAAATCTGCATAGTAATTTGCTATGATATGTGAATATCAGGGCCTCATCATAGAAATGAAAATGCACTGAGAAAGAAGAGTTGAGAATGAGAGGGAGGAAGACGGATCAACACCACAAGCACGTCCGATAACTATAGGGTATAGAAAACTTGCTGATTTTAGACTTTGCTGAAAAACTTTGTATTAAAAGTTCAGACAGTAAATCTTTAAAATAATAATAATAAGCATCTGGATTGTAGGCCACTTTGAGACTTTGTTGTTTAGTAAATGTAGGGGAATATGTGAGTCTCTGCAAACCCTCCTTGGGAACATTTACACATTTTACAGATCTCAAAAGCTCCAAACAAGATAGCAGAGAAAATCTGAATATATGTATATATATATATATATATATATATATATATATATTATTATTATTATTTATGTCATCACTGGGAATCCATGTTTTAAGCAGAGCATTGTGATGATTTAGCAAAAGGACTTTTGGATCTGGACAGTGATGAAGAAAAAGAGACTGGTGTTTTCTTTTTTTCTTTTTTTTATTTACAGGGGTTTTTAAAATTTTTTTCTTTCTTTATCAAGTCAAAACTATATAAAAATCGCAACAATATATAAAAGTGCAATCAGTATCGGTGCAGAGAGTGTGCTGATATTTTAAGCAGACTATACTTGAGAACATCAAGCCCCTTCACCCGTTTGAGGCAGGGCTATGTAGTTTATGTACTTTATGTGCTCTAATTAGGTTTTGTTTCTTGTGCTGGTAGACTCTTCAGACTCAGCTGCACCTCTGGCAGGCTTTGATATTCAAATGAAAAACTGTGTGCTGGATTTAGCTAAAACAGGGGAGTAAGGAGGAGGGAAGCCAAGAGGGAGGAGAAGCAAGGTGGGGGAAAAGGTAAAAGAAGGATGACGTTGTTGTGGAGCTATATTTGGCTGTCTTATGTGGGTGCTCCTGTCTGGTGTGCGAACAGTCTTTCAGCCCCGTATCCAGCAGGGACCGCAGCCACGAGGGAAGCTGCTGATGGAGTGAGAGGACAAATGTAGGATCTGGTGGGCTTTGTGAGAATTTCATTGGATTTACATTACGTCTATTGCCTGTGTTACATGGAAAAGTAGTACATTTGTTTTGTGTTCAGTTGACGTATAATTGACTCATATTAAATATTATGATTTGGAATTTGAAGCTGTGATTTTTATCTGAATTATGGAAAAGTCCGTTTGTGTTCTTATTTGAACATTGGTTCTGTCAAGTTGAAAGTATGTTAGATTATGTCTGCACTCAACTGCTTGTTTTATCTGTTGCTTGTGTGGTGTGCAATACATTTCTTTTACATTGCATACTGTATGGCAATTTTTAAAACACCTTTTAAAAGTTTGTTTGTGTCACGGATACTTAAACATATCATCAAATTTTGTCTAGTATACCACACCCTGCATCACAACCTGGAGTCAGTCAAATCAACCAAAAGCTGAACTTGCATTAGTTTGTTTTCTCAGTTGGGAGAGTTGTGTCTTTGCTTGTTTAGTGGTTGAGGAAAGACACCACAGCTTCCTATAGTTGAGGGGGACTTAGCACTTTATTACTTCCCAATATTCTAAATTACAACCTCGCCTGTCATGCATGGATCATCTCTAAATGGTTAAGTGATTATCTTAATGGAGTATGTGACCACATTGATGAATGGTGTTGTTCACATATAATCCTGTTGATAGAAAGCAAATACCATACCAAGACTAATTATTTTATATATAATACAGTAGGAACATA
This sequence comes from Pampus argenteus, assembly GCA_036937835.1. Classification (NCBI taxonomy): domain Eukaryota; kingdom Metazoa; phylum Chordata; class Actinopteri; order Scombriformes; family Stromateidae; genus Pampus; species Pampus argenteus. The sequence continues at coordinate 17,428,981 of CM072864.1, forward strand.
GGGAGACATTATGAAGGGATTCTCTTCCTCCCTAATTGGTACCAAGATCCCCCCCCCCCCCCCCCCCCCCCAAGTATCAACAACAGTGTTTTTAATTTATGGTACAAAAAGGGCCTTGGTGACCTCTCTGATGAAGTACTTATGTCATTTATACAGCTTCATATACCTATACCTAATAATAAACCTTTTCTTTGCTTTCTTACAAGGACGCCATTTTTTTTCAAACTAACATTATGCTGCTTCCTGCTGGGCCAGTTTAATAAATGTCTTACGTCGTTTACACAACCAAAAGGTTTTGTTTATATATATATATATATGTTTATCAGTTTTTGGACACTTTGAATGAACATAATATGGACAATGTAATATCGTCTTTGGGAAGGGACCTGGAATCTGAGTATTAGGTGGCAGACTGGACTGCAAGCATACTTTCTTTTAGCAGCACATTTAGTTGCAATAGACTTAAGGAGACATGAATAGGTTTGACCCTTCAAGATCCTAGAAACCAGGCCTATCTCTGCTCAGTCTTCCAAATCGGACCATGAGTCCTTTTAATATCTTGCTTCTTCAGAAGTTAGTTTTGGCTAGGAAATGTATTATTATAGTATTATTTTTAATTGGATCATGCATAAACCCCCAACAGTCAAAAGTTTTTTTTTCTGCCTATGGAAAGACTGAATGCTGGATCTGAACAGTGGATTTATTTCTGCCAAAATATGGAAATCTTTGCTTGATTACATACCACATGATGTAGCCACCTTTTGTATATAGATATGTGTAGTCCTATGTGTCATGTATGTTTTCACATAGCCTAGAAAAAAAGAAAACATTTTCCACCAACATCTGGTATGCCTGGCTCACTGGATTAAATAGACAACAAACATGACTGGTTGCTGGTTGTTGGTGTTGTTGCAATACTCACGCACACGTTCCCCTGAGAGGGCTGCTTTGGAAAACTGTAGAAACTTGCCAGTGGTGGATCACATGGGTTCAGGAGAGGACAGGCAGGTTAAGAAACAGGTAGAACATAGAAAACACACAGAAGGAGATGTAGGTGGGGTTTTTTTTGGCAAAGCTTTTTGCTGTAGTTCAGCATTTGTACTGTGAAGTCACTTGTTAATGACTCGTTCTGTAAGGTATTGTGTCGTGGTGGATTCATCTCCTCTCTGTCTGGGCTGTAATCTCCTCTCCTCTCCTCTCCTCTCCTCTCCTCTCCTCTCCTCTCCTCTCCTCTCCTCTCCTCTCCTCTCCTCTCCTCTCCTCTCCTCTCCTCTCCTCTCCTCTCCTCTCCTCTCCTCTCCTCTCCTCTCCTCTCCTCAGGGTTCAGCCGATTCCTACACTAGTCGACCCTCGGATTCCGACCTGTCCCTGGAGGAGGACCAGGAGGCGTCTCGGCGTGAAGCCGAGCGCCAGGCTCAGCTGCAGCTAGAGAGAGCCAAGGTGAGAGGGTCAATGCTTGTTCTTAAATTCACCTTCAATACCTGAGGAGCAGTATGTAAAACATCATTAGTCATGTTGCTTTTCAGTAGACCTGAAATGTGTTAGATTCATCAAGGTTTATAGAACCAAAATTAAATGTTATACATTTTGGTGAGTTTAATGGAAATGTAATGTTGTGTATGTACATTTTTTTACTCTCTTTGTCTTTCAACAGTCTAAACCAGTAGCATTTGCAGTGAAAACTAATGTGAGTTACTGTGGGGCCCTTGATGAAGATTGTCCAGTTCAAGGAGCTGCTATCAACTTTGAAACCAAAGACTTTCTGCACATAAAAGAGGTGAGAGGCATTGAGGCATCATCACTATTATCACTGCCACTTTTATAAGAAAGGTGTTTTGGGTTTTTTTACCTACAAGATATATTTTAGGGCTCTGAGACATCAAAATATAAAAGAAGTGTTTGTCTGTCATGCAGAAATACAACAATGACTGGTGGATTGGTCGGCTGGTGAAAGAAGGGGCAGACATCACGTTCATCCCGAGCCCAGTCAAGCTGGAGGCCATGAGGATAAAACAAGAACAGAAAGCAGCAGCAAGGTCAGAGGTCACACAACTCTTACAGATCTGTGTTTGTAAGTGTGTTAATACTCCTCATGTTGTTGCTTTATCTCCATCTTTATATGTCTCTCTGTTGCCCTAATTTACCAGCTTCCTGTTTATTGCACTCTTTGAAAACTTTTTTTTTTCTTGACACAACTAGTTTCTTGCGCACGTTGCTCTGTTTTGGAAGTCGTCCTCTTTAAATTGCCTCCTGAGGGGATTCGATGCATAATGAAGCTTTGCATTATTTTGCTCTACAGGAAAGGAGGGAACGCTTCATCCAGAGGCTGGGGGTCCACCCCACCATCTGCAGGTAAGTGGGGCTGGAGGAGTCCCGCTACTGCGTTGATCCGCTGGGACTGCATGATCTTACAGGGTCACAAACAGGGACTATTCCTGGGTGACTGTGTTCCCATCAAAAGTAATATCTGCCAGGAAACATTTTTAACATACTTTTTTGCCTTTTTAAATCAAACTAAGCTAAAAGCTAAAAAAAAAACCTAAATTTACACGGGTTAAACAAAGGCTACAATCCTTAAGGGCCACAGTATAAATGTACTTTTCTTCAGCATGTTTTCTTTGTTAATTCACTTTCAAAACTAGGCATTTTCTACTAAAGCAATTTTTTATTAACAACCTTCTTATTATTATTAGCTTTTTGCTTCTGTAATTCATGTTTGCTCTGCTTATTCTGAAAGCCAAACAGAAGCAGAAACAGGTACGTTCGCCATTGTACCTCTTTGTCTTTGTATCATTTTCACATATACAGCTACATGTGCATTTTTATTGCTCTGTGTGTTGGTAATGACGTGTCATAGCATTCTTTTAAGTGTGATAGCTGAATGTGTTTGTTATGACTCTAAATTTACTTCAACGTGTTGTATATTTTCCACTTCCAAACCATGTATGTGCTTGTGACCCCTGCAGACTGAACATGTACCTCCATATGATGTGGTTCCTTCTATGCGGCCGGTGGTGTTGGTGGGCCCCTCCCTGAAAGGGTACGAGGTGAGACAACCATCAGTATTTCAAGTCTTGCCTTGTGTTAAGACTAATCATCTTGATGTGATCAGATGTGGAGCTTGTGCTGAAATATTCATGCGGTCTGTGTTTCTTTCATCTCAGTTGGAGTATCGGTGTGTATTGTTGTCTCTCTGCTACCGCTACAGGGCACCAAAGTCAGACATTTTAAAATCTTACATTTTGTGGCATGAATTAAAAATTGAAATATGAACATGAATACGTATAAATAATTTGCTTACTGTCAATCAGAGAATTCACCCTGATATACCCTAATAACTGTTTGTTGCAGCCATAGAGCGTTTGAACTGAGTCTGGTCTGTTCTTTTCTTCTCTGAAGAGCCGTTGTTTGTTCCAGCTTAATCTGGACTTTATTTTCTGGTCCAGTATAGATATGCCTGGTTTGATCTAAAGGGACTCGCTCTCGTCTCCATCATTGCATTAATACTCATACTAAACACCACAGTCACATCCCGATGAAATTACAAAGCAAAACAACTGGAATCTTAGATCCGTTCTGAGTGACACAATGCTTTATATACAGCCCTTAAACATATCCCCCCCTTCAATACCTCTGTGACCTACCGGTACGTCCACATATATTAGATGTATGAACTTATATTACAGTGAAACTTGATTCATTTCGAATGTGTCAATTGAAAAATGAATCTGCGGATGAATATGCTGAAATGTGAAGCGTGTAATTGAACAGAATGTCTCTATGCTTTAACATTTTTCTCTCTGCCTTGCTCCTCTCCGCTGAGACTGCAAAGGCTGTGTGCCAAGCCGTTTGTTATGTTCGTGTGTGTGTGAAATATTTATGCATCGCTCTGGTGATGTGCTTTGGGGATGCTCCAGTGGTGAATGCCAGCCTGCCTCCTTCTCTCTTTCCCTCTCATTCTTCTTCTCTCTGCTTTGTCTCTCTTACACGTATATATGTACATATTTTCTGCTGCTCTACATTGTTCTTCAAAATGTACCTCCTTCTTTTCCTCCTTTTTCCTCTCATTGTTTCTCCATCTCTCTCTCTCTGTTAGAATGTGGAGCAGCAACACTACTGTTCCCTTCATCCTCTATTCCACAAGCCATCTATTTTTCAGGACTGTTTGAAAATAGACTGCTTCACTGCATTCACACAGTGCACATGCAGATGTATACAAGCAAACACACACTTTCCTTCATGATGCTCATTTCTCTCTGTGCTGCACCATCTTTCTTCTTGATAAATATATATATACTGTTATTACGCTGCCATTTTGTTCACTTTACACATATTATTTTTCTTTAACACTCAAACATCAAACGTGAGAGAAAATGATGAATAAGAAGGGGTATATTTCATAACACTCCTAATGTGTCTTCACTCTTCCTTTCTCTCATCTGTCTCCTAGGTAACAGACATGATGCAGAAAGCCTTGTTTGACTTCCTAAAGCACAGATTTGATGGCAGGTGGGTAAAGACTGTCTGGGCTGCTGTCTGTCAGCTACAGCTCACTGTACAGTGAAACTGTGCCTGAGCTGCTCTTGGTGGGATTCTGCCTATCATGTTTCATGGTCGACAGGACACATGATGATGATGATTTATTTTTAGCTGCAAGAGAGTGCAAGTTCGTCTCATCCTTTTGAAATGGAACAGTTGTGGATGTGATGTGATAAGATGCTTCTTCTGTAGGATCTCTATTACACGGGTGACTGCTGATCTGTCACTGGCGAAGCGCTCGGTGCTGAACAAGAAAGCCATAATGGAGAGATCCAACACGCGCTCCAGTCTGGGTGAGTGACAAGAAAGTTGTCTTTGATCTGTGTTTTTTGCTAAATAAAGATTAATACCTGCTAAGAATAGGTGACAATAGTCAAGAGCTAAACTTAAGTCAGTGATGTTATTAAAGTGTCTCATACGACTCATTCTTCTGTCTTTGGTTTGCTCACAGCTGAGGTCCAGAGTGAGATAGAAAGGATCTTTGAGCTGGCCAAGTCTCTTCAACTGGTCGTCCTGGATGCAGACACTATCAATCACCCGGCACAGCTCCTCAAAACCTCTCTGGCTCCCATCATCGTCTACGTCAAAGTCTCCTCGCCTAAAGTACAGCACAACCCACTTAAACTTCACAAAGAAATTCATTCAAGAAAATGTTTTGGCCAGTATAGTTGTTGATTATAAAGTTAACTATTTTGATTATTGATTATTTATTTAAATTGATTGTTTAAATAAAAAATGTCCTTAATTATATCATCTTCAACTGAATGTCTTTGGGTTTTGGACCGGTGGTCAGACAAAACAAGCACTACTCTCAGAACCATTGATGAGCATTTTTCACGAGTTTTTGATATTTTATAGATTCATAATTAATTCATTAATCTGCAGAGTAATCAATAATGCAAATAACTCTTGATTAGTATAGTATATAGTGTAGTTGACGCTCCTTACAGGCTGTAATTATCATAAAATATTCTCCATGGTGGAAAGAGGCGAGAGTATGTTGGAAATTCAGATAATATGCCATGATGCTGAATAAAAAAGGAAGCTTCATTACGTCTTTTTGTTACTTCCTTGTCTCATCGCACAGGTTCTTCAGAGGTTGATCAAATCTCGAGGGAAGTCACAGAGCAAACACCTCAACGTCCAGATGATGGCAGGGGACAAGCTAGCTCAGTGTCCACCTGTACGTCACCCCACCTTGACAATGCCCAGAATAAACTGTTATCTGTGTTACTGTCCTTTTTAAACTGAGTTTAAGAGTTACTTATAAAGACTTTTCGTAGACAGTAAGTGGTCTTTTATCTTCGACTCATTAGGAGATGTTTGATGTCATCCTGGATGAAAACCAGCTTGAAGATGCATGTGAACACCTCGCAGAGTACCTGGACATTTACTGGCGCGCCACACACCTTCCCTGTTCTGCTCCTGTCAACCCCTTACTGGACCAAAGTGTGATCACTCCACCCTCAGCTAACTCCAGCCAACAGGTAAGACAAACGCGCAACTGATGCTCGTTTAATTAACATTTTGTATGCATTATCAGTAACATCGTATCTGCCTCCTGTGTCTGCTCACTAGTTTTCTGAAACTCAAGAGTTGATAGAATGATCATGACATGCATGACAGGTGAGAAGAAATGTGTTTCTCTTTCTATTTCTATATTTGACACACTGCAGTTTCTTTTGCCTCTGGTTTTGTGTCTTGAAATGCATCTTGTGTTCTCCTGCAGTAGCAGCCTGTGCTGTCAGCTGGGGTCAGACTCAGAGGTCATAGAGCACAGGGACCAGGGCGCCACCAGGGGGCAGCAGCAGCAGCCCTCGCCTCTTCACAGCCAGCCACCACCTTCGCTCGCCACACCTGGGGTGAAGAAGAGAACAAAAGTCCCGTACAAGAGACAGAGCAGAAGGTTGGTGAGCTGGAGGAAGAGGAGAAACAAAATCAGGGAGAGGAGCAAGAGGAGGAGGAAGACATGACCATCGCCGCAACAGACAGAGGAGCCTCCACCTCGCTGCTGCTCCCTCGGAAAGAGCTCCCTGCTCCCACCAACACGCGACTACTCAGGGCCGCTTTCTACAGCTGCATGCCTACTGGTAACTAAAGCTAGTACGGCAGTGCAGCCACTGCACGCAACCGTCCCTCACCCTGCCTCCCACCCTGACCTTGTTTCCAACGTGGTGCTTTCAAACTGAAAGTCACATCCCCCACCTGGCGAAGCTGAGCCAGCCCATTTGTGTTCAGAGACCCAGAGGTGGCCGTCTCTGACACAGATAGGCTGATTCAGCTCTCATTGTAGACAAATGACACACCTGTGAAATCAGTGTATGTTAGCATACAGTACTGTAGCAAAGCTGCTGGTATAACACAAAACAGAAATATGAAAAGCTTCCCAATAGAAGACTCCCAGGTTTTCACAGATAACCAGTTCTGCATGTCTTCCATCTCAACGGCTCTCTGTGAGCTGTCATTCCAGTTTAACCAAATGTTTCCTGAAAGGCACAATAGTTTCTAACAGAGTCAACGTGGTGTCACCTGAGTTGGGACACACATGATAAACGAAAACTTTTCTCTTCCTTTATCACTTGCTTTCTTACATTGTTTATGCAGTAGCCTTTTTTAAATTATTCTTTCCATTTTTTATTTTTTTTTTTACAGCAACTATCTGTACATTGATATCTATAATTCATATCTTGGCTCTCAGTGAAGCTGATCACATATCTGTCCATACCAGTGATGCAAAATCCATGCATGACAAGCACAGAGTTGCACATCTAATTTATATGCATCTTTGTCACAGCTGTGAATGTATAAATGCTGGTGTGTTGGCTTTGGAAGGTGGTAGCAAATCTCATAATGTAACGTGAAAATGCAATTTAATATTAACCAGAAAAAATGCACTTCTTGAAAATAGATGAGTTTGTCCCAAGACAAAAAGGTATAAATCATACATAAAACAAAACACCAGGTCATGTGAGAAAAAACATGATTATAATGAATCATATTTGATCAATTCAGCTACAGTAATCATGTACAGTGCATCAGTTGCTGGACTGCTGTAGTATTTTTGTATCCCAAAGAATTTATTACAATTCTTCTGTCTGACACAATGTGATCCACTCAGAAATATAACTTGTAGCATAACAAGAGGAAAAACAAAATATACAACATCTGGCTATGCGAGTAAGGTTACTAAAACCTGGTATTTATCAGCTGTTGTGACACCCAACTGGAAGACTTGCGTGATACCTCTGTCCTTTTTTGGAATAAGGTGTTGTACATTATGTTTTTTTTAAACAATAATTGCTATTGACATCAAACACATCACTGTATAATGTCCAAAGATAATAGATGTACATATTAATAAGACAACTAAATTTTTGCTTTAACATCACTTAACTAAAATAAACACATCACTGTAAACCAGGTAGTCAGGAACATAACATTTTTTGTTTGTTTGTTTGTTGTTGGGGGTTTTTTTTTGTTTGTTTGTTTTATATTTACGACATCATACTTACATTTCACACATTATTGCTACTCAGTGGTGTAGTGGCAACTGAAGAAGCGGGTAGACTATAGACCCTTGTATACACACATCACTTGCACACTGTGCTGCAACACATAAACAGTGAACAGCTTGTAAGTAAATTGAGGGCGACCTCTAGTGGTATATTTATGTTATTGGTGGTCTTGTATCTGCTTATTTAAATAACTACTTATTAATCTGCCCAGTGAGAACAAACTGCAGAATATACATCAAATATGCATCCACATAAATGTATAAAATGCACAAATTTCAGTCATAAGATTAGACTAAATGTCTTGGCTGCAAATAGCAAAAAGCTTCCATCCAAACTTTTCCACGGCCACTGATCATTTCGTATTTATTTTTTTTAATAATCAAGTTGTTTCCATTCACATCGTAGGCCTACAATGCAATGAATGCATTTCAATAAGCACTAAAATTCCCACATTAATGCTTTATGCTCATATGAAGCTATACAATAGAGCTAACATACAGTACTACTATTTGTAAATAATCTAATGTATGTGCATGACATATTGTATTCCTGTTTCATCAGAAGGGCTTTTTAGGACCATCCTCATGCGAGCCGTTCACTCTTCAGAGTAAATGACCTACATAACCAATCACCTATATGCATAATCAAGGCTTAATTGTACATACTGTATATTCAATATGCAAATATTATTGCACAGAAACAACAAATGCGGACAGAAAGTAGGAGGGTTTTAGTCACAGCACACAGTTGTGCAGTACCAGTCAAACGTTTGAACACGCATCCAAACATTTGACTGGTACTGTATATTCAACACCTCAGAAAGCATGTGTTTATACGTATTTTCCTCTCTTTTTAGAATGATGCACTGCAGTTATTTAGGACCACAACAAAGATTGCTTCCACTGACACCCACATTCATTTCTGAAGGACCAGGTTTCAGATGCATAACTTCAACTTAACAAAACACAAGAGAACAATGTACTTTATTTAGATTGAAAAGGAGGGGGAGAAAAAATCTGCTTCTCCTATGACTTAATTTTTATTCCAGAAAATTTCTACAAAAATTCTTTGGACATCCCAAAGCACAATTTTTTATAAATATCATTTCTGATTGCGTTTCACTTGCCTAAATTCTGTATGCAATACAAAGTCTAGCATTGATGAGACACTAGCTGAGACTATCAAGATACCTTCCTCAGTTATGATGGGGTATAGTTGCACTACTATCATTTATATGTCTGCTTTATGATGCAATAAATGCACTAAACATTATGCTGTACCCACCTCCAATACTGAACAAGCTGTCTGGTCTAATAATGATGTCAACGAGTCCCATGGTTTCTGAGAAGTCGACAAGATAAACAACATCTAACGGTGTCTGATGATGACATGTACAGGGTGCATCTTTGTCAATAGCACATTTGAAAATGGGGGGTGAATAAAACAAAACATTTAAGTAATATTTGTGTGGCTGGTGATTTTATTTCTCCTCAGTCCTTCATATCACCAACAGAGGGCAGAATAGCATCAGGCTATACTCGTTGCAGAATGATCAGTCCCATGTAGAACAGAAATATATATATATATTATGGCTTTTGTCTCTTTAAAATTCACATTTAAAGGATCAGTTGACCCAAATTCTATAAAAACAAACACATTTTCTCACTTACCATTTGTGATATAAATCCTGACCTGACCTGAATGACGTGGAGCGCTGACTGTGAACGAGACCTTATTGCCCAACATTTCCTAACCTCACTAATGTTTTTCTAACTGAGTGAAAGCAAATCCCCGAAGCCAGAATCAACATCTTGTGAAAAGCAGCATAATGAGATGCATTGATCTGGAATACATTCAACATAGACAATCGCAACAATCACATAGAAGCGAAGGTTTGGGTGCCTTCACTACTATATCTTCAATAGACACACCTTCACCCAAGTTTTGCAAGATAAGAATGGAGGTGTCCTATCCTCATAATGTGTGGAACATACAAAGACTCCATCATCAGTCCATACATGCTGTTGTTGATGAATTACATCAAGCTATTCAAATCCTACATAACTGCATCCTTACGCCACTCATTCAGATTCAGGCTGTGCTCTATTTCCTATCTGGATATGATCATTATGTACCATCTGTCACATTTCAAAATCACTTCCTTCTTTGGTTATATGTCCTCCCAGCCACAGTCATGAAGAATAATGTGTTTATGTGTGTGTGTGTGTGTGTGTGTGTGTGTGTGTGTGTGTTTATTTTTTATTTGGTGCTAGAAAACCCTGGTTACAACACCATCTGCCGATGAGCTTGTTTGTGGCAGGAAAAGAAGAAGACGTCTTCCAGTTAACATTTTTAAAACATCTGAAAATCTTGTGAGAAAGCCAGTGACTCAGCTTTTGTCTATTTTCCTGAGTGGCATGTGTGGACTGCTGTCACTCTTTAATTGTGTCGATGTTAATTGCAACGGCAAATATATCAAGGTGTGATGGTTTAAGGTGTCAATGCTTTATCCTGCCAGTATCCTCCCTGGCCCCACCACCCCTCTCTCATCTTCTTGTATTAGCCATATTGGAAGGTGTCACTTTTATGCCTGATGATTATTCACAGCCACCTGTCTCTCTCCCTTTGTCCCATAAGAGGAGCGCTGTCTTGAATACATACAGTAACCATCTATGTATGCGCTGCACTTAGTTTGCAGGGGTTAGAGGAAGTTCATAGTCTGCAACTTTTCTGTATTCCTATGCAGCATGCACTAGTGCCGAATACAAAGTCAAATAAAATATAAGTTAAGGTACGTGTACAAAAGAAAGAATAAAAAGCACAGACGTGATTATGATAATCAAGGCAAAAACTAACAAAAGTGTAGTGTAACATTTGGATATCAAAATCATGAAAACATGGAAGCATTGGACTGGGAACAAGTCAATAAATACATTTTTAGATTATGTATAATTTTCTTTGAATGTATTATACAATACACTTGTGTTTTTGTTGTTGATGGAAATGAAATGCAAAGAACAATACAAAAGTCGTTTTCTCCATGGCATGCAGACACAATATCCCCCCACAATCACTGCTGTGTATGATGACAACGGGACATATTGGCTTGTAAAACACAGACAGGTCCGAGCATGAGGGGTGAATGATACAGGCTATTTGTGAACAAAAGCAAATTGCGTTGACCCGCTGGGACAAAGACTGTGAGGGCTCTGATTGGCAACAGTAAGTAAATTAGCCAGTAGACTGCCAGACACCGGGGAGGACGGTTAATTGACTTTTATCTTTTAATTCTCCTTCTCCTAACAATGAGCTGCTGTTTCCTTACACCAATAACCTTCTAGGGTGTGAAAGTCAATGTGTCTTCAGGGGTTTGACCAGTGCAAGTGAGAGGAAAGACCTCTGACTTGACCCTGTAGCCAGCCGATAGCTGGTCACATTTCAGGGGGGTCCTCACACCATCCCACCGCATGTCAACATGCTGGTATTACACTGAACACCACTCTGCCCTTTTGATCAGAAAACGTGCGCAGAAAAACTCTTCAAATCATGGATGTCTGTCGTTGTAGGTGGCCTTGAGTAACTGCAATCAGTAAGAAATATTGTAGTAGAATAAATAATCTCCTTTGAGAAATCAGACATGATTAAAAAGTGCTAATTTGTCTCATTACAGTGATATACTCCAGAAATCACTCTCCGCATAATTTATTTAACCATCTAAATCTGAGACAAGGAATTCATGAGCAGCTGTGGGAGATGGTGGTTCCTTTTCAAACAGAAGAAGAGTTGTTTGGATAAAATTTGACTTGGCTCTGTAATGCAGATTAAAGTAAACTCATTAGCCCACTGTGGATTGGCCTATCAGTCCCATTGTTTTCAGCCAGTGGTATGCTATTGATCCAGGGAATCAAGTCAATCTAATCAATCAATTTGCAGCAAGACCCACAGGTGACAAAACAAGAAGTCTGCAGTCTGACTGCTGGCTGCTCTATTTTTTTTTTATAAAGCCTGAAATCTTATAATTTAATTTCATGTTAGCAGTTATTATGTTACAGTTTTATATTTAATTATTGGAGAAGGAGCCAGACTTATTTTGTCCATGTTACAGGGGTTGGATTATATTACAAGAAAACACAGACTCATTTATATGTATTAAACTCTTAACTCTAACTATCTTGCAGTTATCTGAACAAAATGTGTGTTTAAAAATTCTGTTGTGGACGAAATAACTTTGCTCTCTGAGAGTATCACTGAGTGCAGTAAAGGGATGTTATGTTGGAATGGCGAGCTCCTATTGGCTGCTGCGGGTCTGTATAAAGAGCCGCAGTGGCAAATTCAATCAGATCAACTGCAGGCATCCTCCTACAGCGAAACACCAGGACCATAAAGGGACATTTTCTGTGTTTGTTCTGCTGCTTGTTTCTTGACATTCTTCTGCTTAAAGCGCTGGAGTTGTATTAACACCATGAAGGAAAGGAGAAACACGCAGCCGCTGGTGGTGAGATGTAAACTGGTTCTTGTGGGAGACGTTCAATGCGGAAAAACGGCGATGTTGCAAGTCCTGGCGAAGGACTGTTACCCAGAGGTATGCTTTAATGTGGCTCGTGTGTTTTGGAAAAAAAATAAAAATAAAATAAACATCTATGCAAATAATGTAGTTTAGTATTTTGCTGAGTTCTCATTAAATGACTGAATGTAAGTCGGTGCGTCTGTTGCAGACAGGAACAGTTTTCATGCGCATTTCATAACATTTTGTCCTCTGTGGTTTATATTGTATGCATTTACTAATGTATTATTTTTTTTAACTGAATAAGCTTTTTCATAGCAATATAATATAAAAAAGCTTTGCATTATTATATTGGCCTGCACTGAATATTTCCTGCAGCTGCGGTGCAGGAGCGATTGATTGATTGATTGATCGATCTGAATTTCCTTCAGATTTAACACTTTTATTTCGTCTTATTATTTGATTGAGCCTTCACTGCAGGTTTTTTTTTGTTTTGCACTAATTATTTAGATAAATTACATTACCTGTAGCTGACTGACTGACACCTCCCCACTAATGGCACCGTGTTGCTAATTGCTCCCCAGACCTACGTGCCCACGGTGTTTGAAAACTACACTGCCTGTCTGGAGCTGGAGGAGCAGCGAGTGGAGCTCAGTCTGTGGGACACTTCAGGTAACTGATTACCTTCCCTATGTCTGTCTGTCTGGGTTATCATGACCTGTCATTCTGCCTGCAGCACTGAAGGAGACTGGGATATTAGGCAATGCACTGTCTTCTGAATCGCTTAATGGCCATTGATTAGATTTCCTCTTATATCACCTGATGCATCTTTGCATGTGGCAAGGACTGACAGATCCACAAGTGCATCCAACCCCAGCATTCCTGTGCCTACTGTGTCTCACTGGCAGAGAGACAGCGATTATTACACTTCACTTGCTGTTTTTGCTGACTTTGTGCATCATATGTTCATTTACACTAAGCGTGAAAAACAGGGTCAATGTGTCAGGGTGGATCTCCTCGGGGATGTGGTGGTTTTAGTGTGTTGACCTGGATATACTGTGAGCATGAGTCTGCAGCACCTGTTTGATTCCCTTTTATGCTCACTGCACAATGGTTTCTCTATGCAGCGCATATCCCTGTCCAGCCACACTTCACACTAGGTCACCGCAGCGGAGAAAATCGCATGTCTGTACAACAAATCCTTTACGTAACAGGCCCACTTGTACGAGACGATGCGGTATTTACTCTGTTCTCATGTCTTTTCCCTCCTGTTATCCAAAAAGCGGCAATTGGAAAGTAGTGACTGTAATTCCCTCCCCAGACCAAATCCTGCTTCTTAATCCCAGTCTATGGACCTTTGGTCTGGCCAGCAGGAGTGGGCCTGGTGCCGAGGGATGATGGGCACACACAGAGAGACATCCTGTTGGGCAGGGAGGTTTATTGGAGCAACCAGAGATGAGGCAGCTCAGAAACTCTGGTGACCTGCATTCGCCTCCATATGCTACCCCGGGTCACCCACTCAAACAGCATGATGCAGGGGATTAAGACTCTGAATAGGACCACTAGGCCGCCCATTCTGACTGACCCAATCTGAGTCTGAGATGTTTTCTTCCTTCTTTCTTGCTTTGTGCTTTCACTTTAACAAGATGCACCTTTACTGTTTGGCTTCCATTCCCATTTTCACTTTCTTTCTGCTCATCATTTGTTGTTTTAACTCTCTCCTTTCCTTTGTTGTTCTCTGGTTAACAGTGCACCATCTAAAATTGCACCTCTTAGATTCTGGCTAATTTGCATCTGTTGCCCCTTAACATGAGGAACACTAAACACAAGCAACAAACATATAGCCTGCTCTAATACAGTACAAAATAGTATTTAACAAAATACGATAGGAATATAAAGGATTTATTCAAATACTTTTCAGTCTCTTTTTCCTCTAAGAGGGAAACTTATCACCCCTCCTCCCCCTCATTTCTCTTATAGATGGCTCCTGGTGATAGGCCATTTGTTGGTCACACAATACAGTTTCCTCTTCTTATTGTAATTTGCTCTAATTGCGTGGAGTTGTGCCGTCGCGGCCCCACTGCACCACCGGGGTCTCCTCATTATCCCGACCCCCCTTCATTGATCCAACTGACCTCATCACCGGCTCCACATGGCAGGCAGCTCCTTCTCCCAGCCCTGCCATGGATTTACAGACTAAAATCAATCCAGTGGCTTTAATCAGCCTGCATGGCCCAGTCGGACATGCAGGGGGAGAGAGACAGAGAGGAAGGCGAACGCTGCCCAGTGGCTATAACTCATGAATAGTGAATAATGAATCTTGTTATTGTGTTAGTGAGTCATTTCTTTCAGGTTGAACAGTCTTGCTGATAAAGCCTTTGAGTTTGAGAGGATACTGTATATATTATCATTTCTCGTATGATACATAAGTGAGATTGATTTTGAATTGAACCATTTAAGCTGATGAAACAATCTGTATAACTGTAAAAGAGGGGAATAGTTAATAGTTAATAACCGTGTTAATGGCCACGTATCAGTAATTTATAATGACCACTCAGCTTTTATTCAGTTGAGCTCTAATGATTATTTTGATTATTGTTATTTTTATGACAATAACACTTTAAGTCATCCTATTTTGCATTTGTAAGCAGTACATAAACATTTAACAAATGGCTTATAACACACTATAATGTAGTTCATTTATTATCTGTTTATATACCAGCATCCAGTTTTGAACAATTTTTTAAAATAAATATTTTAGTCATTTTATAAGCAAATATGTTAAAAATGTGTCACCTCTTGGAAATTATAAACGGCATGTTTCACTGTTTGCTGAGATTTTATAGACCAAATGATGACCGGATGAATCGATCATCAAAATAATTGTTAGTTTCAGCTAATAAATCCATAGCTAACTAAAGTAGTTATGAATTTATGGGGTTACAGTTGTTGACAAATACACCCATAACTATACAGTTCTGATTGCAACTACATTGTGTGCTATAAAGCCTTTATTACACGCCTGTATACTGCTTATAAATAAAAAAAAGGTGTAAGATAAAATGTTGCGGTATGAGCTAAAAAAACTGGCTTCAAACAGTAAAAAGATATTCACTTTATAATGATATAAAATAGAGAAAAGCATCTGGATCCAGGAAATGTTTCTTTGATAGACAACTATAAATGAACTATCGATTATTGAAATGGTTTTTAATTTTAATTAATTTTCTCTTACTTGACTTAATCGACGTAATCGTCACTAGTCTAATTATTAAGCTAAATAACAAGGTATTACAACGATTTATTATTTTAAAGTCCTAGCCTTGATTAATTGAATCCAGCAGGCGCAGTGATCTACCAGCATTCACCATTTATTGTAGATTTTTACTCTGATGGTTTGGTCTTTTCACTTTTAAAAAAAAAATCATCTGTTCTGTGACCCATCTTTAAAATTCAGGGTGTGATCAGCTTTGACATTGTCAAGTTACTGAGTAAAGCTTGTTTAACAGTTCAGACACGGTGATGCTCAGGAACAAAGAACAGCCCTCTGTCTCCCTGCAGGAGGCTACGGCACTGATTCTGACTGGCTTTGGCATGTGAAACCAGAAAACAACTGTCTGACGCAATGTAGTGTGTTTTGTGGCCCAGGCTGTGAAGTCCGTAGTTATCGGCTGCAGCAGCAGCACCGCGGCTCCCAGCTGGCTAAGTGTGGGTGGAGGGGCAGGGCTGCTCTCATCCCCAAAATCTGTGAGTCATCCTATCACTGGATCATTAATCTGTCTGACCACTGCATTCTCACTGTCAGAAAGGAGTGTGGTAATGATGGATACTACTTATGTCACTCAGTTGATTTAGTACATACAAAAATACACTAACTCATACATGCACAGAGAAACAGATCCTCCCCTCCCCCACCTGCATGCTCCAACACAAGGCCCCGCCGTCTCGGGCTGCGAAGCCTTCTTCCATTCTGGCCCAATTTCCACCTCAACACTTAGCTCTGGGCACCGCACCATCGAGACGGATGGAGTTTAACTCAGCCGCAGGAATTTGGTTATGCTCTTTTTCTTTTCCTTCCATTCCCAAGTAAGTCGGGCTCACTCTGCATATTTCATGCCTCAGAAATTCTCCATCTGTTATAGAGGCATGCTGTTGAAAACAAGGAATAAAAGAAACATTTGGGCCATGTTTAGCCCCACTGCATGTGCACTGATCAGCCTATCTGAGCCATTCTCTGGATTGTTGCAATGGAGAGATGTAGGGAAGAGGGGGAATGAGACAGGGACTGGTACTCTGTGATATAAGACCGCAGGGGGTGAAGGATTAATGGCATAGGAGGGCTCTTTGTGATCTGCCTCAGTAGGATACACTCCTGCTTTCCCTCGTCTCTTCCTCCTAGCTTTTTCTTGCCACAATAGAAACAGCTATTTCTTCCAGGATTAGAAACTGGGTCCTGGAGTGTCAGGAGAGCGCTGCCAAGGCTGCTACTGTACCCAAACAGCATGCTGTGGAGGTTCAAATCCTAATATTTACTCATTCATTTTCATTTTTTAAATTTATGTCCTGTAAAGATGGGATACATAGGCCTTTTGAATCATGCGCCATGTGCCTTTGTCCATATTGAAAGATAAAATCAATTTCTGCAGAGACTTGAGTAACAAAACAAACAAGACGCGCTCCTCCATCTCCTGTCCCTCTTGGCATGGTAACTAATTTGTCAGCTTTAATTGCAAAGGCTCTTGGACCCCCTGCATAGCTCTCTATTGATTACTGCATTGAGAGCAGTGGCCATTTAATGCAGAATCACACCCAGGTTCCCGGCTGTGTGATAACCCCATGCAGGAGATTGAGAAGATTTATAGAGTGGCCTGCCTCTGACTCCCTTATGAGATACACCTCAGAGTTGCTACACACACACAGACTCGTCATCCCAGTGGTGCTAATTGTTTTGATTTCAATGTGTGTCAATTTTCACAGTGAGCAAAGTTGTCTTGCAGATGAGCATCGCTTTTCTACTGTAGTAGGTGTAAAACGGCAATGATGTAATTTGCATTTTTCTCTTCGGCAGCGTCTGTCTTAAAACAACAAAAGAAAAACAGTTGCAGTAAATCATTTAATCAGAATGTTAACATTAATTCTACTAATTAAGAGCAGAACAAAGTCATTTTTCTATCCAAAGGCGCAGAAACAGAGTTGCCCCTTTGTTCCTTTGCAGCAATGTTTACTTTCTTCAGGACATTGAGCCCCAAGGAATTTAATCACAGCTTGTCATTATTCCACTCACAGCGCCCGGCATCTGGCAAAGTCAGTTTTACCCTTTGATAATGTGGAAAATCATTAAGTATTCATGAAACTGATCTATATGCACACATCCATGTTGTGTGTGTGTGTGTGTGCTTTTTCATATGTTTTCTTCTCATGCATTGTTTTCGAGGCTGTAAATCAATTAGGACGGTTGTGTAATATCTAATGAGTAATTACACAGACTGGATTTGTAATCTGTAGCTATACGGCTAAGACTGAATCCCTTTTGGGATTCACATGGAGCCTAAAGTAAACATGTTAATCCCATTGAGCTGCTCCTCTTCTGTTTCATCTTATCATAGATGGGGTTCACCTCTGGCTGCTGCCAAATTTAAATAGTGAGTGTGTGTGTGTCATTAGGTGTGTTGTTTGCATGTGTGTGTGTGTGTTTTTGTGTGATTGATGTGTGTCTGTGGTCCCCAACTCTGCTGCAGAACAGAGAAACATCCCCAGCAGTGGGTGGGTGGGCAGTTTGTGGTGTAAAATGATTGATTGGCAGTTAAGGCTAGCCTTTATAGAGAGGTGGGAGGAATGCCTGATGTCGATGGTGGATTCCAAGGCTGTTGCTGTGGTAACAGAGGGACTGGAGGTATTGCGCGGCGAGCAGAGGATTTTTTGGGGGGTGGGTGGCTTACTTAAGGATTCTGAGCATGAGTGGGAGCGTCTGCCTGGCCCAAGCCCCACCGTTCCACTTGCGTAATCTACTGCAAGAGAAGATCAATGAGGATTTAGAGCTCAATTGTCATCTTCTCTTCCTCTGAAATACCAGCAGAGGATATAGGAGCAGGGAAAGGAGCATTTTCAGGGACAGCAAAGTGAGGCTCAGCAGGAGAAGTGATACCGATATCGCATAATCCCTGCAGACGTATTCTCCCTCCCTCTGCCTCTGCTGCTCTATCACCCTTTTTGCTCTGACCAACTGCTTATTGTCACAGCAATTGATTCTTGTAACAATCTTCACTTCCTTTGCTCAAACTCTTGAACATTTACAATTCTGTTTTTCCTAAATGCCTGTACCTTTGATATTTAAATATATTAGTATCTTCTCATGTGGCACCAGTAAAGTATGTGCAGATCGGACCTAGTTTTTAAAGAGACATATGAATGTGTCTCTGATGATTTTAGGGTGTATAGTATTTCAAAATGGTGGCTGTGCAAGATTCCTCTGAAACTTGTGTTTTCACACATCAGCACAGATTCACAGAGACATTTCTGGATAATAAGATGGACAACCTGACATTTGTAAGCATCTGAAATGTATGGGTTAAATCCTGTGGGCAACAAAGGCGGCAAGATTGAAACTATTTAAAATCAGAGGTGCCAGCATATGGTTTTCCCGTCTTGTCCTTTATCCGCGTTAATGATTCTCTTGTTTCTATCCTCCAAGGTTCTCCATACTATGATAATGTGAGGCCCTTGTGCTACAGTGACTCAGATGCAGTTTTGCTGTGTTTTGACATCAGCCGCCCGGACACTGTGGACAGCAGTCTGAAAAAGGTAATGGCTTCAGGACTTAACTTTGCAGTCAAAGTTCTATTTTCTAACTCTTTGTCACACACCTGATATTAGCAGTTCCTTGAAATGTAGCTTGTTGTTGTGAAAACATACTGTAGGACTCTGCCTACAATTATCTACTGTCTTTTTTTTTTTGTCCACAGTGGAAAACTGAGATCCTGGACTTCTGTCCGAGCACGCGTATCCTGCTCATTGGCTGTAAGACCGACCTGCGTACAGATGTCTGCACGCTGATGGAGCTTTCCAATCAGAAACAGACTCCCATCACCTACGAACAGGTAAGGAAACACTCTTTTCCAGGAAAATAGTCGATGGCAAATTATAAATATGGATTAAAAACATGTATGACAAACTGGAATGGTATCATTATTCAACATTTTGTTGTTTCTTTTAGTCTTGTTTTATGTTAGTGCTGAGCAGTATGAAACATACAAGGACATGTCAAAGTCAAAAGTTTGGACACCGTTTCTCATTCATGTGAATGGGAAGGTGTGTACAAAGTTTTGACTGGTACTGTATATCACAAAATTTCATAATTAACTATTTTTTTATTCTTCATTAAGTTGTATATCCAATGGGAATCCCAATGTGATTACAGCGGTAAACTATAAATATCAGTAATTTGCTCACACCTATTGTATCTTTTTTATGATGACAATGGGATCAAGAACATAATAAGTCACCAGTTCTCATCCAGCAGAGTCAATGTTTTACTTCACAGTCATTTTATGAGCCTGCAATGGCATTTCTTCCCTAACCCCACACACAAATATAAAGCAATGAAATTTGTAATAAAGGGTGTTATGAACACCACCCTTCATCACTTCATTTATTCCAGGGTTCTGCTATGGCCAAGCAGCTGGGTGCAGAGGCCTACCTGGAGTGTTCAGCGTTCACCTCGGAGAAAAGCATCCACAGCGTGTTCCGCACCGCAGCGATGGCCTGCATCAACAAGTTGCAGCCTCTCCCGAAGCCCAGCCCCACCCGCCGCCTCTCCAAAAGACTCCTCCACCTGCCCAGCAAGTCAGATTTGCTCTCCTCCACCTTCAAGAAGGAGAAGGCCAAGAGCTGCTCGGTCATGTGAGTGGAGACCTCTTGGGTTACAGTCTTCACATGCAACCCCCAGCCCCTGCCTCTTTGGTCTCGGGGAAGGGGGGGTGGGCACGATGGTTTTATCAGGGCTTCCTGCTGAATCCTTCCCTCACCCCCCCGGAAACCAAACACCCCTCAGAAGAGGTGGACACCTCGCTGTCCACTTGCTCCTGAACCTTTTAGCGCACATCCATCTTTTTCCACTACTGTTTATCTTGCTTTCCAACAAACAATATCAGTCAAGGTTTAATTTTTTCACCTGTAAACAGTATGCAACTACAATGGTGTTACATCTGTCTGATTTTACTATCTCTAGGCACATGTTGATTTTGTCCAAACTGGAAATGTGCAACGTGTGACGTTTAATCTTGTGATGTAAATGCCTCTCAGACAACTCAATGGATATTTTTCTAAGTACAAAAAATAAATCTAGCATGAAACCATCAGGAATTAGCAAAATCCTGTACATCCCTCTTAGTAAGGTGTGTGAGTTGTGAAATAGCTTGTTGCTGGTGTCCCCATTTAGGCCTGTGAGAGCGCGGAGATTTAGAGTAGGCAGTGGGGACAAACCACAGTAAGACCTATCGCATAGAGAGGTGTTCTCATTGTCTCAGTGATGACGAAAGCAGGGCTATGAGCTGTGAGAGCGGGCTGCTGTGCAGACAGCGGTCTAGGCTGTATCAACCTGTATGCATTGTTGATGCATGGTTTGTGTAGCTCTGGACAGCCCTGCTCCACAGGCTTTCAGTAGACTGGAGTGGAGAAGGCAGAAGAGGCTCTGCATGTGCAAAATGACCGCAGAAATGAGGACACACACATAAAAAAAATAAAGGGAGTTTTAGTTGGGCTTCTGGCGTCGCTGCTGTCACCGTCTATCTTAACATGCTATTTTGGTGATGGGGCAGACGCATTTTAATAGTTGAGAATAGATGCTTTTGTTGTGACCAGGAGCATAAAACACAAACGCAGAGCCGCCGAGTGCTGACCGTGGCTGGTTATTGATGCCTATCATAGTGTCATGATGCATATTTAAAAGCATAGGATAACACCTATACCCAAGTCAGGCCGGCTGATAATGGGGAACTTTGGCCTGGAGTTTCATATATTCCTTGGAAAAGATTTGTAGCATTACATTGTTGACAGTTTTTTTCAACAATTCTCAAATGGTTATTATGCAGTTTTGAAAAATGCCTTTCATATCATGTTCCCAGACGTTATGGAGATTTTTTTGACTACTGTGATATGCCTGTGGATTTCTCTCATTTGCAACTATCCAATGTAGCACTCCCAACTCCCTGACTCTACTCTTCCAACATTTTGTGTCGCACACTCTTATTAATCTATTGACCTCCAATAAGCAGCACTTACTGTAGGTTACAATGACTGCAGAGCAAAAATTTGACCCTTTTTTCTGAGCTGAAATTTTTTTGGCTTCATGGTTATGTGTGTGTGCAGCATCAATCTCTGTGCTTCTAACCATAAAGCAATAATGATTTAAGTACTCGTGATGCAAGGTAACCCATGTGGCAATAAAGACGCAGCTTTGTGATTACTGTCATGCTAAATCGCTCCATGGACATCCGAGTTATAGACTGAAACCATCTCCGCTGTACAAAGAGGCTGCTGATCTGTGTTTGCCCCTCTTCCACCCGTATATAAAATATCCAATGATGATGATGTTGAGCTATGAAATGGATCAGAAAATGCAAATAAGAGGGAACGATGCTCTTTGAGTTGAAGATGCTAGACTTTGCTGTCAATTTTACATAATCTTAATAAGACGTATTGAGGCAGTAGACTAGTAGACTTGAATAATAAATTGCCTGAGTGAGCTGACAGTGGAGTGTACGCTTTTAACATTGGGAATAAAATGTTCAGAAGTCTAACAATCATCTTGTAAAAAAGGGCTAGTGTGCGGAAAAAAAGCAAATGATGTGGAACGAAGGAGAAGTAATCAAAATGCACAGGCTGGCCCTGTCCAAAGAAAGATATTTTTCCATTATGTTTTTTTTTTTTTTTTTTTTTTTCTCGTTTGATGTTTATTGAGTATTTGTTTCGCATTTGGTATTTAATAGCATTGTGTGAGTCCCAGTGTTGTTTTGGAAATATCTCCCAGAGATGGTTAATGTGGACTGCCTCTGGTAGTCTAAGGCACGTAAAGTGGTGATTTGCACAAAGGCTTCCAGTTCATGGTCACACACCAAATTCCTCAGCATTGCCTAGCAACAATTCAGCATAGGAAACAGAGCCCGGCTATTTGGTTGGTTATATAGACGGAGAGGGTTGGCTCACAAGCAGACATCCTCATATCATTATTACAGCATCAGTTATTGCCAGACTTGTTCTGAAAAACACGTCTTGATATTGTTTTTATTTTTATTTTTTTTTTGGGTTAGGGAGCTAATGCCAGGCCTTCTGAATATGGGATAGATGGTGGCTCACGGACCATGTCAGTTAATACGCAGCCTTTGTGTTGTAGTCAGTGTGTGGTACAATGGTGCAGTCAATCTCTTAAGCATGTCCTATTGAAGTTGTATGATTGTACATACCTCTTGTCTCTTGTTTTATAATCATTGTAAGGCATCTTGGATGGATGTCACACGGAAATATTGTTGTTGATGTGAATATTTATTTGGTAGCTAATTTTGCCTTTTTTGTACATTTACATTAGTTTAAAATCTATTTTGGAAATTGTTTTTTTTTCTCTCTCTCTTTCTTTTTCTTTATTGTTTTTGCTGTGTTTAAATAAAGCTTGCCGTGTCCGGCATCCTTGAATTGTTGTTCTCTCATCATTTAAAACATATTACACACATATGAATATATATAAGCTGAAAAAAACAATATGAAAGTACTGCTCATATAGTTCATACCCTCCTGTCATTGTGCTGATCAGACGTTATAATGGAAGTGAACAGGTGTCTCCAGTAGTGTATCACTTCAATCATCTCTGTAGGAAGTGCGGTGCTTATCTTTGCCACTCTGTCAGAGCTAATCATTTCTTTAACAGGCTCCATGTCACTGCATACATGCAGAGCATGTCTCATTAAGGATAGAGCAAGTTTAAACCAGGATGGATGGGGATTACTGTCATTTTCTCTTACTTCAACCCTGAACTAGGATCATAGTCAGTGATGTTTAGGGAGAAAGCATGTAATGACAGAAAGGAGAAGGAAAAGAAAACTGTGTCGGAGTCAGATGTGTAAATGACAAATAATTAACAGTATAATAAGTATAGATGGATGGATAGATAGATAGGATGGATCTTTGCAGTTTCACTTTATCTTCTGAAGATACTTCTCTCATCTCATCTTCAAACACAGCACATCTGGTCGCTGCCAGCTGCAGAACAATCTGAAACTGGCCTGGTGCCACAGAATGTGGCAAAGGTGCCAGTAGACCAACCAGCCTATGTGCCCTCACATTACCTCCTTTTTTTTTAATGCTACAGACTCAGCTCTATGCGTGTGGCATCTGCAAGGTAGTGTCGACTGAAAACTATTATAAGAGCGATAGCTTCAAGCAACAGGGATGTTTCTCTGCCTTTATTTAAGTCAACTGGTTGCAAAGAAAACAGTCGTGTTTGTTGTTTGCCATAAAGGTTCACATGTTAGCTTGTACAAGGACATGTTGTTCCTGTTAGTGAGGGCATTGTTTTTAGTCAAATGTGCAAACATGTCAGCTCTATCACAAAAATTGAATGATAAGATTAAAAGATTAGTTTTTGGAGGTCTTTCTAAACAAACTAATGTGCAATGCTGTGGCTTAGTGATGTATTTCTGATAGTTCTTTGACCACACACAAGACACAACGGTCTACACACAGAGGAATTAGATATCAGGCAGTGAATAGGATTTCATGTGTTTTCAATGTGTTTCCCACTTCCCCTACAATATTATCCTCATTAAAATGCACTGACAAACTGGTGTTGGATGTTGAACTTGACCTGTCCTCAGATCAGCACTCGTATAACAAACGTCTTCCTGCTTTTTGCTGCCAAAAACAAAATGATTCATGGGACATCACTAAGGTGAATGCTGGAACACCTGAGGTAAAGGCTGACATTGTGCACACACAGGCACACACACACAGGGTGTGAGGACATGTAAATGGGCCACATACGCTGCTAGTCGTAGTAAATTAGGCCAACATCTGGACAGGCACAGAGAGTTCAATTGCCCAGTCAGCTGTGGCTTGTACCTCGAGGGCAGGGTTGAGAAGTGGCATTATGGCACAGTCCAGTGAGCTTTTAGGATCGACCCTGCCATTTTGGTAAGTCTTCGCCATACACAGCCACCTTAGAAAACTCCTTTTGTCTCCTACACAAACAGTGGGTCACTTTGCCGAAGGATTACTGGGCTGCCATGGACAAAAGCTGAAGAGGGAGGGCATTTACCCACACAAAGCCAATTTAATGGGCTGTAAAGCTCAGCGGATTAATTCTGATTTACACACATTTTCAACTAATCAGAATATCAATTCACAAGCACAACATTTAATTCATATGAGTGGTAACATCATTATCTTAGTGCTGACATTTAAATCAATTCATTAAAATATAGATTGATGATGGAGGATGCACCAGTATTTTTCTATCTCTTGTGGTTATAGTGACTATATTCTAGTTCAAAGGCATTTGCAACAAGGAAAAGGAAAAAAGACCTGACTGCTTGGTACAATGAGTCGGTGATCAGGGCTGGACAGTGTTTGTTTGGGTCTGGACGGTGGCATACAAAGGGTGATCTGAGGGAAGTTATGCAGCAGTGAGTGGACAGCCCTCAGTACTATTGTGTAATACTAACATCATGTTCTAGTTCCTCAGATAACGCTCTGCAAGGACAGAACAGAACAACAGCACATTGCAGAAGTAACCTGCCACTTTATATTTCCTGTGTGTGTGTGTGCAATAAAATTCAAATCTGCCATATTGTCATCTTGGCAAAAAAAAAAAAAAAAAAAAAAAATCTGAGCTCATGAAGCAAAAATTGTGTGTATCCATCTACAGGCATCTGTTCAGATACACTATGTGCTAATCTTTGATTACTGATGAGGTGTGATGAGATGTCGAGTCCTGCAGTGTGCTCTCTCTCTCTCTCTCTCTCTCTCTCTCTCTCTCTATCTCTCTCTCTCTCTCTCTCTCTCTCTCACAGACACCAGATTCTCTGCCTCTGCCGCAGTGCAGGGCAGGGCCAGAAAATCCAAACCCATCCATTTCCAATTCAGCCAATTTTCCTCACAAATAAGGTAGTATAACGGGATTTAACAGGCCCTGATCACAACATTCCTATTGTGTCATTTGCCCATTTTTTTTATCCTTACAATCTCTTTACAAGCTGCTGCAAAGGCTGGTGGTAGAATCAACATTTTTTGTTATCAGATGCACAGTCTCATCGGTGGGTGTTTATAGATTCACGACAAACTCAAAATATTCTTCATACGCATTATTTACCTGATGACTTTAAATAAAATCTTCATTGCACAAACACCCTGCATCATCATCTTAGTATATTCCCTCCATGTGTTCAGGCTCACTGAGGACTGAACATTACAATGCAGCTCCTCCACCACCCCCACCTCTGCATGACATCTGACCTTAAACTCCCTCCTGTGGCTAAACCTACGGCTCCCCGAGAGCTCTCTCTTGACCTTGTGTTTCCCTGGCAGCACCACCAATGAGCTCAGTCAAATGTGAGCAATTGTTTAATGTTCCCCGCGGCCACAGTGGTGAAGCACAAATCGTTCCTTTGAAGCTGAACTTTTTTTTTTTAAAGGAATCAAGAAATCTGTGTTTTTTTTGGGGGGACAAATACTTATGCATTTGTCAGGATGAGCCACATACATGTCTTGTGGCACAAAGTCATGCAAACTGAGCAGATGCTGGCTGGATAAGTAAACATCAGTTTATTCTAATCCTTCTATACCATTTGTGTGTATCAGCGTCAGTGTGTGTTTACCTGATCTTATTTGCTGGATAAGAACATTTTTTCAATGCAAATTAAATGAGTTTAAACATGAAATGACAGGTTTAAACTCATTTAGAGAAAAGTTTTTATAAACTGGATTTATCCTTTTACATTATAGATGGTCCTTTTGAAATAGATAAATTACATTATAAGTACAGTATATGCATGTGTTTTGGGGACTCTATTTTGCATGTTACATATAGAAGTGAGCATACCAATCAAAACCTTACATTTAATCTATTATATAGTTAAACCATAAACAAACACACAAACAACGTGCACATGCGCTGTGTCTTTCTTTGTGATCACTGGGCAACCGCACACAAAGACCAAGGCATGCTCTGCTCTGCACAATGTGACACTGTCTGAGCTTCAGAGGGTGAGGAGGAGAGGAGCACTGGGCTGTACCCTAAAAACACAATCAGCGGATTTGGCGATGGGCCACATTCTACATGTGTCTGTATAAGCCAAAATAACATGTCAAGATCCAGTACAGCGCCCATAAGTGCCCTACATACATGCCCTCAGCTGCACCAGTGGAGAAATAAGCAGAGCCTGATGCTTTGTCCTTCATGATCTTTGTGCTGATTAAAATGCTAGATTAGGTCAGCTGCAGCAGACTGAGTGCACAGCAGTGATAATTACTCCATAATTACACCATATTGTGTCTCCGCTGTGTTTCACCACCGTCATGTCACTTTTTACACAGTGGTCATGTGTATAAGCACTAATTGCACACATCGAAGCACTAAATCGATATCTGGCACCCTAAATTGATGAATGAGCCTCCTCTGTAACTCAGAGGAAAACATCAGTAGCCATTAAAAGGACCAGTGCATTCCTCTAAAGAGAGCAGGTCTCCATCAGTGATCAGCATGCATGTATGTGCGTGCATGTGTGCAACTCTTATCCTTAAGGTCCCTGCAGCTACGAGAGAAGTATTAGCAGAGGGGGGAAGGATGGGAGACAGACAAAAGGGAGGATGAGGCTATTACAGGCAGCACTCTGCTCATTTTTGTCTCCACCACTCCTCTTTAGGGAACCATGGCTACAGGCGGGAGCATGTGCCTTTAGTGGTTTGAGGGAGTGTGAGCTGTGTGCTCAGCTTAGTCCAGGATGCACGTAGGACCAGAGGGCCCTCCCACTGAGCAATAACTCTCCTGCTCTTGCCTGAGGGAGGTTGGGTGGAAAGATGTGAGGAGACGGGGGGGGGGGTGAGCAGAGGCCGTAGTGGAGGGGGTGAGTAGAGATGGTGAGATATCTTCACTAGCTTGATACATTTTAGTATAACCTCATCTCTATTTTACTTCAAATTGAAATGGACTCGGGGGAGAGAAATGCTGTATACTTCCCTTGCTGCAATAGACACGGACACTGGAGTGTTAAAGACAGAGAGCAAAACACTGAGTCAGGCAATGATATTGATCCTTAGTGACAAGGGAGCTGTAAAAACACTGAGAATACACACACAAGAGGGATATTCTTGCATGTACATACTCAAAGGGGGAACTGAAGCATAGAGCCAATGCAGATTACATAAGCACTGCATTGGGAAGGGGTCTTTGCTGCCTGGCAGCATCCACAGGAAACTTCAACAAGCTGCAGTGAAGATTAAAGAGATAACCAATGAGGACACAAGCTAATATGGTCACCCTGTCTTACAAGGCAAGCAAGCTAACAATGCTCTGCTATCAATGTGATGATTAAATTGACATATGACATGCTGATCTGTAACAATGCCATTGCAGGGATTTGTTGTCATGACAACAGGTAGCACATCTGTGATAAAACCATGTTTCCTTAGTCTTGGATGAAAAGAAAAAGCAGACATACAAGGCTTTATAGAACATGTTTCCAAGAACATCTTCTTGTCTTACAGTATAACTGAGGTGTAGGTTTATAGTATGAGCCTCAGTACTGATTTATAGCAGTATGTCCTACGCATGCAATACAAATACTGAAGTGAGAAAAGTATGACACGTGCAAAACAAGCAAACTCGGTAAACAGGAGTCCTGCATGCCAGAGTCTGGGTGGATATGGCCTTAAGCCTTCTGTCAACCTAAGCCACCCATGGCTCTGCCAGCTCCACTGTGTTCAAGGAACACAATTAGTCAACAATCTTGCTCCCTGTTAGACTGGAGTTGAAAAAAGACTTGACATTTCTGTCTGTGGACCTGTCACACTTGTGCCAACTAAAAATTATGCAAACGACAACTTCAAGATTGTGTTACTGAACCACAAAAATGAGCAAGTCACAGGTCAGAGTTCACATTTGTCAAAACAGCAGACTACAAAACCTGCAATAAATGCCAAGCAGTATGGCTCAGCAAGCCCTGATGATCATCATAAATAAAGCCAGGTGCGCTGTGTGAGTTTGTGCATTTAAAAAGTAGCAAATAAAGTACTTGGATAAAAGAGTTTTTAATCACTTCACAGTCTAGATCCTGGAATACAGTCTGTTACTATGCAACACAGCAGCTCCAGAGATATCCCTGTGGAGGATTTTCATCAGCCCTCTGTCTGTGTCCTCCCTCCCGAAACTGTTTCTTCTTTTTCTTCAGTTTCTTCTCCCTCTTCTCTTTGATTCACGTATTCCTGCGTTTGTGACTCACAGCTGCTTGGGGTGGCATCTTTGGTGAGTAAATATGCATTTTCTTCAAGCAGCTATCCTTTCTTCCTCGACACTGACTGTAGCAGGCAGGAATTAGTTTGCCACACCATGGAAATATGGTAATGTTCTCTCCATCTCTCCATTAATTATATAATTACTGAGATGGCTTTTGATGTTCACATAGCTCTTAAGCTGGAGACAGAATATTCATATTTATGTGTAACTAATAATAACTAATGTTATATATATATATATATATATTCACTATTTGTTTGGTGATATTTGGTTTAAATCTGGTTTCTGTCTGCCAGGAAATTAATTCAATCTCAAATATGAAAACATTTTTTTCACAAAGTGAAGCTCTACACTCCTTCTACTGGGTTTTTAAAAGGCTATTCTATTTTTGTTACAGTACTGGCCTGTAAATATAAGCCGATTTTTTAACTTTGCCGTGTATTCAATCTTATTCAGGCTAAAATGGGATACCGATTAGCCCATGATTATGAAAACGTATCTTATGACTCACACTGTGTTATGCATCGTACAAGGACATATAGGACATAGAGGGAACGGTTACTTGCACAACAGCCTCAGCTCTTGCTGTAATTATCCAACAGATTTAATCTTTCTGTTTATTCTTATGATTCGACATCTAAAACCGTCGAGTAAGCTTGTTTGTTGTCATAAAGTGCAGCTGTTCCATTTGCTAATTGTACGAACTCGTGCTGAGCCTTCTGGAAGTGTGACGTCTCCACATCAACAAACCACACAGGTGATGACGGTGCACCACTTCATGACCACAGAGACACACTTAACCTTAAGATCCAGCGGGTAGAGTTATGGTGTTACTGATCCTCTTTGGATCTGTATCAGGTCTCTGCCTGGATGCTTGCCGTGGGTTAAAGAAGAAGAAGAAACAGTTACATCACATATTGGTAAATAAACTATTTGTGTGGACCGCAATCTCTGCCAGGAAGTGCACTCTGCTGTAGCAGAGAATGCTTCTTTTATCACTATCAGTTTATTTCACTTTGACACAGCAATAAGAAAACTACAGTTGAGGGAGCCCGGTTTTTATAATCAAGACGCTTTCTCTGTGACAGCTCTGTGGAAAACAACAGGTTAACACTAATTACTCTAATCGTTCTACTGAATAAATGGGATTGAAATCTAAACAGAGGAGATCTATTAGATATTTATTTAATATGTTTGTTAGGTAATTAGTGAGTTATTGTGCTATGAAAATACAAGTGCCCACAAATACAAAGACAAAAACAAAACGTCTTACATGACATTGCAAAGAAAGAAACAAAGAACTTTATTTCTTCTGTAACATAATCTACAAATAAAGTCAGGCACACAAAAGTTTCCCTTCCTGAGATCCACTTTTCCGAGAAAAAAATAAGGACATTTTACAAAATAGTGTAGTCCTTAAATTATCATATAATGAGTAACAACACATAAAATGCACTTTGTCTTCAGTCTCACCTCAATTCCATAGCAAACAGAATATGTTCTCTTCAGGGAGTAAACCTGCTTGTTTCTAATGGTAATATACCTGAACATAACACTGCACACAGAGATCTTTGACTTTTAGATCAATTCTGGTTCGCATAAAGCTTCACACTTAATTTAGGTTTATTACCAAACAATAGAGCTTCTATGTGTGTACATCAGAAAGGTTTGCACTTGGAATAATGAATATTACTCTGTAATCTGTCTATTTTCTATCCCTGATTTTAGGTAAATAAGAAAACAGTATGTTGTGGTGTGTTGAACTGATCTATATGAATATAGAGATTAAAGCTTTTTACTATTGTAGAATATGCATTTAAACTCACTGAAATTTACTGTCACTAAACTGAGAGATCCGTATAACACCTGCAGAAGACAGATTTCAGCTGGTCTCAGTCAGCTATAAAAAAAAAAAAAAAGAAAAAACTATTTTCCCACTTCCACTCCACTACTCCTGCTGCAGGTGCTCAGAAGAAAGACAGGCCTTGGTTGAGATTCTCGTTTGTAAAATGATAGAAAGGTCATGCCAGTTGCCATGACAGCCACCGCTAATTGCTCTTACATGAGGCAGTCTGAGAATGGATGACCGAGGCCGAGGATGTAGACAGGAAGGACAACAAAGTAGTTTGGCATTGCCTGATACACACACCTAGACTGTATTTTTAGGGTTTTTGTGTCCATTTACTGCAGTTTCAAGACTGGGTATTAAAATATGAACAAAAACAACGATGACAACACTGTTCCTGATTTCAGTTTGGAGATGTAATTACTGGACATTGTTTTAATCTCTCTCTCAGAGGGCAGATAATGGAGCTGCTACCCCTCACATCATGGAGAAACTCGGCTGTCGCTAATGAAGAACAGCTTGAGCAGAGCCTTCAATCTGTGACACGGACAACTCAGCCAAAGAGCCCAATAGTTGCCAGCTCTGCTGTTGTGTCCTGTCGATGAAGTAAGGCAGTAAATCTGTCAGCATTACTAAGAAAAGCAGAGGGTCTGTTCTGCTAAATCAGGCGCACAAAAAGCCATGTAGCCCGGGCTATGAATCAGAGAACAGAATGTGAGAAACTGCTTCGACAAACACACACACGCGCGCTCGTGTATTCACTTGTGTGTATCTGCACATATTGTATGCACAGATGCAGTCAAGGGCACATAGACAAAAGCCACAGAAGCACAAGCACCCACACACCCACCTTCATTTTGCTGTTCTTAAGCAAACAGCCTTGGGCACAGTGAATGAGCATGTCAGCGGTGTGGGCTGACATTCTGTCACACGAAGAGTGTGTATGGAGACAGATGCCACCTCAGCCTTGTCCTGTCCATATACCTAACATACAAACACAGCCTGAAATGTCCTTGTTTGTCCCTAATGATTTAGATACAGATATTTTTAATTGAGGAAAGGCAGATAATCTGTATCCTTGTCAACTTTGGCATTAAAAGAGGAAACTGGTCGAGGATATATATGTGTGTGTGTGTGTGTGTGTATAATAGAAATATATTGATCCTCATTTCAGTAAAGCGAGAAGAAGAGTAGCGTGCCCTGTACCCAGATAGACAGGTGTATCTGTGATTGCGTGGTTTGGGCTGCAGAGGATGAGAAGATGAGGAGGCAGGCAGGCAATGTGCCAGGGTTCTCCCCACAGCCAGAGACACTCTAATTAAGGAGCACAGTGGGGAGAGGGGGCGAGAACAACAGCTCTGCATTGTCACATAATGATTTTCTTATCATCTCTAGTACAGGAAACACTGCACATCTCTTGCGCATCTGTGTGTGTGTGTGTTTCCCATGAGCCCCTCCTGATCAGCCGTCTAGTCACACCCAGAGACATGAAACCAACAAAGTCTTGGTGCTATTTTCAGTGGCTGACAGGAGCATATTCAAGTCACCCTGCCGCAACAGTGTACGGCCACATTCAATGGAAATGAATCAAAGCGGCTACAGATTAGACTTAATCCATACACTGAGTTTATTTTCCCTCTGTCATTAATCCTTTTCATAGGAAGGCTTGTCACTGGCCATTTACAGTGATGCATGTTTTATCCACCTACAATTACGTTGCTCTGCATAATCATTAATACATATTTATATCTGTCCCCTGTCCCCAGATGTCCAGATGGACACTGACAGTGAAGGGAAATACCTACAGCGCAGGGCAAAGAGTCATTTAATGTTAATACAATCTGGATCCAAAGCTTTAGTTTAGAAATGAGATTGGAAACACAAAACTGTTACAACTACAAGTTATTTTATTGTAGTTAAAGACAATTACTTGTACTTAAATAATAATTCCTTCTTAATAATTTCATGTTCCAAAGTCGGTTATATCCACTGAACTG
Source organism: Pampus argenteus (assembly GCA_036937835.1). Taxonomy (NCBI): domain Eukaryota; kingdom Metazoa; phylum Chordata; class Actinopteri; order Scombriformes; family Stromateidae; genus Pampus; species Pampus argenteus. Next base: position 17,461,880 of record CM072864.1, read on the forward strand.
TAAGTGATTTTTTAATTGGACGTGTTGATTGAATTTCAGCAGTACTCCTCTGTATATTGTGTATTTTCAGCGCTCCATTTTCTTCCTCTCTCTCAGAATTTGTTCCACAATTTCCTAGTTCTGGTAAAATGGCAAATACAGTGCATGGTAACAAGGAAGCAGCAAATATGTAATGATATGTTCATGAAGATACACCAGGTGACGCTGTATGTGCTTTCAATGTACACAAAACTACCAAAATAATACAATTATATAAAGGACAGAGAGTTAATAGAAAACTAATCACAGTTCAAGAGAGAAAAATGAATGATGGTGAGAGATGGATGAACAGGACTGATGAATTATGGGAGAAAATGCAAAAAGGTGGTGTGTTTGTGTGTGTGTGTGTGTGTGTGTGTGGTGGGGGATGTACATTTGACCAGATGGGTCCTTGTCTGTTTTGTGAGAGCAGCAGATGCCCTGAGATCCAAGGCCACAGAAATGTCCCTAGCCGCTAAACACAGAAGCACTAAAGAGGCCGTCATAACCCTCATCACATGTGCACTCTTTCTGATAGAAAATATATATATAGGTTAAAGGTATTTCCTTCCTAACTCCTTCCTAACCAGGGTTAAAGAAAGCCATGAAAACTAAAATGCTTAGTTTTGTTTTTTTGCTTTGCTGTGGGGAAAAAGAAACAAAACAACAGAATAATAGATCCTCTTTTTTTATTTGTGCCATATTTGTGTGATGGTTAGGACACTCGTTTCACAGCACAGATATGCTGTATAACCTGCAAATGACCTCCATTAAAAAAAAAAAAAAAACTGGTATATAGATGTAGATGTAGTTTTGCTCCTCTCACTCACTTTAGGCTATACGGTTTGTGGTGGTGGAGGTGTTGCAGGACTTTGGGTTTGTGATGATAATACAGCTGCTTACCAGGCAGAGGCCATCAAACAGTCTTTGATGAGAGCATTGCCCTCTAGTGGACAAGAGAAGCGAAAGGCAGGATCAAAAAATATCAGATGTTTCAGACTAAAGAGCTGGATTGGTGATTTAAACTTCTTTTAATACGATACGATGACTGAATATGAAGGCACAGAATAAATTAATGTGGTTGTCCTTGAAAGGACTAACAACTATATGAATTAGTCTGTGGACTCTCTTCACATCAGTTAGTAGCAGGTCTGGTGTGTTAGTGAGCATTCAGGCAGCAGGACGGTTTATATCAACTATACAATAATCCTCAGTGCTCATGCTCGTGGCAACCAACTGATGTATTTTCATTAGTTTTTGATCAACAGTGGAGCTCTGTTGCTCTAAGGAAGAAGCTTTTATCATACATTTGCTTCACAGACAAAGCTTGTTAACAGGATGGTTTTAGTCTACTCATATAGGATTTGCAGATTATAAGAGAAATATATATGAGTATGACCAGGCTTATCTTTTAAGATAAGACACAACCTATGTCAGTGCCAGAGACAATTTCTCATTTCTCTGTGAAACTTAAAGTAAGTAGCTCACTGCATAACAGCTGAGCTTGAAATACACAGCAGTAACTTGCGTTGCGATGCGTTGCTGTTGCATGTTCAGAAAAGTGGTACAGATAAAGCTACCATTGCAAAATTGCAGCATTATAGGCAGTTGTCAAATATGGTCACATCATCATGTCTTTATCATCATACTTTTTATGTGGAGAAAGTACACGTTAAAGTGCAGACATGAAATAAAGACCGTCGTTTCAATACACAGTATTAAATCTATTTCACAGATGTCCTCTGAAGTGGGACTCGGCCCGTTAGTCATCCTCCGTCACTCCTTTAAGACGAAGCTCCTCTTGAACCCGGAACAAGTATTCTGGATCTGGATATCCAAAACTAGAATTAAGAGGAAAAACAAAAACAAGGATAAAAGGTAGTGTAAAAGGTAGAGCTACAGCAATTAGGTGATTAATCGATTAGTTGATCGACAGTAAATCTATCAGCAACTATTTTGATGTTTGTTTGTTTGTGTGTTTATTTTTAGTGATTTTTTGACTATTGCTCATGTTACCATGGACTCATTTGTCACAATATTCTGACATTTCACAGACAAAACAATTAATTAAGAAAATAAATAGTAGATTCATACTGTACTGTGCGTACCATTGTGGACCCCCTCCTATGTTGGTCTTGTGGTGAATGTCGTTCCAGGTGATGACATTGTTGAGGCCTGTGGTAGCAGATCGTCCGATGGTGAAGGTGAGTCTCCTCTCGAAGGCTTTCTTCAGCAGCTCCAGGACTTTCTCTCCCTCCTTGCAGGCTGGCAGATAGGCAGTACGAGAGGTGCTGCTGTACTTCACGCCAGGGTTTGGGTGCTCAGGCTGTAATATAGTGAACAACAGGTTATCGAATGCTTAAACCAAGATGATATTCCTAATAAACAACTATTAGATAGATAGATAGATAGATAGATAGATAGATAGATAGATAGATAGATAGATAGATAGATAGATAGATAGATAGACCAAATAATTACTTTTAAAACTTTTGCTCTTGAGGGCAAATAATAATCAAATTGATGAATCAAGCACATCTTGTCCTCCTCCTCCAGCCATACACCGTTTCTATGGCAACGGAGGGACGCACCTCTCTCCTCAGAACTCCCATCACGTCACCGTATCGGCTTTTAAAGCTCCATGTTTCACAGGATAGAGTGTTTTACGACACCTTTAGGTGCACCATGGGTGGCTGACGAAGAACTGTATTGGCGGCCATTTTATCATACCTAATCCCGATGCTACTTAATGTTGCATAAATCCCTGATGGATAAATAAACTACCAACACTGCCCTCTAGTGGACGTGGGCGGCTGAACGCTATGTGAGTAGAGTGCATTGACTATACAGTATGTGGCGTAAACGTTGCGTCTCACCCCTTGTGTCCCCGCTGGGAAGTGGTAGTGTATAATGATGGATCCACAGTGCTCAAAGCCAGGCAGATCCAGCCAACTGCGCGTGTCCGTCATCGTGCCTTCCGGCTGCGTCCCCGTGTAAACTCCGTGGTAGGTGTTGCATATCGGACAAGCGGGTTTAAACTTGAAAACCGAGTCGATACACTCCGAGCAAAAAGAGTGAAGGCACTTCAACGTCTTCTTCTCCTGAATTGTGTCCAAGCAAACGGCGCAGGTGTCCACATTACCGTGGAGCACAGAGTGTCTGTTTGGTTTGTTTTCCATCATTTTCCGGTATGTGACGCTTTTCCGCGTGACGTCAAATAAGTAAATTACCGGTTCATTGATGCAAATATTTTCCACTGACTGCTTTGACTTTGTGACTAGAAATATCCTATATGCCCTTCATTCATTTACTGAATACAAATAACATGGCGAGGGGTGTAATTAGTAACGCAACAAAAAAAATGTAATCAATATCTGAATACTTTTGGATTACTTCAAAAACAAACTGAAAATATTGCATCTTATTAGTATAAGTATAGTATAAATGGACGCAGCCACCATTCTATTTTTTCGCTGCTGTTAACAAGTGATTTTCCCCGTTGTGGGATAAATAAAGTATTATCTTATTTTCAATGCAAATAAAATGCATTTTGCATAATCAGCATTTACATTTGGTCAAATCAAATTACCCCTAAAATAAACAGCACTGGCATAAAGTGCATGTGTACTGTGTGTATTCTACATATGTGGAGTGCTGTTTCTTTTTGTTGCTGCCGTTTTCCAAACAAAGGCTCTTGTAATGCAAGAGGAGCACTTACTCAAACTGTTGTAGCTTCCATTATTCATAAATCATCATTAATAAAAAAAAAACTATTTTAGTTAAGTCACTACTAGCAAAACTGGCAACCAACTTATTTTGATATATTGAGGACATTTTCATTTAGAACTGCTTTTCATAATCAAATAATCCTTGACAATGTAACGTCCAAGAGATGTTGTGGTTTACATGGATCAGATCTCAGCTCTTAGGAAACTATGACAGCTATACGTAACATTTCTGTACCATGTCACATCTTGCACACTGGAAAGTGGAGCAATCAACAGTAACTACACTTCAAAAAGACTTTTACACATTAGAATAAGGTAGGTATTGTTAAAAAAAAAAAAAAAAATCTATAGTCATGATGTCCACTAGATGGCACTGAGTGGATTAGCAGAGTTCAATATCTTGCAAGAATTTTTATACCATTTTATACTTTAGGAGCAACTCATTCGAACTTTCCAAATGGACACAATTCTAATTTTAATTTGCTTTATGCCATACCTGGTTTATTAAAGGCAGACACTGAATATCCAAGATAAACCCAAACATAACTTTTTTATTTGAGTATTAAAATGTAAAGCACATTATTCTGAATATCAACAAAGTACGAATCAACACAATTAGAAAAGCAAAACTCCAACTTTTCCTTGACAATCAATTTGTAATATGTGTAATCTCGCCGTTCTCCTCGCTCCTCTTTAGTCATATGTAATGCATAGAAATGTTTGCACAGTAGCTTGAGAAAACTACAATCCTGTGTCCACAAAAATATTTCAGTTGGTCCCTTAAACTAAAATACAAAGGGGATGAAAACATATTTAAAGGGTATTTGGTGTATGGATCTGACCAGTCAAATTAATGACAAATTTACCACTAGCCAAGCAGGTTACTGCACTTAGCAAAGCACTTTAACACATACAGCTTTATCAATTTGGAAGTGTTTTTTTTTTTTTTCTTACGACTCTGGACTGCAATAATTAAGGAGAAGCTAATTAAATACACATTAGTTTACATATTTTCATGAAATGTGTAGTGTTTGTACTTAAAGCCTAATAGTATAGCTACAAACATCAAATCAAATGACACTGAAATATGCCCAAACTGCTTACCGTTCATTAGTAACATAATGCTTGATTATTTTTTTATTTTATTTTTTATCAAAAGTGAATATCAGAAAGGCACAACAAAATGAGATCCATACCCCACCCATCCCAAATCATATCAGTTGATCCCACATTTTCTTTTGGAACTTTTTCCACTGTGTATCATAGATTATCTATTTAGATAAACGCATGAACAACAGTTACCTCATTTTAAATGAGAAGATTAGCAGGCAAATCTCCCAGTTTGACGGGGACAGAGGCATAGATATTTAAAGAGCTTTTGTGCCTTTGATTTGGTTTAAGTGGTCTATATGCCCTTTATATTTGACATCGTCATAAATCTGGTAATTAGATGAGCACATTACTATCAACTGAGGTAATGGGCTCAATACCTGGGAGACATCTTGAAATAACAGCAGTGACCGATGGCAAAAAAAAAAACCCCAGGGTGTAATGTGTGTAATAAAAGGTGCTGCAATAAGACATCGTTTAACATTCTCCCTAATTTAGGTAAAAATGAAGAACGCACATAAATGAAGAGTTTCAAACATCTGACATCAGCTTGTGGTCACCGAGCTAATAGCTCGATGGCTGCACGAACCTGTTTGCCTCGAGCACTTTTCCAACACAGAGGAAGAAAAAAAGCATCACTCGTACTTCACTGCAAAACGGACTCCCCCACCAAAGTGCCTGTGAGTGCTTTAGATTGCAATAACTTGAATTTGAATTCTTTCTATTGAAGCAGTGCTATTCTGCCATATAATCCAAGTACTATCCTTATAACAGGGAATTAATTAGTAACAATCAAATTTGAGACTTGATCAACAAACATTTCTGGGGAGATAAAACCAAGAATGTGTGCTTATAAGAAATAAAGTGATCCCCAGAGTAGAAAATGACATTAATATAATATAAATCATCTTAATAACATTAAACTTAAGATTTTATAAACAATATATAAGTACCAGTTATTCCAACATGCCACAATGCTCTTAGATAAGTGCATCAGATATCGGTCCTATTGCCAACGGTGACAGGTAGAGGATTGTGTAACACAAGAATGCACTGCACTCACAGTATTTTCTTCCACATGTAGCACTGGGTTAAGCTGAACTCTGAAGGAGAAATGAACAAATTGAGGAACAACTGGTGGAGTGATGTGGGCTCTGCTGCAGCATCAGACGCCCGTCTGCTGAGGGCCTTCTGCCATCCTTTAGGGGACGGGCGGTCTCAGAGACCAACCTGGAGCCGAGTCATGTTCATCAAAAGGACACTCGGAAAGTCCTAGAAAGTCCTGGAAGAGTCATTTTAATGCTGTCAGTCCACCATGATGCCTTTCTCTCTGAGCTCCTCTGTCACTCGTACCAGGTAAGTGGGGTCTGGGTAGCCAAAACTGTCAGGAGAAATAAAAAAGCCATCTGTTTGAACTCAGAAAGGCAACAGCGCCATACAGTCAGGAACATCAACTGATAGCATTTCCTTGTCAGGAACTTGAATTACATCTGTCAGTCTTCACTGAGCCCTGTCCTCAGTTGACCACACCTCTTAGGGAAGTTTTTATTACCAGATCCAATTTTAGTAACATTCACTTGAAGCTAAAAGCCTATACATACCAGCGGGGCCCTCCCCATATTGAGGTCTTGTGGTGAATGTCATTCCAGGTGATGACATTTTGCATGCCTGTAGTCATGGAGGTACCGATGGTGAAGATAAGGCGCTGTTCAAAGGCCCGGCGCAGCAGGCCCAGCACACGGTTCCCCTCAGGGCTGTCAGGGAGGTAGGCCACACGGTCTGTTCCTGGGTACCGAACGCCCGGGTTTGGGTGTTCTGGCTGTTGACATCAAAGGAGTTGTAACAGGATCAGTTCAAAACAGAATAAAATGGTGTTAAAACAATTGCGTCGGTATATTGGGGTCTGAAACACTTTACTACAATGATTGTGTGGTAGTAATCAAGAACATGTATGGGACTTCTGACGTACATTGAGCATACACACCTAAAAGCTGTTTATTTCCTGGAAAACTCCTGGTTTTTCACATAAAGGTCAGTTAACTTGTCTGGGGGAAGTATGACTCAGCCTGTAAAAATTGTTTAATAATGCCTTCTGTGAAAGGAGATTTCTAAAGTCTCAGAAGCAAAAACGCCCACGTCATTGCAGTTTAGGTTTGAGGAATATACGTTTAAAACAGAAATCTGTGTTACAAACTAGGAAGATGAAGTTTAAAATGATGCTGGCATTTAACAAGCACAGTCTAATAGATAATATACTACTGGATTTCACACTGAAATATATGATCCACATTTGACCCATAAAAAGGACAAAAAGTCATGGAGGGTACAATATTAAATCACTGGTGAACTGAACTGAAGTCCAACTGAAGCAGCACTGGGATCATTATTTGCTTCCATTCTTTAATCTTTACCTTAGAAATGTGAGCTTGAGGCACCGCATAAGTGAGGAGTTTATGTAGTGATGAAAAACTGACCATAGCTGCTGTGCTGCTAATATTATTAATATAAACCAGCATCTGAAAACAACTGTTTTAGTTGTTGTTTAGTGTTCCTTCCCGCATTAAAAGATCTTAAGAATCTACTTTTAGTTGTATGTATTGTCTGCTGAAACCACGTATTTGTGCTTCGATGTAAAACAAATGTAGGCAAAGATTATTAAAAAGTATGTTCTATGCATTCCTAATGTTTGAGAATGTTTAATGATCTCAATTTTTTATTAAAAACAACTGAGTTCATTACGCCCGCAAAATAACAATGAAGTTTTTCCAGTAATACTGTGTGACACATGCTCTGTGTCTACTCACCGCCTGTAGGCCGGGAGGGAAGCTGTAGATGATGCAGATACACCCATAGCCTTCATGCCCAGGAAGCTCCAGATCAGGATCTCTCTCTACGATCATATTGCCATTGGCAGGCTGGTTCCCAATCAGCTGGCCATACACTAACCGACACACAGGACACGCTTTCTTCACCTTAAAGGCTTGATCAAGGCAAGAGTGACAAAATGAGTGGCCACACCTCTCAAGGGTAGTCTTTTCCACTATGTCCCCCATGCAAATTGAACAAGTATTGTTGTCCTCTGCCTCGCTGTGGGAAGCCAAACTGGAGTCCATGTCCTTCCTCTGGGCTGCCTCGTGGAGCACGGCGCAGGCCTCCTCATCAGCAGGCTTCCTGAACCTCTGCTGCTGTCTCTGGGAGCGCCGTGGCTGGGAAGGCGGCGGCTGAAGCAGGTTCCCCTCTCCGTTGGGCTCCAGGACTCCGACACAGGGAAGCAGAGCCCTCTTCCTCTTGGGTCCCCCCTCCTGTTTGCTCATTTCTTTGCGGGCACAGCGGCATAAGTCAATGAAGGCTTTTCGTGTCTCGCTGGAGATGGGTCCATCCATCACGCCAGCTCCAGCGTTCCTGGAGCCTTCCACCGGCTGCAGCCTCACGGCGCAGCAGCCCCCCCTCTCCCCTCGCCTAATGATACCAGCACTCATCCCTTGCTTGTGCTGGAAGTCAATGAGCCAGGGCCTCCCAGCTGCAGCCAGGTAATCCCACACCGCCTGTGAAACCAGCACCTCATCACTGCCCTGGCCAGCACGCACACTCATCTCATCAGAGGAAACTGCACAGAAAGGCACACAGAAGTCACCAAAACAAACTTCAATTTGCACTTGTAGAAGTTACTGTTGGTGATTTTCAAATACATTTGGGGAATGATGCCATCCTTCGCTTTAACACACATCTGTTGGACTTTCTATGCTACATGGTCTAATAGCAACATATCTATTCAACTTATTATTTTCTTTTGCAGTCTACCTGTGCATGACAAAATCAATCTAATATCTTTACATGGCTGCAGCTTTCAAAGAGGAAATCTACAACTGGCAGTATCGCGGCATTGCTGAGGACATATCAGCTGTTCAGAGGTTCAGACTGTAAACAAAGGAAACTAAACCCCCGTCATACGCGGAGACTGAGTGACACTGACAGCCACATGCAAACACAAGAGTGACACTTGTTTCGGTTGAAAAGGTTACCTTGTGATCCCATAAATCCTTTCAATTGCGTTTAAAGCTTCCTGTTGAACAGAAAAAGAGAGGAAGAAAAACTGAAGGTCTGGAAACGTGATCACAGCTGCTCGGCGATAAGCCATCATCCGCAGCAGCGGCGGCGGCGGCAGCGACGGACAAATTCAGCGATTTCGCAGCATTAGACTTTGATTCCTTTTTTTTGGTGTGATTTCCCCCTCCTCTTGATGACTTCGGTATCTCACCCTTTGCTTGTAGCTCGTCGCTGCCAGTCAGGGATGTTTCTGGCTGGATTAGAAAGCGGAGGAGGCCTTTATTTCTGGCGTGCTGGTGCAGTTTATCCGCAGATACTTCGTCTTTTGGAGTCAAGACATGATATCCAAACGTTGTCCCCGGCGTGTATCCCTTCAGGCTTTCAACAGCCCTTCCCTGGCCCTTTTAAATCCCATCCAAACCCTGCACCTCGTCCCCTAGTCTCGGCTGTGTTTGTCTTCCTTGTACGTCCTTGGGCTTGGCGTAACACAGAGTAAACAGTGTTTGTAGTCACTCTTCTTATCTGGCTGCGGCAGTGCTAGTTATACGGCAGCTTTCTCCGAGCAGATAAACAACACTTTCTGCTCATTTTCAGTCCGCGTTTCCGCATTCAAGACGTCCTCCTCCCTGTTGACTCTACGGGACCAAACATCTCCATCAATAAGGGGACTGACTGACTGACTGACTGAGAGCTACGAGAAAATGTGACCAGGAAGTTCGTCACTGAACTGACACGATTGGATGACAAATGGTGGTTTGTGCTTTTTTTTTTTGCTGTGAATCATATTTTAGTCGTGATAACCAGCTTTAATAAAAACAAAAAACGCAACGTTGAATAAAGCCTACACGACACCATTCAATTATGATGCACATGAAGCTGTCTGTCAGACTCCACTTACTTATTGACAGACATAATAATAATTGATACATTTTGACAGACTACATTGTTATTGGGGTAAAATTACAGCTTTTATAATTCAGGGACACAGTATGAAAAGTTGTTGCCTTGAACGATTACAGGAAAGAGCTGGAATTATATAATCATAATAAATATTATATATTATATATAAGTATATGTGTCCCATTTATATCTCGTATACCTCCCTCATATCTACTGTATATTTTTATCTATGTAGTGCTTTTGTACATTGTACTTTTAGGGCTGCAACTAACTTTTTTTTATTATTATTATTGATTAATTATTTTCTCAGCTAATCAATATATCGTTTAGTCCATAGAATGTCTTAAAGCTCAAGGTGACATCTTCAACTAGTCATCAACTAGAGTAGAGCTGCTGCAATTAGTTAAGTAATTGATTAGTTGATCCTCAGAAAAAGTAATCAGCAACTATTCTGATAATCGAATAATCACTTTTGTTTAAGCAAAAATGGCAAATATTCAAAGGTTACAGCTTCTTAAATGTGAGCTTTACTAAATTATAATGGTATTATTCTCTATTTTCAGACATGTTCATAGACAAACGATTAATAGAGAACATATTAATTGATAAATAAATTAAACAACTAATAATAAGTTGCAGCCCTAATCAACTTTACAAAATCCAGAGATATTTAGCTTACTATGTATGACAAGAAAAGTTTCCAATTATTGCATTTGAGAAGCTGAAACCACTGAATATGTTGTATTCATGCTTTAAAAATGACTAAAATGATTGATTAACAAAATTGCTGCAAAATAATTTTCTGCCGATCTACCAATCAATTAATTGACTGATTGTTGCAGCTTTATACTGTAACTTAACTAAAGCTGGGTGATTGACTAACTATTTTCTCTATATAAAAGTGCTGCAAGAATTTCTGGGAATTCAATTAATCAACATTCAAAAAATATCTTCAACTGACTGACTTAATGACAACATCTTTATACCGTCGACATCTTCAACGTACTGATAATAAAGAATTTCTTGTATTTGGTCCAAATAACTTAAACTAAACCTGATCCAAACAGCCTCTGTAATGGGTCAGCCATTATTAATCCTACAGGAATCTGATTTATAGCAATTCTTGTTTCAGGTTTTGACAGACAAAAGTGAAAAGGCTTGATTAGTCTTTTCTTTTCCAGTAAAAAAAATATATATTGCTGTCAGAAGAGCGTCCGAGAAGTTTAAAATCCCTCTCCCGTCTGCAGCTATAGAGCAGAAAAAATGCACAGAGGGGGTTTCACTGAAACTATGGTGATACAATAATCTTGTTTCCTCTTCTGCTTTGGTTTTTGTTTAGATTTAGGATTTGCTGATGTGACGGTTGGACCTGGCTGTCGGGGCCCATAGACTTTGGATCACCCTACTTGAGGAGCTTAGGCCAACAACATCACAACATCACAATATATTTTACATCACTTGCCAAAAAACTTTGCATACTGTGATTATACAGTTTCTTTATTTTAATTTAATTTAATTAAATTTGATATATTTGATGTATTTAACTATTCAGATTTCAGCTACTTCTCCATTTCATATCTGGTGGTCTATTCATCACTTTATATATTACGGCTGTGAAAGCAGCAGGATATTTTTCTATCTAAATGTATTCATAGCTATACTCAATTAGCTAAGCTCAATTTGTAATTCATTGTTATCAAAGTTATTGTAATTTGGTGTTATTATATCATTCAGATATTTTCTAATAGCGTTACACATTCAAAACGTCTAAGCTGTGAATCAGAAAAGATCATCTCTCAGTAAGGCTCCTATGGCTACAGTCTGTATCCATGGAGTTGTCACATTATTCAATGTACATTATATGGAGCATCTCCAGCATTCGTGTCTGGCTGATGACATCATGGTCAGATTTTAATGCTATTTAACGGTTAAGATTTCATGAATTAAACCTAAACTTTGGAAACATGAATTGTATGTTGGGGTGGATTTTCTGTTTAAAAAAAGGTAAAGAGAACAGCATATTTATAGCTATGTACTTCCCTTATATCAAAAGATGCACCATTTAAATTAAAATATGTGCAGTAAATTCAAAGTAAATAAAAAGGGGATGCACAATTAAACAGAAACAGTGCAAAATTATTTCAATTTCAAAGTTCCTGAAGTGAAAATATTACACTACTTTTCAGATTACACCTTACGAAACCTAAAACCGTTCTAAGCATGTGTACAAAATAAGGTGATTTTAGGCTATGTGCAGTGTGCAAAGACATTTTTTTAAGAATCATCCTAATCAACTTTGTCAACTTCCACAGCTGGATCTACACAAAATGTTCCCAAACTATAACCACAGTTTCAACAGGTTGCTCGAAAAATTCTGTATGTAAAAATGGCATTATTACAATCAGGTTAGTAGGCAAACTTCTGTCAACTGGACCAGGCTGATGAAAAAAAAAAGGTTTTAATATCACAATAATGCATCCAAATTACAGCTGATTATCTGCTATTGTTAGTTCTCTGCCAAATCACTCTGCAGGGGGCAGAAAAGCTCCTGGAGGTAATTGAGATTTCACTGACCTCTTTTTTTTTTTTCTCTTTCAGATATTTTCATCCCCTCATCTCTGATGAGAAGCTACCTGTCATTGTTATTCTATCAAAGCTATCAACTGTGTCATCTGTGGCTCAGTTCACAGCGAACATTTCCCACTCATCTAATGATGCTCTCCTGTCTTTCCCTGCCTTGGCTATTATTCACTACCTCTATGGGCAGCTGCCAAGCCTTACACTGGCAATACCGCTTCTCAGCCTTTTCTATTCACTTGTCCAATCCCAACTGCTTGAAGTGACATCAGCTAGAGCCTCTCCCTGTGCCCTTAAAGTCACCTGTCCGTTTGCTTGAATGATTTGCCTCACGAAGAAAACCACTAGATGTCAAACAGCATGACAGCAGGTGCATCTGACAGCCTCCGTGATGATGTTAAGTTTCACTTTAATATTATGGTTAATAGTCACATGCGACATAATCCACAAAAGAAACTGCTGGGTCTCATTTCTGTTCTTATTGTTATTATTGTTATCTTTAAAAACAGCTAAGGGGGATAAGAAGGTGATTTTATCTGAATATTCAAGTTGTCCTTCTGCTCCACTACAAGGTAAATATTATCTTTTTTTTTTTTTAACTCTACTAGCTAACATTAATTGGCAGCTAGTCATATTTTATAGATTAACCTATAAAACGTGATGCATTGCTATATATTAAACTACTCTACAGTAGCCACAGTGTTTAAACAAGTACATTTTGTTCACTTTTACTTAGCTTAAGTAACATTTTTATTGTAACTTTTACTGAAGGTGGAGGACTGATATTGTCAACAGATACTCACTTTCTTCATCATCAGGCGTATCAAACGTTAATTACCTAGTACGTTTAGGCTACCATTCACACTGACTCGTGGTGGAGCTCGTGAGCTACCTTGGAACGCTGAGCACACGCATTCTGGAACTCTCTCCAACGGCTTTGGTTCGGCCCGTGGCTACGCTCGTTGCAGGCGGGTAACACGGTTGCGTCACGAGAGGAAAACACGCGATGTTTGGCGAGACACCGGGGCCAGGACATCTGTTGTAAACGTTAACTGTTTATGTCTCAGTGATCATTTTATTCGCCGGGTACAGTTGTACATTAACTTACAGCTAGGCAACACTATTATCTATAGCTCAAGCCGACGTGGGAGTTACGTTGCTAACACAGTGAAGATGTAAGTTTTACTACGCAGTCGTTAACAGCGTAGCACTTTGAGTTTCACTATGAATTATTATTAAAGTGGTGTCACGTTACTGCGGTTCTACCAGCTAACCTTAGCTTAGCACACGCGTTAGCCGCAGCGGTGCTTTACACGCATGTCAAGACTGAAAGGCAGAGCGCATCGTTAAATCCAGCGGCAGACAACTCTCATTAAGTCTAATAAATTTTCGCACCAGCATGTCCCTTAAGATGATAATGATAGTTTTGCTTCACTTAAGTGCCTTGCATCAGCTCAGCTATCCTTAGCTTGCAGGCTAATGTCAACCCAACAAGACATGGGTAATGTTAGCGTTCAAAAAGCATGGTGTCATGATTAGCTTGGAGGATTTCACTTTAGCTAAGGCCAACGTACACACACACACACACACTTGTCAGTGGTGCTGGTGGTACACGCTGCTTGTATCCCATTAAAATATTTCTTCCCCCCTCACTGTTTACATTCATATGGCCCTACAGGCAGCGAGCATTACCCATAGTGTGGTCATTTAATTGTTGCTCAGAAGTATGTTCAATCTACAGTGTATCATCAGCAGGTTTGATTAAAGAGTTTATTCTCATGCTTGTTTTTCTAAGGAAACAGTTATTGCTTTGGGGTGAAGAGATGATGAATATTTCAGTGGCTCTCACAATAACCTGGAATGAATGAATGAATGAAGCTTTTTTCAGTATGATTCAAACGTGACTATACACGTTGGCCACCAGTGGATGAGAAAATGATAGGCCCAACTAATGCCAACAAGCAGGGTGGTGTTACTTGAATAATTACCAGGATAAAGCATGGATGATGTTGGATGTCACACACTCTTCTTCTACTCTTTGTCAATAGGCAGCCTGTAGCAGCTAAGTGGTACGACAGACGGGACTCCGTTTTTATAGAGTTCTGCGTGGAGGACAGTAAAGATGTGCAAGTAAAGTTTGACAAGTCCAAATTTGATTTCAGGTAAGTTGCATTACACATTAAAAGGTAATTTAACAATTTTTAGATCAGCATTAAGATGCTTTTTTTTTGGAAATATTGGAATAAATTTTTTGGTTTACATTTATTGTTTATGGCTGCATACAAAATAACTTGCTCTCTTTTCACTTTACAGCTGTTTCAGTGGAACAGATGATATCAAAAACCAGACTACAGTGGACCTATTTGGGGAGATTGACCCTAAAGTAAGTCACCTGCAGACGTATTGCAGTTCTGCCATGTGTTTTATTCATACAAAGCCCTCATCAAACTCTCTTTGCAGGAATCCAAACACAGACGAACAGACAGGTCTGTGTTGTGTTGTTTACGAAAAGTAGAAGCTGGAAAATCATGGCCAAGGCTCACCAAAGACAAGACAAAGGTAACTCACATTCATTTAAAAATAATTTGATAATCTGCAAGACTTTATGTTTGCCTATTACTGATAAGTATGATTAGAAACATGAAACAATATTGGGGATGGTGATTATATTGTATGGCACCTGACTAAACAGCTAAGCAAATATGAACATCATAAAAAAAACACCTGGAATAAAGTGATTAAATGTTAAATATTACCGTACTTAAAAGCTTGGATTTATCTTTCCTTAGTGCAACTGGCTGAGTGTGGATTTCAATAACTGGAAAGACTGGGAAGATGAATCAGATGAGGACTTGTCAAGCTTTGACAGATTCTCAGAGGTAAGCATTGTGTTTTGAGCAGGTGCAGTTCCTGAAGCGTTATGTCCTGATATAGTGCCAACGTGTTGATTGTTGTCTCTTGAATGTCTTCAGATGATGAACAGCATGGGAGGGGATGATCTACCAGATTTAGATGGTGCAGAAGATGAGGTATGTGTTTTAATACTTGGAATACTTTTTATATCATTCAAGTCTGTTGGGAGATATTTTAATAAATTGAAATTTACCAGGTAAACTGTGTGTGATGGAATCTTATTGTTTTTTTTGCTTTGTTTTGCAGCATGATTCTGTAGACAGTGATGATGAAAGTAAGTACTACTCTAAAACAGCTGTAATGTAATTTATAACTGGCATTCATCAGTTCTAGATGCAAACAGATGGTCTGTTAAGTAGCTATAAATGCTTGGGAAAAAGATATTGTCCTATGTAGATTGGTGATTGTTGTATTATGTTAGAAAGGGATTGACTGTTGTCTCAGTCCTTGAATGAGAAATTTTAGTCCACAAAAAATTGCTATGATAAAGCATTAAGTAAGAGATGGTTAACTGCATAACACAAATGGGTATTCTCAGTATTAATTGGTTATGGCTGCACTCTAACCAAAAAGCTTGGGGTACTTGACATTGTAGCAGTATCAGTTATGACTTTCAGATCTAACGATCAACTAGTTTTTTTTTATTTTAATTTGAACAATTGTTTTTTTCTCTCTCTCACTCTCTCTCTCTCTCTCTCCCTCTCCCTCCCTCCCTCCCAGAATTGCCTGACCTGGAGTAGATGAATATAGATGCCATCTCAGTAGTAAATAAAGCAAGTTATACGTCTAAAGAGGGGAAATGGGCATGAGTTGGCAGCCACGTTGGAGAAGAAACCTCATCTCTCTACACAGTTTCCAAAGCGAAACCCCTCAACGGAGTGACTGTTGGATACAGACATGCACAAAGATCCATAGCGACATACAGTGCTGTGCTGTGCTTTGCTGTTCTGTTCTGCATGGACAATTCAGTTCAAAATGAAAATGTAATTGTTCATTGACTTAAATGACTGTAATGAGATGTGCTGATGTCTTACACCTTATCTCTGTTTTGTTTTTGTTTTTTGTTTTTTTTTGCAATGTTGGGTTATGTATTGAACATTGTGATTTCTAATGAAGAAAAACAACTAATGCCTATTTTCCAAAAAAAAAAGGATTTTTTTAAGGACAGATTTTTCCCTTTTAATGTTTGTATTATAAATTGCACTTATTTTGTTTTTATTTAAAAAGTTCTGCTTGAAATGGGTTTTCCATCTGCAACTATTTAACAATGATTTCTTTTTAAAAGAAACATTTCAGCATTTAAAATAAACAAATATGCTTGTGCAACCTACAGCTTGTGTTGAGATTATGGTAGTGGAGTGGTGCAGTCTTGGCACATAGTTGAAATTTTGCAAAGATGAGTTTGTCTGTGCCAGTGTACAAAAAACATTGTAGCAGGTACAGAAAGTATAATTTTCTTCCATATGTGTTCTGAGGTGAGAGCAGAAATTCTGTGTACCCAGACAAGAGTTTCCCATATAGTTAAGAAAAAAACAGTACAGGTTACATGTGTTTGTTATCAAACACTATACCTATGCTTTCGAGGCTTGTGTGTTTAATTCAACGTGTTCAACACTTTTGCATTTGTCCTATGCTGTGGAATTTTGGGTACATATTTCTAATAAACTTGTTTCAGACTGTTGAATACAAGGCTTAAGTATTGAAGCATCAGAGACTTTAACTCATCATCAAAGGTGTTATATAGAATAAAGTGAGGATGAGATAATTCTCTTTAAGTGTAAGAATGTAGTCTCAGTATCCAGCAATATTTAAAAGATAGGTTGATTTTTATTTTTTTCCGTGTCTTAAAACATTACTGACATGCTCATATGGCTCCAGATAGATCCCTTCTTAATTCTAATTTGAGAGTTTTGGGACAAAACTAACAATCATCTTGTGTAAAAAATGTATTGTAAAGTTTATCTACAGCTAACATTTGACTTCCATGTCTGAACTTGTAATAGGAAGAAAATTGTGTAACCACTGTGTAGGGCTAATGCGTCACAGCATTACACTCTCACTTCTAACATTACACATGGTATTTTAGTGGCTTCCCATCTCCTCTGTTCTTTCATACTGAGTGCAAAAAGGGGGAAATGGAAGCCATTATGCTGTAAATTAGCAAATTATTTTTGATCTTGCCGGATTTATTCTGTCAAACATGCATTATATGCTTCCCATGAATAGATCGTGTGATACTGAAAATGGATCATTTGAAGCAAGTTGAAATTTCTGAGTAATTTCTAACAGCAGCTATAGCCTAACACAGTAAATGCTGTACATCTAAGTTCTTACTGTCCTGTGTAATACAGTAAATGTTTTCACCCCTGTGTGGTGTGTGCAGGCCGTGCAGGGCTTCTACTCCGCTTTGAGATGTTTAGGGGCTGCATGGTGTTATGTATGTGTCAGCAGTCTGCACCCAGGGAACAGGAAAATACAATGCAAGCACCTTTTAAACACCCTCCCCTGTAAAACTAAACTGTGGGCTTAAACCCACAAAAGGTGGCTTACCACTGATGGAGGGAGTCATGAGAAGGACATAATACTTGTCACAATAGAGATGCACAAACTGGCAAACTAATAAACTGTCAGGATCGGAACAACAACATCAACACTATCTTTTGTGAGAAAAAATAGTTTTATTTTGTCCTGCAGCAATGACCATTCTTCACAATATAATATAATAGTGAAAGATTGTGTTCACCGTGCTTATTTTTAAACTTTAGGCTACTGTGAAATTCATTTCAAAAATTACCTTGAATATTTGTAAAAACAAATAAATAAACCAGACAACTTTAAAAAGTGACATTCGTCTGGTAATATTTATCTGTTTTTCCGAGGCAATTTTCCAGTCCATGAAGCACAGAGGCAAAAATTAGAAAAAAATAAAATAAAATAAAATAAAGGCTACTCTGTATCATAAAAAAGTGAATCCACAGATTCAACAGTGAACATTAGACAAACATCATAGAAACTAGCAGAAACTGTTACTGCCAGCGTTTTGTTTCCTTGCATAAAAGGAGAAAAGCAGTGAGCTCAGCATAATCCTTTCAGGGGTTGCGGCCGTCCCTCCTGCTGCCCTGGTCAGCATGATGCACCAGTGCAGAAGCTCAATGCCAGGCCTTGCTCTCCCCTCTTCCACTCCGACCGTGGATTTTCCACCGCTTTATCCAACCTGAGCCTCCAACCCTGTCCAGCACACACAATGTAAAACTCTGCCTAATCAGTTCTGCTGCCACAAACCTAATTTGTACCAATCCGGAGCACATGTGGAGAAATTGAGAAATTGCTCGCACACTTTTGTGATCAAAGCCCCAAGCTGAATGTGAACTGTTGATCGTACATTACAGAGGACACAGTGGACAATATACTGATACCAACATTGTGCTTGTAAATCATCAAAATTATTGGAAACCAAGCAAAACTTTCACTGCTCTTTACTCCATACACCCACTGCTTTTTTTATTTTCAGTTTTGAAGGCCAATGCAGTTTTCCAAAGGGGTTCTACACAGTCAGTGACACTTTCTTCTTCGTTTTAGTGATTCAGCCAGGCAGTTTGTCTTACTTAGATGGCAGATCTCTACCTCCTCCAGTAAACATGAGGTCTAGCTGAACCCATGAAAAACACGTTTGTTTATGTCTCTGCTTGGCCTGACCACATAAGTTAAACCACAAAAAGTTCAAGTTTCAAAAGTGCTCCTTAAACTGACTAACTGCAGTAGATTACATTTGCAAGCCTTCAGTCCAGTTTGAGAAAGATTTCTATAATGAGCAGACACAGGGGTCAGGGCAGGAGAAGGGTTAAATGAAGTTATTTTTGTGTTGTAGTATTGTGTACTGGCCCCTCCCCTTGGGCTCAGCAAAGCAGCTTTGGCCCCTGGGGTGTTATAAAAAGGCCTCCGAGCTCCCCCTGCTCTGATAAAGAGGCTGAATGTCTGCAGGACATGCTTAACGTTTGTCTATCCATGTTCTTCTACTAACAACCAGCAGGGTTGGCACATAGATGCACAGAGACTGGCGTACTGCTCCACTCAGGAGCTGTCTATGACAGAAAACAGAAATCAGAAGGCAGAGCAGAAGGTTTATTCACAGTTAAATGTTGAGCAGTTTAGGTGTTGTTACATTTAGCTTTTAGAGAGGAACTTTCTGTTTGAGAGCAGGTTTTGTCCTTTGCTCTGTTGGGGTTTTTTTTTGTTTGTTTACCGAACAACAGGATCTCAGTTATTACTGTGGAGAAGCAGCATCTCCTTTTAGTTGATTAGTTAGTTTTTCTGTTGACTTTTCATCCCTCCATTGCTTAGAGGTTGCCTTCTCACCTTTTTGCCACCATGTGGGAGTTCCGGTCCATGTCTTTCTGGCGGGCGGTGTTCGCCGAGTTCTACGGCACCATGTTCTTTGTATTCTTTGGGTTGGGG
Source organism: Pampus argenteus (assembly GCA_036937835.1). Taxonomy (NCBI): domain Eukaryota; kingdom Metazoa; phylum Chordata; class Actinopteri; order Scombriformes; family Stromateidae; genus Pampus; species Pampus argenteus. Next base: position 17,481,628 of record CM072864.1, read on the forward strand.
GCAGCCCTCCGCTGGACCACTGGGCCTCATAATGTTCTGCATGTTGCCTTTTGCTTTGGGCTGGCGGCTGCCACCCTTATCCAGTCCATTGGTCATATCAGTGGAGGACACATCAACCCAGCTGTTACCTTTGCCTACCTGATTGGCTCCCAGATGTCCCTGTTCCGTGCTTTCTTCTACATCGTTGCCCAGTGTCTCGGAGCACTGGCTGGCGCTGCTGTGCTGTACGGGGTCACACCCAACAACATGAGGGGAAACCTGGCACTTAACACAGTAAGATTACCTGCCAGGAAATAGTATTTTATGATAGTCCATGTTTAAAATTATTATAACTTATATGCTGTGGGATTCTGGCATTTATGTTTGCACAAAGTCTGACAAAAGGTTGTCAGACTTAGATCTACATTAAAATACATTAATATAACGCTTTTCTTTCAGCTGCAGCCTGGTATCAGCATAGGCATGGCCACCACCATGGAGGTCTTCCTAACCCTGCAGCTTGTCGTCTGCATCTTTGCTGTGACAGATGAGAGGCGCAATGGACGCCTGGGATCTGCTGCCCTGGCCATCGGTTTCTCTGTGCTCATGGGGCATCTTCTCGGGGTAAGAACCAACCAGGGGGGGGAAATAGAAATTTGTAATGCCTCACTAGTTTCCTACAAAGATCTGAGCATTTTATCAGTTCAACAGTTTTTACCCAGAATTCTCCCTGTCTTTCACTTAGATGTACTATACTGGAGCAGGAATGAACCCTGCAAGGTCCTTCGCCCCAGCTGTCCTGGTCAGGAATTTCGTCAACCACTGGGTAAGACAACCACATCTGTAAATCTACGAACACTACAAATGCTTCAGAATTCTTGTAAATTACAACAATATGAACTCATCACATTCTTCTCTCTGATTTGTTTTGTTAATGACAGGTGTACTGGGTGGGACCAATGATTGGTGGTGCCCTGGGTGCTCTGCTGTATGACTTCATGCTCTTCCCCCGCATGCGTGGCCTCTCTGAGAGGCTTGCCACACTGAAGGGCACCAGGCCCCCAGAGGCCGAGGGCCAGCAGGAGACCAGGGGAGAGCCCATCGAGCTCAAAACACAGGCCCTATAAGCCTGGAGTAGAAGATTGGCTTTCTGACCCCCATCCCTCACCCCTTACGCCTCACTCTGCACCCTCAGTTCCCAGTCCATCCTCAGCCCCACTCAGTGTTTCTGCACACATACCTCTTTCCCACCTCCACACACGCTAACACAGATCCCGAACACCTTTGTTATCCTTGTTCTGCATCCAGAAATGGAGCTGCTGAATCATCATGAAGGGGTACCCACAGCCCTGACCATCTCACCTAATTTCCCCCTCTACCCAGCCTTCCTCCTCCCCCTTGGACTGCAGGACAAAGATGGAGGGTTAGAAGAAGACTTGCCACTGAAGGAAGCACCCTGTGCCTTGTGGTGTGGGGAGTCAGTCTCTCCTAGCTGACTAGGTGGCTATAACTGCTCAGGACAGGGGCCTTTCTCTCTATCTTTCTTTCCTTTTTTTCCTCTCTTTCTGTTTTTCTCCCTCTTTTGTAGTCTGCTAGGAGTGAAGCTACAGTAGAGCAGTGGACTTCTGCATGCTTTTCCATTTTGATCCAGTGTGATCTCGCCCTTTGTTTTGTTTTGTTTCATGAACTTTGGGTATATTACATGTACGTATTATACTTTACCAGTATATATTTGGCTCACATTCTTTTTTTTTTAGTTATGTGTGTGTGTGTGAGAGAGACAGAGTGAGTGTGCATGCATGTCTGTGTGCATGTGTATGCTTGTGTGCTTGTTTTTATTGATAATTTTTCATTTTTAACTTTTCATTGCCGCAATTCTTTGTCTGTATTTGATGGATTATTATTTTTATTTTTATCATACAAGCTTATTTTAGGGAAAGACACTGCCCTCACTGATACTGCAAAAGTTAAAGTTCAATTCACAAATTCAACAAATTTCATGTTAAATCATGTTTTATAGCAGATTAATATAATGTTTTAACCTTTTCAGGCAAGTCTTAAAGCCAAATTCATTCACTTTAGAGTTTGTGTCTCATCTAGTGAGGCATATTTATATAAAATAAACACAAAACACTGAACTATCTGTGTTTTTCTGAGCTCAGTCTTCAATGAAGTTAGTTACAAACACTTGAAATGGTAAATTTGTTACACATTACTTGTGGGAATTCTGCAAGTTTGTACCACATTTAGATAACTTATACAGTATTTGTGTTGGGTTACATTTTAAATGCATTTCTGACATGATTTTGTCCTCAAAGCTTTGCTTTTAGAGCAGCGCTTATTACAGATTCGTGTACAGGTGTGTGATAGTTGGTTTGCTTTTACTTCTGCGTGTCTGCCATGGAAAAACAAAGAGAGCAAACCTGACGAGCTGTCAAGACGAAAAAAGCGCGTTTCCTAGATGAATTGTGTTGTTTGACACAACTGAAGAGTCTTTGTTACACGAACTCAAGGTTAAAAAAAAAAGAAAGAGTGCATGAGGTGTGGTGGCTTCTTGCTGGTGTTGGCAAACACCTGGTGCCTTCTCTTTTCTACGCTGAGCTGGGCGGCTCTTTAGGAGTGAGATAGTTTCATTGGACGAGTCCCTCTCTTGATATTTGGGAGAAGAGAGAAGGTTACCACGAGGCGACTGAAATCTTTAGTGTGTTTGTACAGGGTGGTTAATGTACACCTTTATTTTCATACAGTCTACATAAGAGAGAATGAACTTTGAAGTTGAAGCTCTACATTGGCCTGGTGTCCCCTCTCTCTTCCATCCCTCCTTCATTCACCCTACCTCCTCCCTTTGTTTACGTGGCAGCCATCGTGTTCTGCTCTAATGAGGGGACATCTAAAGCTGCTGGGATGGAGAGGAGGGACGGGGCACTCAGATAAGTTAGCATTTTTGACATTTGCCAGAGCAGTTATTGAACCAGATATGTAAGCTGATTCTCTCTTCCTGCTTCCTCTACATAACATTTTTTTTCAGTGTGATTTCCCTGACAGTGGTTGAGTAGAAATTAGAATTTGTGTTCTAATGGAAAAGCTTTGTGATGTACAGTGTAAAGTTTTCTCTTTTTTTTTTTTTTTTTTTACAAAAAAAAACAAAAAAAACATTTCATGATTGTTGAAACTGGATGGATAGGAAATATAATATGATAGATATGCAATGTCTCCTCTCTGGCTAAAAGATTATGGAAGTGATGCCAATTATGTCATACACCAATATGCTTTCATTCAATGGACAGCCTTTATGGTACAGGGCATACCTTCCCGATCAAATGCCACTGATTTATTATTTTTATATGTAAAAAAAATCCTAAAATTCTTATGTTTCCAATCTTTTTTTTCTTGTCTGTTTTCTTTGAGACCGATTGTCGAAATTTATTGAATTTAAATAGATTGTTCCAAATAGGGCAGACCTAAATTTAGACATAACAAAGAAGCCGCTCCTTGACAGAAGTTACCATACTGACATATTCTTGTCTGAAAACTAAACCCAGTGACCATTTACAATCAGTTGAGATTTATTTTTTTGTGACACAGGGCCTGCAAAAACTGCACACTTCATTTTTCTATTTCATTTACTTGTTGCATATTCTTCTAAGCACAGTGTTTTAAAATATGCCACAGAGAAAAAGGGAGGCAACCAGATACTTAAATAAATTCACCAAAACTACTTTTGATATTTTGAGATATTTTTAAACTGAGATTTTATTTGTCACCACAGATGAAATACTGAATAGATTGTAGTCCTGGAGTGATTTATCCAAAGGTCCATACACGAGATAGAGAAGTTGTTGTTTGTTGTTTTTTTTCTAATACACCATATATACTATATATATATACACTGATATTTCTGGTATAACTATACACACAACATATAACATATAATGGTAGGTGGTGCAAAGCTTTTATAGTTTATGGGCAAGAATGTTTTTGCTAAAATCTGAGTAAAATGTGAAGCAAAGATATATGCATCCCCAGAAGCATTATATAGTTTATTACATCTTTACATTTTATTTTGTACTATAGCCCTAACAGCTATTATAATCTCTAAAAAACCAACACCAAACAGGAACCTAACACATGAGTGTGTTACTAAACACAAACAGCATGTTATCTGAATGAGGGAAGAAAGGTTCAGATTATATTTTTCATTATTCATTTTCACAAATTAATCACTTAAATTGGAATTTGTTTTGCATCGGGGCATTTAAACTCAGAAAAACAAAACCATCGCCTAAACCTAAAGCTACGACATGTTTTTAGGAAAATATACACATCAAAGTCTTTAATTGGAAAGATATACTATTAGCATTGCTCACCACCACCACCACCACCACTACTGCTTTCATCTGCTGCATTATATGCAATATGGTATAGTTACACAGTCAACAGGTATAGGAGCAGGTTAAGGTTACAAAAACTGATTAACCACTGACTATAAAGCATTTATCATGCATACTGTGCTTGATTGATTGTATTATATACTATAGCTGAGGCTTAGCCACGCTTTCCAATCACAGGCAATGGTTATATACAATAGGAAAATACTATTCAAATATTCTTGCCTCATCATGACTAAAAAAAAAAATGCAAGAAGCACAGAAGACAACAGAACATGTTCCATAACCTCAAGAATAATCTCTGGTAGCTGACTGTCCACTGAGTAGCGATGTCACCTTACCTTTATGTTTTCTGGATGAGTGTCTGCTGTCACAGATGTTAAGTTGTTTGTTGGATAAGCACTGTAATCTGTACAATAAGTCACTTATTTCCAAAATGTAGGAAGTGTAGTACAAACAGATGAACAAAGACATCAACATCAACAATCCTAACAACAGGAAAAAAAACAAGAAAAAACACAACAAAGCGCAGGTGGCCAACTGACATCAGTACTTTTTGTTCTGGTTTTACTTGGAATAATTCCCTGCTTCCACGCAGCATCAGAGTCCCAGATAAATCATATTAGTCCCTGACAGCTTTTAGATAGATGATTAATAAGTGATGGGAAAACGTCTGCGCAAACTGTGGCAATTTTTTTCAAATGTAGGTAATACAGTCGAGTTTGTCTCCGGTATCTATTTGATGTCAGCTTTACACTTCAAAAACAGCTCTAATGGGAAATCTTCCTATGGCCCCAGATTCTTCAGAAGAGTGTCCAAAACTAGGTCCATATTGTCGCCTGTGCCCCTGTAAAAAACAGACACATACACATTTTATGAGCCACATAATTGCCAAAAAAGCAAACAACAATAGCAATGGATTTCATACAAAGGCATGAAGATATAAACATACATATCATGAGGGAAGACAACAGGAGAATTTGGGTTGAAGTCCACACCGGGAGATGCTGTAGTTTCCATTTGGTCTTGTGTGATGGACTCTTGAGGGCTGAAAGGTTGCTGGAACTGATGCCTGATGAGAGAAACATCAGGAACAGGAACGCTATCAACACACTTTAGATTGACTGCAAGATACAGGCTTCCTACAGTAGCTGGTTCAAAGTGGCATATATACCACCAACCATGGCAACACAACCTCTACCAAACAAACACATTTATACACATGGAACAGATGTGTATACACTTACATGGAGTAGGAAACAGCATTGTGAGGGCTTTCAGCATGAGGAGCCATACTGGGAACTAGTGTGACTGAGGTGTCGTCCCTGCGAACACAGACAAACAAATGATGCGTAACAAAAGTTTTCCATTAACCTTAAAAGGATGTGTGTTTGTGTTTATAAGTGCCCATATGAACACAAATAGATTTTCCTCCTGTTTATACTGGCTATTAAAAAATCCCCTTCAAATGAGCTTTCAGTAAGTGATGGGCCAAAATCCAAAGCGTGTCCATATAGTCATTTTGTGCAAAAATGCATTTATAGGTTTATTTTAAGCTTATATGAGGCTTCAGTGGTCTTTTTGTTGTACATTTTCCTCTTTGTGTTTTACTGTTCAGCTGCATCAGAAGTATAGTAGCACAAGGGGGACTACAAAGATTAAAATGTTTAAAGATATTGACTTAATTTGACTAATTTGGACTGCTGAAGCATCATATTACAATACATTTTTGCACAGAAGGAGGCTTGTGGATTTTGGCTGACATTACTTAAAGTACATTTTAAGTACAATAGAAAGGGATCTCTTAATGGCCACTATGAAGAGGAAAAAAATATCATTGTTCATTTCAAGGCACCTGTCCTTAATTGACTTAACTAGAAGTGCATTGCATGGCTTAGGTTATTTGCTTTTGTGCTTTTATGAAATGAAATTTAAGTAACCTTTGATTTGGTAATAAGTGATGGAGGATGAACTTATGTGATAATGTTGCACGTAAAACATAATATAAGTACACAGTATGACACATGCTAGCTGGTAAAGGACAGCACCAGGAAGTGCTAAGTAAAGTGAAAGAGAGGGATGCGTAGAAAAGAGACTTACATGGAGTAGGGAACAGCATGGTGAGGGCTCTCAGATAGTGCTGAGCCAGCATGAGATACCATATTAGAGACAGATAGTGCAGGGTCCCTGCAAACGCACACACAATATATATAACAAATGTTTTACATTAACATTAAATTGACTTAACTTTATGTGCATTGTATAACATGGTTTATTTTATTATTAAGAACACATTTGAGATTTAATAGAAGATGATGTTATATGATAATGCTGTATGTAAAATATGAAGTAAGTACACAATATGATGACTAAGGTCCAAGTCAGTGAAGTGAAAAATGGAAGTGGAACACGTATGAATCACAAACTATTGCAACATAAAATTCAAATCAGCATGTGTGTTTCAACTGGGTGCTCAAAAATACAAATACCGGTAGTTGAAACGTGGAAGAAGGTGTCACAACAATGTCTGTAAAGTTTCACATTTGGCTCTACAGGCATTGTTCGCTTTGTTGGTGTGTTGGCTGTTACCACTTTTCAACTGATTTGGATTTAAATATTTCAGTCACCTGGGAAGTGCCTAGGTGGTATGAGAGTAAAGTGAAAGAGAGTGATGTGTAGAACAGAGACTTACATGGAATAGGAAACAGCATTGTGAGGGCTCTCAGATAAGGCAGCTGCGCCAGCATCCCTGCAAACACAGACGCATACATGGTACGTTACAATTGTTTCCCATTTTAAATTGACTTACCTTGGAGTGCATCTCATGAAATGGTTTATTTGTGATAAAAAAAATGTCCTTACATGCCCACTTTAGTTTGGAGCGATACAGGGATGTAGCCCCCACTGGGTGGATGTTGAGGCTCTGTTTCAATCAATAGCAGAGATATAAGAACTCTGTTAGTTGTCTGGTCTCAACTGAGCTTAAGAATAATAAAATGACAATGTGCATGTAAACCATTACCTGTGTAATACTTGTGGAAAGCCTTATGTTTAGGATAGTCAGGATACAGAAACGTTATGTGGTTGATGTCTTGGATGCGGTCACCAAGGCTACGGATCTCAAGATCTCTTTTGGTAAAGGGCTGGATGTTCTGGATTTTTTGTCCCCCATCTATGAAAAAAGAAAATATTGAAGTGAATTTGCTTTAATTTAGGCAGAACCCCACAAAATGTGGGAGTGTGTTAAATGGTTAAATAACAATGATCATAGTGAAGTTTCAAACTGCTTTACATAAAACAACAACATTAATATAAGAGTCTGTGTTATTGTCCTCCTGCCCAGGCCAGTACTGAATTTACATTTGCAGCATTATAATGAGAAACAGAACACTTTTTAAGTAAAAAAATATTAACTAAACACACTCAAACTTGAATACTTACTCTCAGTTGCTGACACATACGCAATTGTAATGCCTCCAATCTCAGAGTCACTAAAGCGAAGCAAGAACGTCCCGTTGGGTCTGTCTTTGAGAATCAGGTGTAGATGCTGCTTCCCAATGAAACCGAATATCAGCCTAGTGAGGCAAAACATTGCAAACAATTGTCATTATTAACAATTAGTAAGTTGCAAATATTAATTATTGAAAGATTAGGGGAGTCTCCTTACCCGTCACTCCAGTAAGTCTTTAGGTGCTTCTTGGTCAGGTCCATTACTCCCTCGAACCACTGCCAGAAAGTGAACGTTCGACCTGGGAGTACCTCCTGTAAGATTAAAAAGCAGTGTGAGTTTTGTGTGTGTGTGTGTGTGTCTGTGTATGTGTGAGACATGTGCATGCACGTACCTTATTAAACTGAGCCCAGGAAACCATTATGTTGCTGAAGTCGTCAGCAAAGTCGGGCTTGTCAAAGATTTTCTGTGCCAAGAAGTGCTGGTTGTATTGGTCCAGGTGGTGCTGTGTCTGAACTTCAGAGGTGAATTTACTGTTGAGAGTGCTGCACATCAGCCTCCAGGGCACACGCTCCGGCACCACGAACGGCACCCTGTCCTAATGACAAGAACGAAGAAGCTGACATAGCGAGAACACTGATATGCAGTTACGATGGTGTCAGTGAAAGGGAAAAATCTAATTGACATTGGGGTTATAAACATGACTGCCAGAGATTATCCTCCTGTAATATTGCTTTTTTCACAACAAGTATTTAAAGGAGACATATCATGCACATTTCCAGGTCTGTACTTTTATTCTGGAATATCTTTGTATGATTTACAGTTTTAAAAAAATTTGACTCTGAAACAATGTGTGGACAATGCAAACAGTACATGGAGCAACCTTAGCAACAAAGGCAACAGGCACTGTGCAAACGATCTGATGTTATCACGAGGAAAGCAGCGGAAACATTGCAGATCAAGCGTTCAAAGCAATCAGGGCTTTTGACTCACGGCGAGCAATTTCACACACATTTACTGCAAAGGGCTCCAAATTGGAACTTTAGGGGAATATCTAGATTTATTTATCTCAGTCCACTCAAAAGTATTTCTCACAGTGGTTGAAAGTGCTTTGTGACCACACAGCCCGTGGATAGATTCCATTTAGTAGCTGACGTCATGTTGTTTTGTGAAATGTAGTGGTGTTTTGCACCACAGGCTACTGTAAAAGACAGAAACTGCACCATTGATAGCAAAGATTAAAAAGTGACAACATAAAAGCAAAAGGCAAAACATGAAAATCAAAGTAAAATAATCATTTGACACCTACTGGTTCAGAAAAAGCACAGTCCCATATGATGGTGGCCAGTGCGTTGTTGTCTTGACTACCGTGGACAATGACGACTACCGGCAGTGATATCATCTGCAACAAAAATATTGAAAATTCACTGTCAATAATACAGATTGACACGGGAAAGCTGTTTTCACATTCAGCTACTGAAAATGAAACATTTAAGTTCCAGTTAAAGGTAAAAACCTGTATCCTGTAGGGCGTGTCACAGCCTGTGATGCTGATCTCTGCTGAGAACAGGAGGGCAAATTTTTCCTCTGTGACAGACTCTGATCCCTTTCTGTCTGCTCTCTTGATTTTTTTGATGGACTGTTGAAAGAATGTAAAGATTTAACTTTCTTAAAAACACTTAATAATCACAATAATCAAATCTACAGTAAGATAGGTAAATCAAGACAAGGACATACCATATTCCTGAAAGTGGCACATGTGCTCTTGCTGGCTGTGTTGTGTTCTAGGATTGCTGTATTGTTGATTAGTTCCCCAACATTATCACTGCAGTTAACATAACAGACATAACAGACACATATATGTCATGTGTTTTTTCTTCATATACCTTCACATATTTAGAGGTCCTGTGTTTATGACTCACCTGGGTACATTGCCCAGGCTCCTGGCCTGCAGCTCAGTAATGATTTGTGCCTTCAGCACCACAGGCTTCCCGGGAGCCACTTTCTCCCCCAGCAGATATCGCACAGTAGTGGAGAACTTCGACTGAGTCTTAATGACCTGAGGGGGCTGCTTGTCCACTACAAGAGAGCTGAAGGAGACTACATTTATAATCGGAGAAAAAATGCTTTCTGTTTTAAAAGATGTATGAAAGTAATTATTTTATCATGTGAGTGAAGGAGAAGAAGAAGGTTTACTTTCATTTACAGTTTTTCAACTTAACAAGGCACCGTGTGACTACCTTTGAATCAGAACCTGCAGAAGTTGCCCGAGTCTTTCCTGGAGCTCTGGGATTGGTTCGCCTATTAGCATCAGTTCCTGTCTCAGCTTCCCGTTCACCCCGAGCAGCTGCTCACACCTATAAAACATATGAAGACAAACATGTACGCAATTACCTTTATACACAATCTTTTTACCAAACAGTGTGAATTAATGATTCTTTTAAAACAGACTGGCAGTCAGTGTGTTATGATGTAGTATTGAAATTATTTGTCAGTTAACTGATTTTGATTTGACTTATTCAGTCCAGCATCATAAATTGAATAGATTTAGGTTTTGGGTCGTACAGTAATTTAAAGATGTCACTCTGGGCCAAATTATAATAGGCAATTCTTTAAAATTTCTGACATTTAATCAATCAAACAATTAACGATTAGTCAAAAAAAGAAAATCTGCAGATTAGTCAATAAAAAATAAGTTGTAATCCTATTATGATGTAATCAGTCTTAAAACGTGAACTTCAAAGCATCCGGTAAGTATGAATTGGGATGTAGTTGTGTATTATTATGGATTTACACTATAAAAGGAGATCCATTAAAAACGAAGCTATAGCACAGTACTCACAGATAAGCATGTAAGCATCAGAGCCTGTCATGTTTAAGTGTAATGTTTAATTAGGTGTGTGTTTACTTGGATAGCATAAAGGAATTCAACACAAAGGGGAACAGGCTGAGTGTGCTGCTCCTCACCAGGTCTGCAGGACGTTGAGGTTGTCGTCAAAGGGATGTCCGATGGTGGCTTTATGCTGCTCCCACATCCACACCTTCAACCTGCTGATGAGTCGGGTTTGACACTGATCCAGACAGTCCACACACTCCTTCAGCAACTGGAATCGCTTCTACAACAAACCAATATATAAAATAACATTTATAATGGCTCTATTCCAATCAAGTAAGTTATGACAGTGTGGCACAGAGTCAACATGCACAATACCAGGAAAATACCAATATATAGCGCACCTAAATATAAGCCGCACCCACTAAAATTTGAATGAAATATATATTTTGTCACATATAAGCCGCACCGGACTATAAGCTGCCGATATCCAGGCTGAGAAGTAAGTTATTTAGAAAGAAAGATTTTGTACCATAAATGTTAATTCATATACCTGAACTGACAGTCCGAACAGTGCCGCAATAAAAGCAGCAATAAAAGTGCTTATAAACAAAACAGAAGTCATTGATGGTTTTATTCATCTTCCTCCTGTGCACTAAAACTAAGTTACTTTATTTTTCTTCCTCCTGCGTACTGAAACCATTAAACACCAAATCACTGTCACCTTTTCCTCCCGCACACTGTTAAAGCGCAACTGTTAAAGTTGCTTCATTCTCCGATGCACTGAAGCCACAAGTCACTATTTATCTTCCTCCTGAGCATTTAAAACTAATGAACACTATACCACTGTACTCTTCAGTGTCGGAGTTGAACAGCCTCAGATAATCTTCATCACATACCGTCTCACCATAGATTCATTAACGGCAAGCTTACGTGCAGCCGCTCTGTTTACTTCACGGATAGCCAGATGGATGGCATTAAACTTAAAAGCTTCATCATAGGAATTTCTTTGTGGGTTTTCCATTTTGAGGGGGTGAGGGTGTAATAATATTATATACCCCCTGTGGGCTGAAGAAAAATTAATAGAAAAGCATCTCTGTATAAGCCGCATGGTTCAAAGTATGGGAAAAAAGTAGCCGCTTATAGTCTAGAAAATACGGCAAATAGCTAAATGGCATTCAGCCATTATCAATTTTTTTGTTACACTTGTGCTTTTCCTACTGTGGACATTTGTCTCCCATGATATATTGACTGATAAAGACTGCTTGTTTCAGTTCTAACTTTGGCTGATTTTAGGGTTACAAATGAATAGCAGATGGACCTACTGAATGTGCAGTATGTGAGTCTGAATATTCACACCAGACTACAAAAACTCGTAAAAAATCTTTCCACTGTGCCAGCAATGACAGCGTAAGTGTGCTCACCGTAGCCATGGCTTTGACTTTGTACTCCAGCTGCTGGATATGGGTCTGTAGTTTCTGGATTTCAGTTGAGGAATCCAGTCCATTCCCTGTGCAAACAGCAAATAAGGTTATTCTATCTATCTATCTATCTATCTATCTATCTATCTATCTATCTATCTATCTATCTATCTATCTATCTATCTATCTATCTATCTATCTATCTATCTGTCTGTCTGTCTGTCTGTCTATCTGTCTGTCTATCTGTCTATCTATCTATCTATCTATCTATCTCATAAAGTCATATTTATTTTATTTTATCATCATTAGAGCTAACTGTCACTGTCTGTTCAGAGTGATTTAGTTATGGGAACATCTATCTATCTGTGTACAGTATGTGTGTGTGTGTGTGTGTGTGTGTGTGTCCCTCTTACCTATAGATTCATAGTTCTGTCTCTCCCAGTTGAGCTCCTCCTGCACCTGGTGAATCGTTTGCCGAAGCTCCTGGACCTCCAGCACCTTGAAAACCAGGTTGTCCACATCCTGCATGTTGGAGAACGAGGACTCTCTACACTGTGGGTACTGTGGAGAGCTGACTACTGTGGGGTGCTACAGACATGGAAAAGCGCTTAGTATTAGTGTTGGCTAACTATTGTGCACATCACTTGTTTACCATTGTTAAAAGTAGATTAAAAGTGGACATAATGTAGAAAACAAATCAAACTGAATACATTTACACCCTCAAGTACTACACTGATTAAAAAAAAGACTGAAATGAAGTACTGATCAAAATGACAAAAGGCCTTAATGTAGAGACAGTTTTTACTTAAAACTGAAGTTATTATTAAACTTAAATGGATGGTTTTCCAATTAGCTACAAACTGCGTAAATCTTATTGCCAACCATTTTCTGAAAATGTTCTTAAAAATGATCTTACAGCTCTGAGCAGAGCCATTTCCTTCCTGAGCATGTCCCTGACCATCACTCCAAACTGTAGAGGCTGCTGCTGAAAAATGGTCTGTAAAACAAGCACATGTCTTATTAGTTCATCAAATCTCAAACAGTCCATAATACCAAAGTTTAGCTACTTATAGTCAGTAGGACACTCAAGCTTACTGCAAAAAAGAACGCCTGCACACGTACTCCAAAGCCCCCCAAATCTATCATGAAATAACATAAATAACTTTATCTTTTGAGTTATGTGGTTGGGAATGTAAGTAAAGTATTTAAGAATTTAAGTTGTGGGCATTTGTCAGCCTTCCTACGGCCCAACAGACACCTAAAATATTGTCTTATATGTAAAAAACCACCATCTTCCTGTCTTTGGTGGTGCCGTGGTCACAGTTAAGAGGGAAATTCAAGCTTAGGCAGAGTAGGCAGAGTGACAGTCCCTTATTGAAACCTGTCGGGATCTATTGAGGAACCTAAATCCTCTGTTCTGGGAACTGCTGAGTGATCTAGTCCCCCTACCATGCTCCTGCTGATCTGCAACAGCTTCATCTTCTCCACCACATTAGCGTTCTCCTGAGCCATCGACTGCAGCATGCTGATGATCTGGTCCAACAGTATCTTAGCCTGGCCCTCCTGCTCCACCTTTTCCAGTACAAAGTCCTCCCTGTAAAAACACGCACGCACACACACACACACACACATATATATATAAGCACATGAACACACACATGCATACAGACTCACACATGACCAGCACACACACTATGCAATGAGATTTCAAACTATGGCATGCATGGCTCTATAACTGTCTGTGTGTACATGTACATGTACATGTATATGTATGTATACCAAGTTGTGTATGTGGTACAAGTGTGTATGTGTGTGTGTCATACCATCTTTGTTTCTCAATCCAGTCAGCTAAAAAGTGTCTGACTTCTATGGGGAAGGAATTTGAGGGGTAGAGGTCATTGACTGTCGGTCCAGGCAGGTACTGTATCAGCTGAGTCATATGCATCCACTGGGCCATGATCAAGCAGGGCTACATAGGTCAAAGTGAAATGACATTACGTATGATTACTCCAATGTTTGTGGTACCAATCAGGACATGTTGCATTAAACGATGAAGCCAAATAATAAATGAAACAACGACAAGTAAGCAAGTACAAATGACCTTTCCCATGACAGACTTGACCACTTAGAGTCGTGGCAAATACACAGGCGGATGGAAACAGTGGCAGAGAGACACATGTCTCTCACATCACATCTGTTGCAATCAACAAGCAATCATATCCTGTGTGTTTTATCAGCTTCCCACGTGTGGGGAAAACCACACAATGCAAACATGAAAATGGACCAAAAAAAAAATCAGTTTGACATTAATCCCGCCACTTCTGAATGAGTAAAATAAACCAACAGTCACTAACACTTGTGTTGACACTGAACTTCTCCTGACATTAACTGTATCAGAAAGCTTACCTCTTTGCAGTCCGACTGTTGGAAGTGGTTTCCTCTTTAATGTTCATGTTCTAATTAACACTTTATATCGTGTTGTTGTTTAACCAATACAATAATCATAAAATAATAACAAAATAATACAAGCTAGTTAAGTTGCAGCTCCATAAAAAAAAATGGTAGGTCAATCAATTCTCTGGTGGACAAATGTTACTCCCTCCTACAGTATTAGCTCCTCTCCCGTCTTGCAAATTAAGGAGATAAATACAACACAGTGCAACAACGCAGTACAGTCTGGTAAGGTTTCTCTATTGTCTTTAAGGAATGAATTACAAACCCTGCATGTTTCCTGCTGCTCCACTGCGTGGCCTCACAAGTACGCAAAAGATCAAATATTTCCCACAGTTCAAATCAGGCAACACCACTCCCTTGTGTGTATTTTTTATTCATTTATTTATTTATTTTTACTGCGTGATCAACATGTCAAATAAGGCAAAAAAAAAAAAAAACGTACTTTCAGTCAGGTCATGGAACAAATTTTAAGGGAATTATGTTTTAAATTTTAACTATATCTAAATCATATCAATAAAAAAAAAGTAAATAAAATAATAAATAATAAAGAAAATCACTGGTTCAAACTAAGGATGCGCCAGACATTTTACAAGATAAGTCAGAGTGCTTACTTTAATCTTTAATATTAGCCTTTTCATTTGCCTTTTGCTTCCACACCAAAACCTCTGCCATTGTCTCTCCACTCTATTTCTCTCCTCATTCTCGTCACATGACGAGCGAAATCTGACTCCGCTACTACTGTGCTGCGACTCTGCTGCTCCTGTGGATGGTCATGGAGCAGACACCACAGGATGTTCTATGGTTGAGAAAATGTAGTGTGTCTGACGGCAAGGTAAAGTGGTGAAAACACCTCACTTCTCCAGCAGTTCTGTTGTCTCCGGGGAAACAACAGAACAAGACGTTTGTTTGTCTCGAGACGCTGCAGCATTTGTTAACTGACACATAGTTTAAATTTACTGCCAGATTTATAACCTACTGCTAACCTTCTTCTTAGTTTTTAACTGCAGATTCATTGACTACATGTTTCAGCTCCAATCAAAAGCACACTGGGGATTATTGGTATATGAGGATATTGTATGATATAAATATATTTTGTATAATGAATCACAAAACAAAACTAGAACATTACTGAGGAAAATTCACATGTGCTTGAGAATAAAGCAAAAATCAGATTATTGCTGACTTTTGAGAAGACTATTCAAAGCACGTTATTGATACACTTGCACGTTATGGTCATGAGGAGTGGTACATTACAATATGAACATCAGTTGGAGGCCTGAATGCAGAATTCTGTAAAACTGCTTTAAGGGAACAGAGGAAAGTACTGCATGCTGCTGGCGCTGCTGATTTAGGTGATTTCCATTCAGATACACACCTTTAAAAGTCTTACCAAGGCGCAACCAAGACACAATAGAAACCCTTTTGTTTTTTTGTCTCTGTCTCCCCAAACATTGAGCTTTAAAACCATCAAAGCCTTTGAAAACATGGTTGCTAAAAGACAGCAGGCTGAGCACTGTAATCTATATCACTTCCTTACAGAAAGCAACACTTTACTGACCTAAAATAATCTTACATGTCAAATGCAAACTTCCTTTATCAGATAATCAGGTGATAATGAGTGGGTGAAATCACCAAAAGTGCTCTCTTGGCAGTAAAAATTTGCCTTCAGTCAGTGGAGCTTTATAGACTTCAACATATATATATATCAACATCTATCCTTAGACTATCATGTTGGATGAGGAAAAAGAAAAGGGAGTAACCTCAGAAGCAATAGAGGAGTGCTCCCTCCTCAAGTAAACATGTAATAGATACATATATAGTAGACAGATATAACAATTACTGGTGAAGGGTACAGAAAAAGTCTGCTGCCAAGAGCACAGTGGCCTCCATAATTCTTAAATGGAAGAAGTTTGAACAACCAGAGCTCTTCCTAAAGCTGTCTGTCTGAACGAACTGAGTGATGGAGGGAGAAGGGTCTTGGTAAGAGAAGTAACCAAGAACCCAATGGTCACTCTGGCTGAGCTCCAGAGATCCAGTGTAGAGATGGGAGAAACATCACTGCGACACTCCACTTATCTGGGCCTTATAGCAGAGTAGCCAGATGGAAGCCTCTCCTCAGTAAAAGACTGTGAGAAGATTCTCTGGTCTGATAAAACCAAGATTGAACTGTTTGGCCTCAATTCTTAATGTCATGTCTGGAGGAAACCAGGCACTGCTCATCACCTGCCCAATAACCATCCCAACGATGAAGCACGGTGGCGGCAGCATCATGCTGTGAGGTGTTTTTCAGTGGCATGGACTGGGATAAAGGTCTGGGTTGAGGGAAAGCTGAATAGAGCAAGTACAAAGATATCCTTACTGAAAACCTTAGACTGGGCTGAAGGTTCACTTTCCAACAGGACAATGACCCAAAGCACACAACCAAGACAATGCGGGAGTGGCTTAGAGACAACTCTGTGAATGTCCTTGAGTGGCCCAGCCAGAGTCCTGACTTGAACCCAATCGAACATCTCTAGAGGGATCTAAAAGTGGCTCTACTGACAGTCCCCATCTAACGTGACAGAGCTTGAGAGGATCTGCAGTAAATCCCGAAATTCAGGTTTGCAAAACTTATAGTGTCGTGCCTAAGAAGACTCAAGGCTATAACTGCTGTTAATCCTTAAGTACTGAGCAAAGGGTCTGACTACTTATATCTTTTTAGGAAACTAGTAAAAAACAATCTAAAGTTCTATTTTTGCTTTGTCATTATGGGGTATTGAAAGTAGATTTATGAGGGAAAAGGTGAATTTTAATGATTTTAGCATAAGGCTGCAACATAACAAAATTAAATAAAAAAAATGTAAGGGTCTGAATACTTTCTGAATGCAAATAGTCAGCAATACTGCCTTGCCATATTTTCTAACGCCATATTTAGTGGTAAAAACTCTGAGATCATAAGTGTGTTTTCCATTATGTCTCTCAGGTTATATTGTAGATTTTTTTTTTTTTAATGAAATATACCGTACACTTCTTCATTGGATTCACTTCAACATTTGTATTTGGATCAAACTATTTGACTTGATTTCGAAAGAGAAAGAAAGAGACTTCCCCCTTTTTCTCTTTCCCTAGTATGCTGCAGATAAGGACAAAAGCAGGACATAGTACAGATTACTCTGGGACTGCCCACTAACTCTCAGGGAAAAAAAAAACAGCTGTGGCTGCTCAGTATGAGCTATTACAGAATGTGCAGAGACTGGTTCTATCTGTAATACTTATCATTTTCACGACAGATTTCGCTCATCTCTCTTCCAGTAGTTACCCTGTGGGTCTACTCTACGTGTGCAGCCTACAGCGTTTTAAGCCTGGACTTGTTCTGTCAATGCCTAAACTCTCATACTGTTCATGCTGCTGTGAGAGTTGCACGTAAATGTGATGTTTCCCTGATCTTGGCTCTTTTTTTTTTTTTGCTCAGTTACAGCTGTTTTTGCTTACCCTGTCCATAAACATGTGTTATTATTAAGTGAAGACATGCAGAGTTAGTTGCAACTTCAATTCAGAGTTCAGTGCATCGACACACACACAAAGTGTTTGGTTGGCATATTACTGTTTATGCTAATATATATATATATATATATTTAAATTGTATTTATAACAATATTGAAACTGAATCACTTCCATCATTGCTGGCGTATTAAGCTACAGGACTTCTATGAACAGCATACAACGATACCAATGTGCTTATTGGCACAGAACATAGAGGGAGGGACCAACTTCTTAAGAAAATATTCTTGCTACGTTGATCACTACGTAACTCGTTTTATACTTCATAAAATACAGAAAGACAACAACTAAAAGTAAAAGCTTTGAGCCTCTGTTCAGCTGCTGGGTGCGGACATAATCACATTAAAGGTTTCTGTAGCTCTTGAAGCATGTTTAAGGCCGACACACATCCTGCTGTCTTTTTGGCAACCAAAACATGGCAGAGGCGCAACAACCATGTAAATAACGCACCGTTTCTAAAACTGACAATGGCTCGTTAGCTGTAAGGAATTAAAAACAAACAAACATTTACACTTACCTTCAGTTAAATATATATTTCAAAACATTTAAAAAAAAAAGAAAAACTGTTATGGTGCGTCGCCTCTTCCTCCTCTTCTGTCTCATAAGTACACAGCCAGTCCGAATATCCTACTAAACATTGTCTGCGCCCTCCTCCCTTCACTCAATCTGAATACTGGCCAATTACTGTCGTTTTAAATGAGGAGAAACTTTGAACACCGAGCAGCCCACGTAGGTCACGGGCAAGTTTTTTACGACGTATAAAGTAGGTTAGTTTTACTTCCCTGTCACGCACGATGTGGCACTAGCGGAGGAGCAGGCTTTATTTCCTGTCACATTCAAGTTCACACATGATTGATAGTCTGTAGAGCAGACAAACATCAGGGCTGCTGTTCAGCGAGCGACTAATGTTGCCTATATATAGACTACGGGGATATTCCCCAACGGTAAAAATACAATATGTGTTGTTGTTTTTTTTTTTAATATGAACCTCATCTGGTCTGTCAGTGGTCTATTTTATTCATGTTTAAATGATGACACACCGCACTCTGCAGCCATTAATGTCTCAGAGAGAAACAATGGATAATACCTTGACCAAAATTAGGGCAAAAAACATTAAATACAACCAGAGGAGTCCAGAGGATTTAGTAGACTTCCTCACAACGAAATATACGTGGAGAAATGTCGAGTCATTTCAAATGCTGTAACTTCCAGGAAGTCCTTGGAGAGACACACGATACCATATCTGTAGATAACAGTGTATTCACTTTACATCTTCCCAATAGTACACACTAACGGGAAACCATCAGGGCCGCGTACTATCCAATAATCGGGATATATATATATATATATATATATATATATATATATATATATAAGCAAGCACCTTTGCAAACAATTGTACATATACAATTCATTCACACACATTTAAAAACATTTTTTTTTTTAAAAATACAATACAAATATGACAATGTCAGAAAGAGAATTAATGGCAGTTTACGGTCAACAATATCTAAAAAAAAAAAAAAAAAAAAAGGCTTAAAAGAGTGAAAGTGCGAGTGCAATAACTGACCAGTCTGTACACAACAAGCTGTTTACATATATAAACTAAAATCTAAATCTTTGGGAGACCTCAAATCGGATTTTGTGTCGATATGTATGTTTGGGTGTGGTTTATTCCATGTGCTACAGTTAGGGTTATTACAGTTCAGCAGGATGTCATTTCCAGCATCCATGCACCCTACGGGGGATGGGGTGGGGTGAAGGGGTGGGGGTCATCATGAAATATGTATTATGTATACAATAGTAGTAGTAGTAGTAGTAGTAGAAATAGTAGTTTTTGTGTTCATGCTTACTAACAATCAGTAAAAAAAAAAAAAGACTTTTTTTAAGGATGTAACGTGATGTTGACGGAACGAGAAAAGCGGAAGTCAACAGAGTGGGCAGTCTGGACGGTTTACAACGCGCATACGCAGAAGTTTGTTCATCTGACTGAAGTTTGTTTTAACTTGCCTCTGCTTCATCCACACCTGTTGTTTCAAATGTTAATAAACGACATGAATATCTCTAATCATCTTTAAAAAAAAAAGGCAGCGGTTGGCAAGCATGACTGTATAATTACATTTACGAGACGAACATTAAGTATATTGGGAACTTCATATGCCGTCACACAGAGATTAATGTTAACATATCACTCTCTCTTTTTTCCCCTGCGGTTTCTTTCTGTTTCTAAGAAGCTTGTTGAAGCCTTTGAGTTTCACTTTGCGTCAATAACTAACTGTTATTGAAGGTTTGTAACAGTCCAGCTGTGTGAAGTTTGAAAGTAGCTAATTGAGATTAGCTAACGATAAATGAAAACATCATGTTGCCAGACATAAAACCAGGAGGAAGACATTTCAAAAGGTAGGAACGGATTTCAGTTGTTTCTCTCTCTCTCTCTCTCTCTCTCTCTCTCTCTCTCTCTCTCTCTCTCTCTCTCAGAAGACCCAAGTGACCTACTGGTGATATAAGGATGGAGCACAGGTGACCATGCAGGGATCTATATGTGAAAACAAGAACTTTGTAATGACTTCTAAACCTGACGGGAACCCAACGTAAAGAACATGTGTGTGATGTGAGTCGTCCTGCTGGATCTGGTCGACAGCCTTGCAGCAGCATTCTGGACCCACCATGTATAGGTCCATGCTTTCTGGTGCTGATCAAATTGCATAGCGTGATCAAATATAAGACCGAGATTACTTAGACTCTACAGCTGAGGAAAAGGGACCCAATACTCTCAGCAACTCTGGGAGCTATACTATCAGAAGCAATGATAAGAACATCCGTCTTATCTGTGTTTGGCTGTAAAAAGCTGTTAGACATCCAGTCCTTAATGGCAGTTAGACAGTTGTTGAAAACAGACAGTTTGTCCGTGTTATCAGGCTTAAAAGAGACGTACAGCTGAATATCAGCTGTAACAGTGTGACAGCGATGGGATATATTTCTACATTTGCTAATAATAAACTGTAATTTTCCAGTTTGGTGATTAATAAAGTATATTTATCTATCTATATGACCTAAATGCAGTAGAAAATAATGGATTACTATGTGCTTATAATGTTTTATGACGTATTTGGTGCAGCAGTCTGTCATGAGTGTATGTATGGAAATTAAGTGCTGATGTCTGTGCAGGTTGCAACTTGTAATAATTGAGTCATGATGCTGGGGGACAAGCAACTCATGCAGCAACTATTAAGATATGCAATGGAAGATTTCTGGTTCCACCCATGTCCTGTGCAATAATCAACTTTGATCCAGTGCATTTTTTTAAGTACTGTACTGAAGAGCAAACATTCCCTCCAAATTTCCCATCTACAATAAAAATAAAATAGAGCTTACACATCAATGCATTGGTAATGATAGTAACACCGTCAGGAGTTTCTTGGAGTTTGCATAATAATTAGTTTACTTTTTTATTCTTAAGCACATTTTCTGATAATATCCGTTGTACTTTCATTTAAGTAACATTTTGATCTGTTTGATTTGATATGGATATACATTATATAAAAATAAATGTCCTTTTCATAGGCAAGTCAAGTCAAAATGTATTTAAAGTGCATTATCACCCATATGGTTCACTTTGTTTATATAGAACAGAAAAGGGAATTGGGCTGATAAAGACTTTCAATAGGTACCAGTTCAGCTTAAAGACTTTGAAGTTGTAATATTGCTCTCTGCCTAGTTTTGATGCTCTACATGACTACTATGCAATTATTATAAGTTGCACATAACTTTTACTAAATTCATGGTCACATTGATGGTTAAGTTTCACAACAAAAAACAAAAAAAACATTTAAAATTTCAGTTGAACAGATTCATGACAAGCCGATCATCTCGTTCACAGTTTCTTGCATCGGCCACATGAGGGGGGTACAGACCTGCCTTAAACCTGGCAGTCCTCCTGTTTGAAATGAGGTGCCATCATAATAAGATCACACATGAGCAACTGCAGACTACCCAACATGAGGTAAGTCTAACTTCTAGTAGAAGTATATTAATGTTAACTCTGATCTGTTTCCAATAAATTAATATCCTGCCACTGTTCTCACAGTGACATCTGTGGTTCAGTTTTTAACGGCAATCTGTTTATCCTCCTATATTCCTGTGTGTTATTTATTTATTCAGCGGTCACATTTGAGTCATGTGAGAGGGGGCAGGCCAAGATATTTAACCAGGACATTCCACCTGTCAAATCCAATTTCCTGAGAATTTTTGATCGACCTGTCTAACAGAAACAATGCAGCTGCATTGATTTGATCATTTCCTCTCAGAGAACCTGAGGAGTGTCCATTGAGTTTCCACCGTTCCTTTTTTCCCATTATTTGAATTAGGTTTCAGATTGTTGTATTTGTCAGGCTTGAAATTGCAAACATCATCTAATGATTGTGATTCCATGGCCTCTCTTTAAGTCTTGTTACCATGTTCAAAACTGCCAAATATTGCAAATCTGATGTACTCAGCCACAGTCACCAGTAATATTACACTCTTTAGTATTCAGGCCAAATATGCATAATGAGCTAATGGCTAATATAAGGTGACATTGATCCCATTCTGTAAAAGCAGTCTGCAATAGTGGTGCTTTTTCTATCACAATATGTAGCTCCTTGTTTTAAAAAAATATATATGTTTGATGGATATTTAGAACTTGACCACAGACAGAAGTGTTAAAGAAACCCGCAGGAAAACATGTTTCTTTAGCTCAGTGTTTGCATTATTGTTGTTTGCTGCATTACTACTCTCTTTGTAGTTCTGTCATCATGTTCGGGGTCCTCTTAGGTAAAAGACCTTTACTGCATGGTTGCAACATCTGGAACCAATACAGCTGTGCTGGCTATCTGTGGGACCAGGGGGCTTGGAGGTTGTGTGCTGGGGTGGAGGGGGTGGGTAAGAGGTTGGGCTAGTTGCTGCTTTGGCCCTGGGGGTCCATGTGTCCCTGACTTCAAAATAGACTTGATTGCTAACAGCTGGCAGTCCTAACTCACGGTGTGTCAGAGCTCTCCTCTGATGTCAACCTTGTCAGTATCAAGGCCCGGACAATGGATGGCAAGCAGCACGGAAAAGGTAGAGAGCAGGATTGTGTCCATGTGAAATGAGATTCAAAGAATGACCTTTTTTTTCATGAAGGTTATTACCATAAATAACTTGCTTTTGTCAAGGCATCTTTGAATGAAGCACACACTGAAGGTGTGCACGAACACCATAAAAATCATTGAGGTTGACTGCATGCTGAAAAAACATGCTTGAACTGTGCAGAGTTACATATGACATTGGCACAAAACTACCAAATATGCTGAACAAACTAATACATCCATCAGTAGCAACTAAAAACTTTGGTGTCTACATACATTTAGACTATATGCAATTTTTATACAACTTATTATTACTTAGCCATAAATACTTTATAACCCCAAGTATATACAGGCAATTATATCAATAATTAAAATGTATATCTTTGAATCATAGTGAAATGCATTTTGAATATCACTTTTTATTGAAGCTGTATTGCAGTGAGGAGACTGCGTCTGAGCTGTGCCCTGCTATTCACTGCCACAGTATGAGTAAATAGGACAGCAGCTCGTTAGCATCTTTTATTATCCAATTACAAACTCTGCTCGCCTAATTACCTCCAATCAGCAGGGAGAAGAAAATGATTGACTTCCTGGAGGACAGGAATCACTCAGGACAAAAAGGACAAACTCATATTCAGTCAATTAATGGTTATAAAGAGACTTGCAGGAAGTCAGACTACGGAAAGATATATAGACAAAAGACAACAGGTATTGTATAAGAAAATAATTATCATAAATCCCCTTATAGTAACACCATCACACTGTGGATGTGAGGCCTTTACGACTTTATTCGTGAGTGTTACTCCAGCTGGCATATTATCAATATTAGACTTCCAAAATGTTTCGTTCCTGTTGTGTGAAATTAGTGTGCAAGTAGTGAAATATGCCTGTCCATATATTCCAATGTCACATTTCCACATGGTCAGTCCTATCGTCACAAGGTTATGTTGCTGTGTGGATTACGTTATTGAGTTTGTGACAGGAAAAGATAGGGAAAAAAATGTTTAAACAGCTGCAGAAACGACTGTCCTTCATCAGAGGATGAAGGACAGTCACTTCACAAGGTTGTGCTTATAAGAGAGCTGTGCATCATTATTAGACAATTAATTATTCTGTCATCAACACCAGCATGACTGTACTACTGGGATTCAGTCACATATGTTTTCTAAGCTTTGACATTGCTATCTATAACTGAGGTGGAATGGATCCGGTTTCGGGCTTTTGACTAAACTTTGACTTCTTCTCGCTCAGAGTTGTTCAGATTAACTTCTTCTCTCAGTTAGTTTTGAGTCTTTGAAATATGTCAGGAAAGGCCAGAAATAGCATAGGGCAGGCCGCTGGGACGAGCTGTTGTTTACAGACAGTGACAGGGATGAAGGACCTCTGTGCTCTGGTGCCGGGGCCCGAAGCCTCAGGGGTGTGCTAGCACTGCTTCTGTTGCTGTTCTGGACGATGCAACACGCATAAAACCACACAAACACGCAGGCCAGGAAACCTATGTACACATAGACACTCAATAACTCACCTGAATGTACCCGTTTCTTTGTTTCATATTGACTTTACCTGCTGACTATATATATGCTGATGTGTTGTCAATTCAAGCTGATTTTACAGCAAATCCAAAACGTCACAAAGTAGGTCTCGTGTGTTTATACGTTAAACGATTTAGCAATCAGTTTAAGTAGCTGCGCTGACCTCAACATTGGGGTCAAGCCAGGCTACAGAGAGAGAAACATAAGGTAAGCACCGCCATCATGTAATTTCTGCACTCTGTTCAATTGCAGTCCCATGACTGCTGAAATCACAGAAAAAACGCAAAGAAATAACAGCAGTGCAATATTGACAAATTCTGTTTAATATCGTGTGATACTCTTCTCTTAAAATACAGTCTTTTCTGAGGTAGACCATTACAGTTCAAGAACATTATTATTATCATTTTCAAAACAGACATCAAAAAAGACATGAAATAAATACTTTCATGTACAATATGCCGCAAAAATGAGGTAGAAATGGTTACAGAAAATCTACAATAACCAGGAACAAAGTTACCGCAATAACAGCTCAAAACATGTAAAAAATAAAAGCTTGTTTTGTTGGACAAACTGTCGAGAGTTGCGTGTTGTTACTATTTGTACCTCTAAGTCATCATTATTTATTTATTTTTCTGTGATTACATGTGAATAATCACTTGCATTCTCTATACCGTACAGCTTGAGGCTTTTGTAATTTGTAAATGTGTTTTCTGTTGCTTAGACAGTGAGCTGAGCAGTATGCACAGCGGGGGTCACTCTGATTGATCTGGTTGTATGGCATGACTGAAGCCACCAGCTGGAGAGGGAATGCTGCTCTGTGATATAGGTTTGCTGGACATCAATCAGACCACTTCCACTCCAGAGGAATCAGTATAAGGAAAGGGGTGAGGGGTGGGGAAGGGATACAACGCCACATGGCCACTGGGGCTAGTGGCCAGGGGGCAATCCAATCTAATGAGATTGCATTGGGGAGAGAGAGAAAAAGAGAAAGAGAATGATGAGGGAGGGAGGGAGGGGGGAAAGGGTGGTAGGGAATATTACATCATACTGTTTATACCTCCTAAGAACCATGGTAACAGTCTAATACACACGACCTCTGTGCCTACAGTCCAATGACCAGGTTTTTCCAGCTTGTTAAAACAGAATTGTAAGACTGCTAGAAAGGGAAGGTTTCTCTGGATTGTCTACATGTTGGGTTCCTACACAACACTACACTTTTTAGACTTTGGGCTTCGCTAAAAGCTATACACTTCACAAATGTGTTTTTGTTTGTTGCATTTTTGATAGAATATTGTGCTCAGATGTTCACTGCGAGTGCACATGTATGATTGTGTGCGTTATATATTTACATTTTCAAGTGATATTTTGCAGCCATAAAGCAACAAACAGCAGACATGCATATGTAGGATATGTAAATGCTAAATAACAGAGATTTGCAAGCAGTTTGTCCAACAAAAAAAGGAATATTTTCTGTATTCTACATAGTATTTCATCATTCCACCATAAACTACAATCAAAATAAAGGGTAAAAGAACATAAAAGAAAACTTATTTATATATTCATATATAATAATACATGGATTTATGGCATCAAATATCCTTTGAAATACCTGAATTACATTCAACATTACTCTTTGTAGCATATTCAAGTTTCTCTCCCGAGGTATAAGCCCAGCTGCAGTGGGTAATACAAGACTATCAGGTTTCTCCTCGCTCCTTTATCTTGCTCCACGCCACTCTCTACTAAGACCCTAAGATTACATACATTCTTTATTTTATATTTCTGAGGTAAAGAAATTCTTCCTGAGCATTTCAAACAAGACTACATACTAAGAAAACAAAAGGTGTACGTGAAATAGAAAACAGGAGAAGTTGTGTGCAGGTGGTGTTGCTTTGTAGGATTCTCAGGAAAACTGCGGTTGATGAGGAATGTGAGATAACAAATTTATGTGGAAGTCAAAGACCAAAAATAATCAAGTAAACTGTGAATTGTACCAATGGTGAGTTCAGTGAAGATACATGTGAAGCATTTCTACATTGAGTTTAACTGCAAGATTTCACTTGAACAATCTGATCTCTAGGGAAGGGCAGTCACATTCGGATTTCATAAAAATAATTTGATTTTTTTTTCAGAATAGTAAGGATTAACTGTTTTGATTTGGTAGGCAGCTGTCAAGACGGATTCATCTTTAGTGATTTTGACTACCAGTCCGATTTGAGAAATATAACAGCGCAGCTGTTTATGCATTTGGTTTGACATGTTTTTGGTCAAGAAACTGTGGTTTGCTGAAATGTTGCAGATCCCAAGCCCTTCATACTAAATGATTAGTGGAAATCCAATCACTAAATCAACATTGAGATAACGTGAAAGTGGACTGGCAATAAATAGAATCCTGAGAGTAGCAGTCAAAAGGGGGGATTTTCCAAACCCTGATTATACAAAATCTTGGACCACGTCACCTAGCAACAAATATAATGATTTTGTCCCGGACCAAGGCTACTCAGAATCTCTGAGAGTATCCAAATAGCTATATATGATTTCCCCATTGGCCAAATGACTAATTCACTACCCCACTCAAAAAGGCCTATTCATGTTTCCTTTCTTTGGGAAAAATGAAATATTGTGAATATTCATAGCAAAAGAAAAACAGCACACCATGGCATGCTTATGCCAGTAAAACTACTTTGTCAGCTCTCCTGTACCTTTGAACTTCTCTCTTTTGGCTGCATAATTGATAATTACAAAACAACAACAAAACATTCCCAAGGCTTGCCATGTCAACACAAAGACAGGGTCACAGGGCAGTCCGAGTACAGTGACTGGCTGCTTTCTCAGTGGCTATACATCTTGCTCCACTCTATACAAGTGTCCAGTTCTTTTGTGATGGTGTGTGGGCGCACCTTGCAGAAGGCATTCTCAAAGTCTGTGAAGGCTGGGGGTTTGGAGGATGTGGGCAGGCCATGCATGGCCCCAGTGGGGGAGGACGCTGAAGACAGCGCCTGCTGGCTGAGCTGCAGCAGCTCCCACACTGAGAAGCCCTCAGTGCGCTGCAACACAGCACTCAGCTCCCTCTCGCTCAGGCTGCAGCCATGGGGCGACAGCGCCTGCAGCAGCACCTGCCTACGCATTCCCACATCTGGCAGGCCAACATGATAACGCTTGGCAAAGCTCCGATGGACTGCGTCTTGCAGCAGATCTGGCCTGCCAGTGGCACATATAAGAATCACCAGACCTGTGGTACCCACCTGGGCTTTCTCCAGGGTAGTTAGCAGTGTCTGTCTCAGCCCATCCTCTTCCATGGCCTCTACCTGGCTGAGCAGCACAACTGAAGGCTGTCGTGCCCCTGCTACCTGCAACAGAGACTCTAGAATGTGCTCTGCCTCAGCCTTCCCTTTAGACGCCAGCATGGCGCCACTCAACCTATAGAAGGAAGCCCCTAGCTGTGAAGCCAAAGAACGAGTCAACGTGGTCTTACCCCCTCCCTGGGGGCCAAACAGCAGGACGGTTCTTGGTGGCCGCATCATTGGACTGGGCCTCAACACGGGCCACAGCAGGTCCTCCTCCAGGGCTGCCTTGACATGGGTGAGCCCAGCCAGCGTGCCCCAACTTAGAGCTGGGCTGCAGTCCAATAACTCCCCATTGACAAGGTCCAACACTCGGGGGTCTGGGCTCTTCAGAGTCTCAACAGTCGGCCCACACAATGGAGGGCGTTTGTGGGCCTGGGAGCGGTGCTGCTGTTGCTGTTGGGTGAAGCCCTGTTCCGCCACTCCATTTTCCCCTGTCATGCCAGCTGGGGGGCTGTACTCCCCTCCTGCCCGATACTGAGGAGACACCAGGGGCTGGGAGGAGGGCTTACTGGACTTGAAGGTTTGAGGGTCTGTGCTGCCTGAACTGCTGAAGCCATTTCCCCGGCACTCTGTTTTATCATTCACACTGTAGGGTGAGTTTCCCCCTGCCTTCAAGGGGTCATAATTATATTTCCTATAACGAGAGCCATCCCCTCCCTCATCATCTTCTACACTCATCTCAAATGCTTTTCTTTTTAGTGTCCCTCCAGACTCAGATGTCCCAAGGTTGGTGCTCTGGTAACTATAACTGCCTCCTACTACTGTGGGCCTCGATGAAATGGGAGTAGGGGCGGGCAGACCCGAGGGCAAGTACGTTGCAGACGGGTGGCTGTAGCTGGGAGCAAGGCTGGTCTGGGGAGGGTACGTGCTAGGAGGGTAGTTATAGACAGGTGTGGTAGGGCTATAGCTGGGCACCAGTGTGGGGGTGGATTGGAGGGTGTGGAGGGAAGCAGGGGGAAGTGCTGCACCGGGTTGAGGACAGTACCCTGAGGAGAGATAGGTGCCGTTGTAGCTAGAGGGGTACTCACTGGAGCCACTGCAGGAGCTGCTGCCACTGTAGCCAGAGTCTGAGAGGTTACTGTTTACCACTGACACACTGCCAACCCCAGGAGGGCCTGCTGATGTGGCTACAGGCTTGGAACCTGAGAGGTTATCATGGCCTCCAGGGGGCACTAGGGAATAGGAGGCATCAGTGCTGTGCGTCAGTGGCCAGGGCTCCAGCTCAGTCTTCTGGCCGTTAAGACCCCCAAAGGCTCCTGGCTCTGGGTAGGTGCCCACAGTAGGTGGTCGGTCATATGGTGAGTCCAGCACACCAGAGTACTTCTCAGCGTAGCGCTTCAACAGGTTGGAAGCTGTGAGGGCAGAGATGTCGTCATTTGCCCAAGCGTAGTTATGAGAGCCACGAGTGCGGCCGGAGTAGATTTCCGACTTGTGGGCAGGAGAGGAGGTGGTGGAGGAGACGTCCAGGTGCTGCTCAGGCCACTGGCTGAGGGGCTGGGCATGCTCTGGGTTCCAGTGCATCTTTAACAGACCTGACAAAATAAACACACAGGGGGGTTTGTGATTACAATCATATCAGAAAATAAGATATTGGTGGAGTAGCACTGAAAATATTTGAAAGAACTTGAGCTGTACAGCTTCCTGGTCATGATATAAATCAATTTGGGTCAATATAGGGTCTTAATCAATTGCTTCCTTTCCAAACTTCCTGTGACTGGAATTGTTTTTTAATCTCTGTCCTTTTGCCTGGACTAATGTGAGGTGAAATAATTCTCAAAATCAAACTTTTTGCATTTTCGCATTTTTGACACACCCTCTGTAAAACAAATTAATTACCATTAAATAGGCTAGAAAAGAAAGAACATGACTTATTTTTAGATTTTAGTACAATATGTTTTGTTTATTTGTTAAGTGCTTATAGTGAGATGTTAAGATATTTTTCACCATGCTACCAGAATATAAAGAAAACAAAAACACAAAAGAGGAAAGGACAGCATAATTTGACATTGCTGTTTGTGTCATAACCAGGTATATGTATTGTAAGCTAGTACAAAAGATCAACACTGCTTTGGACTAAACTAACAGTCTGCTTTCAGTTTGATATAGATCTGTAAACAAAACAGTGCAAAGTTTAGATACTGCTCCATGACTGTTTTTCTCACTATCATGTATGAAGTAACATGGTCTGAGCCCCTCCTCTGTACTCAGCAAGTGACAAGAAATGGCCTTTCTTCTGTCTTTTTCAGTGTTACTATCATGCATGGTAGCAGAAGTAGCTCAGGTTTTCCATAGCAGCAGAGGAAGGTACAGAGGAGGTGGAGAGAGGAAGAGAAAGCTGCAGAAAGAAAGAGAGTGAAAGCAGATCTGTAGGCTGGATGTGTTGTTTTGCCGTTTCCAGCTTGTGTTGGAGCAGCGATAAGATCCCGCTACTATTCCCTGTACTGCTAGCATCTGCAGGTCTCCCAGAGGAGCTTTTGTTATCTCCCTGTGCATGTTGCTCTGAATGCCTGCTCTCTCCGCCCTCCACCCCCACGTACCACCCACCAATCCACCCACCCACCGTACACCAGAGCTCCAAAGGCCTAGTGGCCGGCTGGACGGAGGAAGGGAAGGAGGGTGAAGGGAAGGAGGGTGTGTGTGTGTGTGTGTGTGCGGACAGTGGTGTGGAGAGAGTGAGAAAGAAAGAAAGGGGGGGACGGTTGGGTTTGAAATTGCAGCATAGTGTGCTATTCATCAGCACAGTCTCCCATGGAACATTGGGAAAGTGGAATGTCTGTTCCTCTGGCTGACTTCAGCACTGGCTGAGGTCTGATTGATCATGACCACATCGTCGAGCTGCCGAAAAAATAAGATATTTTGCTCCATGAAACCTGTTTTCCCTCAATGTCCCCTCGTGCAATGGTCTTATTTTCCAGTAAAATATTAAACTGGTTTTGCATCTAAAATGGGCAAAGGATTCCACCCTTTGCATCTGGTGGTTTTCACTGTTGTACACTTTACTTTTCTGTCTAATCTCTTAAGGCTAAATTTTGAGAGTTAGGTCTGATATATACTATGTAAATACTTAATAATTACATAATAATTACATATACTATGTAAATACTACATAATGCATAATTACTAATTATATCATAATGTTATAGTTAAGAACTATGCATTTCACAAGGATTAGCACTACCTCTTGCTGAGGCATTAGCTTGACATTCCACACATAGCTTGGCATTATTGAACTGTCACAATTTACCCTGAGGTGAGGACTACTCTAGCCAGAAACAGGGAGGTAAAATGGAATATGGCAAAAGCCGTCATTACTGGCATTGCTGCTTTCCCTTCAGTAGAGTCTTGTTGATTCATTATTCATGGCCGTCTGTGTGTGTGGAGCCAGGCTCCTTATTGCCATTTAAATCAAATCTGAATATCCACAGCCTGTGATTCTACTCCTGCTCCCACTCTCTAGCTCACTCCTAAACTTTGGCCTCCTTCTTTACCCTCTTTCCAAACCTCCCCATGTGTGTTTTCAGATTACGTCCGTTATTTATTCAGTCAGATGAGACCAGCAGACCAGATGGCCATTGGATTATCATGTCCTTCATATTCAAATCCACTGCCTTAAATTCCCAATGGCCGGACCAGTTCAAGTACTTCACTAAGCTTCAGACAGCCCACACAGCCACACACCCACTGCAGCAAGATGTGGAAGAACATTCTGACACTCTGTTCACTTGTATTTTCACAAACATGCTGAAGATATTGGCTTGTCCACACCCAGATGACCACATATTTTTGTGGTCCGACTTGCAGATCTTTGTCCAGGCTGTAGAAACCATATATGTCCTGCAGGCCCTTCCCATCTGCAGCCCAACCAGTTTGTGAGCAGCCCCAATAATGGGGCCTGTGTGTGACAGAGATGGATGAGAGCCCAGGGGAGCTCATAAAACCTGCAGCAGGGAGGGAGGAATGGAGGGAGGGGAAAGAGTGGACAGCAGGCGCTGCGTCCTCTCTAAGCAGACTGGAGCGGACATTAGAGGACTCAGTGAGGCGGGCTAACTGCTGTCCACTCCATCATCAGAGTTGCACCAATACAGAATGGACTCTCACACAACCCCCCTGACCAGTGTATTGGCCAGCTGCCCGTACCTGAGGAGCCAATTTACTGTTAAATATGAGAGTAATTACTTTCTACAAGTCTTTAAAAAAAAAAAAGTGCATTATACTCTATAATTCTTCCTGTATGTACACAGTGAGTTAGATGAGTGATAGGCCTCCGCTCGCCCGATGAACACAGCAGGGTTGCAGTGTAGTTTAGCCCTTTCCATGTAATTAGATCTTGCCTTCTGCTGGATTGTGTTTTTTTAGAGCAGCAGTGCTCCACATTAAACTGAGCATGATCTAATCTACACTTCTGCTTAAATCAGAGCCATCATGTAGATTAATTCACTAGAGGGCAGGAAGGAAGAAAGCTAAGATTAGAAGTAGGAAATCAGGACAATGTGGACATACTGTCAGTAGCAGTGCAATCATTAAATGTATGCTTCAGTGGGATGCTATAGTAAATTAACCTATACATCTTATGTATATTACTTATGATACATTACTCAGCTCCATAATACATTTCTGTTTACTGTTTTGGAAGTTTTTGTTGCTGTTGCTGTCAATGTGAGCAATTAAATGTGACTATTAAATGCCTTTTTAATTATTTATCAGTAGCACTGCAGAATCTATGTTGAACATGACAGAAATAGGTTGTGATATGTCGCGACCAAATTAAGTATACATACATGTGACTAGGCTGCTTTTCTGTTGACCGATGGCCTTGCTTGGCTGCAAGGAGATTGATAAGAACCTTGTCTATATGGACATTAACTTCCCACTGTGTGTTCTTGGCCCCAGGAGAGACAGATGTTCCTCTGCTGACCGCCTTACTGTCTGTGTGGCCATTGTGGTGGACAGCCATCCAGCAGACGTGCGTGGCTCGGACAATCCAGTTGGCCGTGAGACACGGCCTGAAGGATCCTATTGTCAGGGGCCCGTCTAATTATGGAAATCTTATTAATCTATTCAGCAGCAGTCCACTGACAGCTTTTGTGTCAGCCTGGGATTTATTGAGGGACCTGTGTGAGCTGCATCCTATTGTAGGAGTGCGTGATGAAGACAGTGGCACGGCTCTCTTCAGCTGAAACCAGCTTTACTTTGAGGAGGTCCTAAAATTAAAATTAGACCACTTATGGCTCAGGGGGAATGTGTTGAGTTAATTTGTGATTTCTGCCCTCAAATGCTCAAATTCGTCATCTGCAAAGTCATTGAATGTCCTGTTCAAATCATAGTAGTTTTTAGCCCATAAAGGCTGGTTGGTAGTACTCTTCACAGTGTTGCGGTTTCCTATAAATGAGGTATCAGTGGGTGAGGTGAAACATTATCTTGGCAGGAAGCCCAGAGACAGAGGGCTCCAGTGCCGTTTCACAGCTCCCCTGAGGTTCCTTTCCCCTTCTCCCTTCCCAACACTTTTGTTTTTCCTGCCCCGAGGAACAAAATGGACACGGATCCAACAAGCCTTCTGGGACAGTGTCCTATTAAACTGTGCCGATTGTGAAGAGGCCGCTTGTAAACAAGAGCGCTGTGGATCAATCCAATCAGGGTTCTATTCAGGGTTGCTCTACCCCCACCCACTGACTAAAGGAAACTAACATCTCCGCTCCACCGTACACCTCCACACAGAGGCACAGACTAAGTAGAGCAATGTGTTTCTAAAAATGTACACCGACCTATAAATGCTTTGATGCCAGTTTTCTAACAAAATGTTAAGACGTAACATGATTCAGACCGGTGGGTAGCTTAGCTGGTCAGATATACAGAACCAAGAAACAAAGGCAGGAATTTACTTAAAAAGTTGTTATTATATTGATCTGAATCTGTTGTCCCTCCACAGTAAAAATGTAATTCTATCTATTCAACATGGAGGTAAAGTGAACAGAACATAACATGAACAAAATATTTCATATAGAAGAGGACGGTATCAAATGCTTTGGAGAATGCTGCTCTGGCTGTTGTAGCAGTATGTCAGGATTTTATTTAAATCTAACATCTCAGAAACATTTCAGTCATTTTAAAGAAAAAAAATGAATGCAGTGAATTACAATATAAAGCATACAGTCGTACCGAAGGCAGATGATAGGAAAAAATTAGAGAGGAGGGCAGAGTGTGACAGACACTGTATTTGTGCTGATAAATCAAATATTTGATGATCTGTCAGTTTTTTATGTATTCAGCAAGCACAAGCTGATCGATGAGTTATTGGATGAAACTCCTGCATGCTGAACATAAATATGTAGAACAGATATGTAGATCTTTAGGAATCTTTAAACGCAAACATATCAAATAAACTGCTTCAAACGATGGAGCAAACCGGGTTTGGTGTGCAAAGTGAGAAGCCTCTGAACTCAGAATCTGTTATTTAGAGTTTGTTATTTTGATTTGTCGCTGAGTCTCGAAGCCCCTTAAGTCCTCTGTTCTCAAGTTCAATGTGATTTATGACACTAATATCAAGCAGGACATTCTCACTAGGCTGCGGCCGTCCTGCCGCTGCGTACTACCTGGTCTGTCGTAAAAACACCAATCTGAGAGGCTGGCCACATTTCACAGCATGGCAGGTGGAGACAGTGGAAAATTGTCTCTGGACGTTCTCTCACTTTGGTATGAAGTACACATTTTATCAGCTCTTGGGGCAGTTTATCCTACAAAATGAAAAGTGACAATGAATCCCTCACAGATATTGTGGATTATACATGTTGTACTACACACATGTTCGACACGACAATATCACCTCACAGGTGCTGAATAGCCTCTGTTATCGTGTGGGGTATTGACAAAAAGCTGTTAAAGGAAGTGAGAGGTCAGTCCTTGAGACCCTTTCCAAACCATCTTAAGACTGGGATAATGCGGACGCCGGACAACATGGATCATAATTTATCAGCCGTGCATAATTGGGCATAGCTAGGGAAAATTATTATAAATATGTGTGTTAGTCACAGGGCTGCTATCAATCAAAAGAAACACAATCCTACACTCCCACTCTGCCTCTCACTCCCTCTGGCTCATCTGCTCCCTCTTTCATGGCCCTAAAAAGACGTAATAACAGAAGAGTGCGGGAGCTCTGGTGGGGAGTTTTCACACCTGCTGCCCAGAGCACGAGCAGACGCAGCTCTTTTCAAATACGCAACACCAGTCCAATCCCAGGAGGAAGAAGCACATCTCCTGCAGTGGCATTGAGGGATGTCCTCTGAGTGTGTCTCTCCCTATCTCTATCCCCTTGCTGTGAATAGAGCTATCCGTACTCCATGTATCAGAATGACAGTGACTTACTCTGTTTTTTTGTTTCATCCCCCGTTGGGAATGTTACAGGCCAGCTGTCAAAATGTTTTCTGTCTATGTGCGCAGCTAATATGGTTTATTAGAAGAGAAGGACAATATGACAATAGTGTACTGTGTATTTTGCAAATATACAGAAAAATAAAACCTTATTACCTTATTTTTGAAACCAATCAGAAACAGAATAAAATGAGCTTATACGAGATAAATCATTAGCAGCACACAAATATTCGGTGTCATTAAAAAGTTGTTGTTTTGCCGAGTGGACGGAGTGGAGCAGTAGCCAAACTACTTGATGGCATTTGTTAAACATTGATTAATTGACAAACACGTTTAGAATTGCTAATGATAGTGCAGCAAGAAAATTCCCATCTGAGAGTGTGTTCATTTTAAAGCCTTTCTCTCAGCACTCTCCGAAACTAGAAAGCCTCCGGAATAATTGCTGGATGCGTCACTTCATGCTCGTAATTTTAGAAACAACTCCCCCATCCCCCGTGCCTGCTAACGCACGTCCACAAATGGCAGAAGACCCCCCTCCTCACACACACACACACACCCCGCCTTCAAGAAAAACAGGGTCCCTATTTTCTGTGACTGCAGGCTGGCTTTAGGTCATTGTGTCCACTAATATATCAAAGAACAGCTGTCCTAAGGCTCGGTGATGACCAATCACCCCTTCCATCTGTCTCACTCGCCCGATCTCTGCTCTATCTCCCCCTCTTCAGCTCTATGTTTTCCTTGGTGCCTCCTTCTTTCCCTGTTTCTCTGCGTCTCCACCTCCCCTATTCCCTCTATTCCCAGTGAGCATGTTGCATTCCCTCCTTTCTGTCCAAATCCCCTGGCCCCTCTGTGCTCCCAGCTTATACTCTCAGCACACGGACAGCTCTGGGATTTGTTGTTTTCTGTTAGCCCGCAAACAAACATAAGGAATATCTTCAACAGTTCCCTCTGTGGCAGTGTGTTTTATGATCACCGGACAACAAACACTTAATGGCATACCGATTAAAGTATGTTATTTCTCAAGTGTAGTCATTTACTAATTAGCTGTGCTGCTGTGAAAGACGCTGTGCCTCATTGTCGAGCTCTGAATTCTGCTGCCTCAGGAATCTAGTGAAGTGTTGCCATCCAAATGAGCCTCACCACCCTGCTTCTTAATTGGGCCCTTAACAGGAGCGGAGGCCTCCTTAATGAGCTGATGAACCCTCTGAGAGACAGGGCCGGTAGACTCACAAGGCCCTTGGTCCCTAACCTCCCTTTTTTGTGAGCAGAGACGCATGCAGACACACATACACAGAGACACACACACACACACACACAGACTGGGGCTAATTAGAGCCCATTCACACCCTACACTAATGATCCCGGCTCTTATTCACACACACTTTAGCAGGCTGTGTGTTTACTCAAGGGCCTCCCAGGCTCCTCCACTGCACCACTCATACCACTCTGCCCACAATAGGGATAGACGCCGGTGTGGCCCTCCAACCTGCTCCTTCAGAGGCTGGGAAGAGATCTACTCCTTTCTTCTATACAAACTGCTCCATGACTTAGCAGAGTTCTTTAAAAAGACACTTATGCAAAACATAAAAACACAGCGCAACAAAAAGAAAGGCAAGGGAAAGGGGTCAGTCAGAGGAGAGCTATAAAAAACTGCCAGATCTGGACGCCTGTGTGTAGTTGCTCTTGTGTGTGTGTGTGTGTGTTTGTGTGCTTTTTTAAAAGAAAAGGTATCGCTACACCAGCGGGGGCCCCCAGCAACAAGAGTTAGGGCACTCCTGGGTTGGCGGCCTGGGACTGATTTAAGAGTGTGTTTGAAGTGCAGATTACAGATTCTTTGCACCAAATCCCTCCAGGAGTATCCATGGCCCCTGGAATCTCTCTCAGGTTTCGTCTCAGGTCCGGCCGAGGCTGCTCTCCCCAGCTTGAAGTCCTTTGGACTGGCCGAAGACAAGGACCAAGACCGGACACGCCAAACAAGAATGAGACACACACACACTGGCTGAATGTGGGATCTAAATCATTCAGCCCGGATATATGAGAGCAGTTGCGATAACAAAGACTAAAGTGTGTCAGTGGGTGTACCTGTCCTAAACGTGTGTCACCATGTGTGCGTTTATACACTGGGGCGGGCAGAAATGCCTACAGCAGGAGTCAGAAGTAGCGTTGGGAAGGAGGAATGCTCCACATTCCCACAAAGGGAATTCCAACATAGAGGTGAGAGTCTTCGCATGTCCTGCACACATGCAGAGTCCCTCACAGTCGGATTTGTGCTCCGCAGAATTATGACTACAGTCTTTAACTAAAAGACAGTGGGCTGCAGTGTAACCAGTGAGCGCAGGGTTGTATTTGTGTGTCACTGGTCTGAGAGTAAACAACATGTCTACCTAACACTGCTGTGTGCGCTCATACGATCCCTCTGTCTACATAGACACATACACACTAGCAGGCTGTTCTGAAATGATTTCAACCCAGAGCAGAGCTACTCTGTACATGAAAAAACATCAAGTTGTTGGACAGAGAAGATGAAAACTAGTATTGTATTTTGTGATCATAAAAAGCAAATCACACACAAAGGCTAGTACACAGTGTACTGGAGTGTTCCTAAGATAAGATCATCAGTGTGACTGCTCTGAAGGCATGCTAACTATTCCACCAGCGGTTTGTGACATTCTTGGACTCGCTGTCCACTTCAGCAGTGCTCTGTCAGTATGGTCTAGCAGGGTGCAGGGAGCTGATGGAACAACCAGTTAAACACGCTTTCAGAAGCAGCAGAAGCATGCGACCGTGTTCTTGCAAATCACTGGTCTGTCAGTGTTATCAGAGCAACTCAGCCTAATTGGATTCATAAACGTCTTTTAATGGGAAAAGCATTATGTTTGAGAACTGGCATTAAATCAAGCAAGACATGTTTCATAACAGTGTACGGTGAACTGCTCATTGAGTTGGCAACAATTGTAAATTCCATTCATCTGAGCAGTCAAATAATAACATTGGCTATTTTGAGAGGGAAATTTACAAAAAGTAAAACAAACAGTGTCATGGTTACTGTCAAACATCCACTCATGACGCTGTAATCAAGACATCACACTGGCTCTACGATCCAATTTCTGTATGCTAACAAAACAAATCAGACATTTTTTACCATCCATTATGAAGTAATACTTTTTAAATTAACCATTCTGTGTGGTTTCTCCCTCTTTTCTTGTAACTGTCATGCCGATAATGCTCCTTTGAGGCGAGTTAAAGAGCTGGGAAAAAGGGGCTGTTGATGCCGAGGCCACGGAGGTAGCCCCATGCTGGCCGGCAAACAATGCTGTTTTGGAGAGCTCAAGCACTGGACTAAAATGAAACCTGGTGGGAGGGTGCCAAGGGAGGGGGGGGACTGGACACATCAGTTATTAGGTCAGCATTGAAGGGAGAAAAGACAGAGAAGGAAGAGGGGGGGTAGCAAGAGGCAGCGTGTGTGGTTCTAAGTCCTGAACTGTATTGGTAAAATGACACTGGCAGAAGCGAGAGGCGTCTGCTGCTCAAACCATCAACCATCCAACCTCCCTGTGTCCCTCTTCCTTACCCTATCTGTGTGTTCCACCTGGTGATGCAACACATCAAACAAGACCAGCATTTCCACAGTGCACATCAAAAAAAAAAATCCAGCTTGCTGCACTGAGGCTTGCACATTTTCACAGTTACCTGTGCTTTTTTTTTTTTTCCTCTTTCTGTTTGCAAACTATAGAACACAATGTCCACTCCTGCTTATTATTGGAGTGGGGGCTCATTGATTCAGGCAAAGTCCAACTAAAGTCAAGTGTGGCTGTTTGGTGTAACATGCAGCAGGGTAGAGAGAAACAAAGGTGCAAAGTACTCACTATAGGGGACAATAGGACTCAGCATTCTGTGGAGCTGGTCTCAGTAAAGAGGAATGCTGTTTTGTGAATGCCAGCTAAGGTTAGCGTCTGTCCGGCTGTAGTCCATCACTGGCATGAGCTCGCACTGACGACAGAACAGCCCTAAGAGAAAGAGAGAGAGACAGAGAGGTGAAGTAGTTGCAGGCTGCTGCACAATGTCTGGACAAACAACTCACATGTCAACTAACCCTTTCACACAAGATCACACGGCAACACACACACACCTAAACACTCGCACCGACACACAAACCAGAATTCAGCCACTATGATAGAATTACTGACCAACCTGAGAACCCTATCAGTGTAACAAAAACAGAGCACTCACACTCACATACACACGCACACGGTCTGACAAACTGACGCACACAAGGGTATTCATTATAGGCAGGCATTAAGCTGATTGTGAAGCTGCGTCCAGCCTCTAAAGAGGGCTTTCTAAATCTGCCTCACAAAAAGACTCATGCATACCATTGCTCTGTGCACTGGGGCAATAAAGACTGCATTCTTAGGAGACCAAACACTTTTAAGTAAAATGCATGAGGATAAAATGTTTCCTGTAATGACAATACTTATACTTTTCAGAAATTAAAAATTCGAATAGACCTCTGTTATAGGTGTACTTAAAACTGAAATAATACTACAAAATGTAGAAAAGAAATGAAATTAACTATTGTTTGTTTTCAAAAAAAAATAGGGCAAAATAAAATCATATCTCTACTCTGGTTTGGGTCATAAATGTCAAATTTTATTCATGCACAGATTATTATTATTTTTTTAATCTTCTCTTGTTTTATTCTGTTATGAGGCACTTTCCTGAGCAAACCCGTGCGATTAAAGCAGCTGTTTATGTTATATCTCTACTTTTTGGACACAATTTTTATCCACTTTGTTGCTTAATTACTTACAAATATATAGAGCAAAGACAATAGACAGATTATTAAAACTGTCTCCCAGTTTTTGACATTTGTGAAAACATAATTTAGCCACAAACACTGTAAACACAGTAAACGTTCTTATACATATACATGTATGTATGTGTATGTATATGTATCTATTGAAAAAAACAAAATCACAATCATAAAACATCATTCAATCTCAAAATGTATAAAAACAATATTTAACCTGATGTAAGATTATGACATATGTACAGCTTTTGCACATTACTACAGATACTGTCTTTATTAATATATATAAAAAACAAACAACAAGGCAGTTATCAATTTACATTCAATCATGTACCATTTATATGGAGGAGAAATTACGCAATGACCACACGGCTGCCCCTGGACACCAACAGGCTTCACATACAACACCGCCTCCGACTACGACCCCTTCTGCTCTAACTGACAGTCAACTTTTAACACTCAGCCCAGAATAACTAACTACACCACATCAGCAAACCACAGCTTCTACTTAAAACAAACACAGCTCTGTCCTTGCACAGTTCAGGGAGAGGCTGAAAGGAGAAGGCAGAGATAGGAGGTAGGTTTGCTCAGGGAAATGTCTCATGGTCAGTGGCCAAAGACAAGAGCTGCTACAACACATTCAGCTCTCTTCCAACATCTGCAAGCCAGCGGAGCCAAGTCAAACAACAGGGAGAGCAGAGCACTATGACAGCAGATCAACACAGAGATGCAGAGAAGACAGACAGACTTACCTATTCATGCCTGCATGTCCTCCATCAGATCTGAAAGCACTAGGATAATCCCTGGAGCAGACCAGACCTGTGTGTGCACTGCTATGCTTTTTTCCACATATGGGACACAACTCCACACTCACTCTCTCTTTCCCTCCCTCTCTCTCTCTCTCTCTCTCTCTCTCTCTCTCTATCTGTCTCTCTCTCTCTCTCTCTTTCTGGCCAGTGACAACAGATTGAGCACTCAGCTCCCCTCCCCCATATGGATCTCCCATCCCCCTCTCCCTCCCCTCCTTCTCAGTCTTTATGCTAAAAGTATTTAAGTAAGGAGAGAGAATTGGGAGGGGGGTGGGGGGTGGCAGTAGGGAGGGTGGGGGACTGACAAATCGTGCTCTGAAGGAGAGTGAGGGTGATCACACTGAAGCTTGAAAACAGAGGACAGTGGAGCGAGAGAGAGAGAGAGAGCTTTTGGTTGGAGGGAAATGGCCAGAGTAGGTTTGGTTTGCCCTGGGAGGCTTTAGAAAGAGCCGAAGGAGCAGTGGTCAGATTGTAGTGAAAACACAGCTTGAAACAATCTCCCTTTTCCTACTGTGACTGACTAAAACATATAATTACCATTGTTGGACATGTTACTTGGAAAATGTAATCAATTACTATTTATAACTTACCAAGAAGTAATTACATTGCTTAACTAATTACACAAATTTGTGAGATTGTTATATTGTTACATAACTTTATTCATTACTCTGTCAGAGGTCCATCAGCTTCAAAGCCATCACATCCACACATTGCATCCTCTGTATTTAACACATAAAGAAACAGAAAAGGAGACATTGTGGTTTAAAAAGCAGGCAGCCTTGGATGAAAATGAATTGTTTTAGTGACAGATTAAGGTGGTCAAAAGCAAAAACACAATTTTCAACTAAGAAACACGTCTTCCATTAATAAATAAAAATCCAAGTCATAACAAACCACATAAAATTAAAGATAAAAATGTCTTTTTCACCCCTGACTGGAGCGCTGTTCACCAGCAGTGTGCTCAGTGCTGCCATCAGTGGTGGGAAGATACATAAAAAAAAGACTAATGTTTTATACAGCGGTATTGATATAATATGGAATCCAGTCAATAGTAGCGGCGGCATTGAAGCCAGGACCAAGTGGCAGCTACCACAGCTTGAGGCTAGAGCCAATGCAGACGTACCTTAAAGTGCAAAGTCACAGACATCCGTTAGATGCTAGATGACCCATTCATCCTGGAAATACTAAGTCAATAATTGTTATTCAGTGACTCATTGAACAAATTCTGACCTAA
Source organism: Pampus argenteus (assembly GCA_036937835.1). Lineage (NCBI taxonomy): Eukaryota > Metazoa > Chordata > Actinopteri > Scombriformes > Stromateidae > Pampus > Pampus argenteus. Next base: position 17,523,893 of record CM072864.1, read on the forward strand.
AATCGGGCTTTCTAATAAGTGTGCTGATGGTCATTTTGGAAATTATTGTTCCGTTATTAATAAGATTTAATTGATTAATTGACTTTGGTGTCTGCTGTGTGGGCACTGATTGACAGCTATGATTGACAGTTTACTCACCTTCTGCTCTCCGCGGCTCCTGGAGTTGGACTAATGTCGCATTATTTCAGTAAGGTTACTGTTACCTGATACCTGCCTTGTTAGCACAAGATAGCTGAAATAGCTAACGTTGTACTCAGTGTTGCCAGTAAGCTGGTGTTGGCTTCATTTCAAAGTAGTGGGTCATGTTTCCAGAGTGTGAAAAGCAACACCACACACAAACCAAAAGAGCTGCAGCTCTGGGCTTCAAACCGGCTCCGATGTAATAAAAATGATGGCGAAATCCAAAAGCTAAACAAGTAATAGCTCTAGTCTATCTATCTCATGGTCAGGTGCTGTGCCAGTTTAATTTACTTGTTCTTCACACACAGCTGTCAGGCTGTTTTTAGCGCCACACTGAGGGCCACATGGTCCAGTCATCTCCTCCAGTTACATGGAGCCGGTACTCCTGTCAAGCTACAGGATACCACCCACACACACACACACACACACACACACATAGTCCGATGCAAATATCCATACACAAGTGAGAAAATAGAGCGGGTGAACCAGCTGAAAATAGAGAGGGACATTATGATCATATGTTTGGTGTCCAGAGCATCCCATGTACTTTGTCATGTGACAGTTTTATAGCAAGTGTTCGCTCTCTGAGTAGCCTGCTGATATTAAATTAATCTCCCTGTAGTTCATGATGTTGTCCAATGATAAACCTTGCTTACATTTACCAATAATATTTCATTCATTACTTTCTGGCTGTACTTTGACCCGCCCTACTGGACATATTGATGTGCGTGAACAGTTTTCCTGTGAAATTCCTTTTAAAAAATAAAGTTGTAATAATCCAGAACTACCTTTTAACACGTGGTTTCTGAATACCTTCTTTTAAATTGTGGATTGAGCTATTTTAGGAGATGCCACAGTGGTCAGTGACATGGCTCAAATTGGAATGTAGGGCAGTAAACCCATCGGAGGAAACACTGCAACTCATTAGAGTGGTAACAAACCTTAAGACACCCAGTGAGTCCCAGTTCACAACCACAATTAGACTCCTTTATGGTTTCCCTAATATGGGATCCTTAATACAATTACTAATGGTGTCTGTGTGTGTGAGGAGGGGTGGGGGGGTTAGGTGAGGGTACGGTTGAGTAGGGATGTTGAAAGCAGGCAACTCTGGCACTCTCTCTATCACTCTGTTGCCTTATTAGTGCTGAGGCAGCAGTGTGTGGACATAGGCAGCATGCTGAGTCCAGCACTACTAAAGCACAAAGACTTCAGGGCCCCAGGACACAAGACGAGCCAAGCCAAAATCTGAGGAAAATGAAGTATTAGTCCATAGACTAGCTCCACTGTCACATGAGTGAGTTTGACAGGTGTCAATCTAGAACATCCCGCCCCCTTATCTGACATGTATTAAGATATTTCTGAACACTTGACAGCTCAGGCTCCCCAAACGCTCAGAGGACAACCAGTCTAATGGACACTGGGTGACACGGTTTACTGTCTGGGCGGTTGCACAGGTGCCTGGTAGTTAGAGATTAATGGAGATATATGAGAGGCACACAAAAAAGGCATGGCAGGCTGAAAATGACTCCTGAATGAGGGTACAGGTCAACATTATAGTGTTTGACCTCATACCCAGGGCATGTCAACTCAACACCTCCATTCAGCAGGTTGTTCGCCCAAACTATCATCTCTATCATCTAAGACTATGATTCAAAGTGGGATAGATCCTCTGCGTTCAGACATACATCTAAAGACTGGCAATGGGCAAAGTTACTTTTAACTGCACAATCGTGATGGACCAACACAATAAGCTATGTCACGTGGAGTACCCAAGCTGCCATATGCACACAAGGTGAATGGGTGGATTATGAATATAAATGTTCAAATCCTAACTAACATGTTTAGAAATTAATTAACAAGCTGTTAGAGTTTGAAAACGTATCGGCCAGTTTTTAACAAAAATTACACATATCAACAATTTTCATATCCAGCTAAAACTAAATATAGACAGACTTCTGAGTATTAAATCTGGTCCTTTAATTTCTTAAATGAGTTCAAACATTGACTACTTTGACAGGAATAGATCTTTCAATTGATAAGCAACAAAGGAATGATTAACTGTGGACTGTCATAGTCATTGCAGGTGAAAAAAAATGTCCAAAATCCTCTAAAAGGTTTGTAGACTGCCAGAAAGATTACTGCTACTATTTCCTGTTACAGATACATACAAAACAATGCACCTGTGTTATTTTAAAGTTCATTGGCATTGCAGTTGATGTTGTAGATAGCCAATGAGGTGAGTCTTGTGATGCTCTGACCAACTAAATAGACTGTGTGGACCAGACCTAGGGTATCAGACTCAGGACACTAATTGTTTCCAGGACTGTGTAGACTGGCCTGGACCAACACACTATTAAAGGGAAACTAAACATCCAAACTTAAACACGAAAGCCTGCGGGCAAACAAATTTTGCACATTTTGTTTTTCAAAACACACAATACATGTAATTTCCTGTGTTCCCCCCTCCTATGACAGCATATCAAAGCTCAATGAAGCATGAGTATGAGATGTTGCAAAAACAAGCCACTGATGAAAGTCGAGTGTGCACACTTACACACCTATGCTGAGGAATGTGTATAAGAATTACGTGCGCTTTTATATATACAATCCACAAATGTGTGTGTATGTGTGTGTGTGTGTGTTGGTGGTGATAATCAGTTCCAGGCCCCCAAGGTTGACCGATATCATTTCATTAGAGCAGAGGAACGAGTGCTGGGGCTTTGGCGAGAGAGATTAGGGCAGAGAGAGAAACTCTACCCCAAGTCCAGTTGCCCTAAAGAGGGCTGGCTGAGCAGTGGAGGAAGGGATAGTGTGTGTATGTAAGAGAGAGACGGACGGATTGGGTGGTGGGGGTGGTGGTGGTGGTGTGGGGGTTATTAGTGGGAGGTTCAGCTGTTTATTATTCCAATTCTATCTCTAACAGCTGAAAATTGAGAGAATTAGGCAGCAGCCCAGAGCAACCTGGGGATCAATGCAGAGGGGTTAAACCCCATGGCATGGCACCACACACTGACAGCGCTCACAGATACTGACACACACACACACACACACACACTACAGAGGTCATTCACAAAACTTAACAGACACATCAGATTTATCGCTCTGAAGTGATAAGACACACAGGTCGATGAATAGCTTCACACTTCAGAGGTGGTTGAACATTTGAAACATACAACACAAGGCTACGTTAGTTGGCTGCTAATAGTATTAGGTTTTTGTTGAAATTCTATTGAATTTCAAGGAAAGAAGGAAAGGAGCTATGTACCTGCAGAGCCTCCAAATATAATTAAATCTCCTATTTTTGTATTTCTAACATTTACATTTAAATTTTTTCACCTGAAAAAGCTGAACAATCTCTTCATGTCAACATATTGGAACCCAGGCCATCCACAGATTTTCTCTGTTACACTGCTGGCATCAACTTGTAGCGCTAGAGGGTCTGTGGTCACGTCCATGCATGTTGTTAATCTGGACAGGGACATGTGACACCGGGAGCTGAGAAACCTGAACTTTCCGCGCCATGTAGGCATGCATTCTGATGATATAGAAACAGGTCTTTGGACATATGGAGGTCAAGAAGTTGAATTTAGAATTCATATGGACTCCTAGCTAGTTTCAAATTACAATATGTGCAGACATTTTCTGTTGTTTTGGTGTCTGTTTTCTGTGCTGGGGCAATGGGGAGACTAACAAACCGGGGGAGATAAAGGAGAGAAGGTGCTGACAAGACTAAATCCTGATCCAGTCTAACATTAACTCCAGATGTGGAGATCTTCACTATTGCATCAACTCTGTGGATCAGTTACAATGTTTGCTGGCATTTGCGTTTTGCTCTAAATGTTTCTCATTTAAATGTTTATGTGTTATGTGCATGTATGTGTGTCTGTGTGCCTATCTTTTGAACCACCTGCCATCTTTAAGCTGTAATTAAAGACAACAAGCTTATCCACTATCTGCAGACCCAAACAGTAGTTACTTTTAGTAGAAAACTAAATGTGCTCCAACTTCTTCAAACACTTGTGTAACACATGACAGGAGATTCTCATTTGGATCTACGGAGGCATGCTTTTAATAAAATTTCAAAAATCATCATGACTCTGGTATATGTAATGACATATACCAGAGTCACATTCATCTTCATGCCCTACAAATGAGGGCAGGGTAATCAAAAATGATAACTGGTGTAAAACAGGACCTTGCTTACTGAGGCAAGTTGTACATTAATAAGTCACTGACATTAATTTGAAAACATGCCTACTTAATGAAAATTATTTCCTTAAATAATGATATTCATTTATTCGCTGTGAATAGGTCAGCTGCAAATTGCATGAATGTATTCATAAATTCAAATATCTTTCAATTGATCCCCTCTATTGGTGTAAGGTTGAACAATGAGTCACAGGCCACATTGCACTTTCAGCCAACTCAGCCGATTGAAAAACTTTATCCTTGGAGTTTATTCACAGACGTGGATGCAAAGAGAAGCAGCACTGTGGCAAATATACTGAAAACTGACATTTTTTTATCAATTTGAATACATCTCTGTTCCCACAAATGTCATCTCAGTTCAGTGCAGTTATGATTAAGAACATATCACAGCAAACTGAGATGGCTTGTTTTCTAAAAAAGGGAATATAGGATATTGATCAAATTACCTCTTGGCCACTAGAGTGATGCAGATATGTGTGAGCAAGCTCTCACTTAATTATGACTCAATCACCATCCTCTCAAACCAGCAGCTATTGCTAGATGTGTTTGTCGTGGAAAAGAACTCCAGAAAATTGATTGAAAATTGACTTAATTTTGAAAAGACAATTCATACATGAAGGAAATCAATGTTTGTCATCTGCATGCAAAATAGACGAGTGTGAGCAAGTACATATAGTGACACCATGACTTCACTTGACTGGGAACAGAAAACATGCACGCATGTTTGAGTGTAATAAAGAGCTCACATACACACAGCTCTAGACACACGAGGAGCATCTGTTGAATTAGATACGATAAATCAGGTAAAGTGTAACAACTCACATTTTCATTAAACTCTTTAAGGCTTCTTTAATTCTTCATGATTGAGGCCAAGTGTTTTAATGTAGTGTTTTCTCTGCTCAGAATTGGAGAACCAGTCAGGCTTAACCTCAGGAAAGGGAATTAGTTTCTCCTTATTTGATTGTCACAGACTGCAATAGTTCTTGATGGTCTATTGGTCCTTCTATTTTCTCCTCCATCAACAGAGGTTGGTAGGGAGCTAATGGCCATTCTCCACTTCTTATTAAACCTTTTCTCCGGGATCTAACTCGTGCCCAGTGTTCAGGGAAACAGGGGCAACAGAGCGGGGCACGGCTCACCAGGGTGTCTTTTCTAAAGTGTCCAGCCTGTTGGAGAAGACCTGGACAAAGCAGGAGCCTGGTGAAAGCTGCCTGTTGTCCACCTAATCCTAGCTATGGCCCCGTCTCCATTGACAACGCAAACCCGAACAATGGTCTCTTTCAAGAGACGTTCTCTTCACTGACACACTGACATAGCAACAATAGAAGAAGACACTTAAAGAATGGAAAACCTTGTCCATGATCACATGTGCTTTTACACAAACGATACAGGAAGAAAGCTTCATCTGTAAATTACTGTCTAAAATAAATAGTTTTCCTCTAAGAAGATCTGGGAGCAGAAATGTGAAGCCACAGGCACATATGATCGGTCTTCCATATTTTCACCGATGAATGCAATAAACAGAAGCCCAGCAAAGCCAGTTGTATCAGACCAAAGGGTGAAATAAGCTTCATCGTGTGGTCTGGTATAAAATGATTTCTCTTCTCCGAGATCAGCTTTTCTCGCCGTGCTTTTTCCTTTCCTTTGTGCACAACTGCTGACCAACAGAAAAAGATGAATGCTTCCATTTCAGATGCCGAGGACTCCTTCTCTCATCTTCTTCGATCTAGATTTCACATTAAACTTGTAATAGCATACGACCCTGCAAGGCACGATTTTCATTCAGGTGGGCCATGTTATATGAATGAGATTTGGTGAAATGCCAATATTTATGCACATACATTCACATTCTGTGGCTTTCTCATCATTGCATCTACTTCAGTACTAAAGGAAGACCAGCTGTCATTTGATACATCAAATTATACTGAGGAATATACAAGCATGTGCATGTGCATGTGCATGTCCATGTGCATGTGCACGTGTGTGTGTACTCACACACACACAAACACTAAACCCACTACAAACCACAGGCACAAAATGTGCGACAGCACCATGCTGCACAGACACTGGTTAGCCTGTAATAAGCTCCCCACTGCTCTGTGCAGCACTATCCAGCCAGATGGCTGCCCAGCTACAGCTACAGTTGTTGGGAAGGTCATCTGTCAGAGAATGAACTAGGCTATGGCTGTTTGGCATCCCCACGAGATCTGCAGAGAAAAAAGAGGCGTCTCTGAAGGACACTTTCCCTCCTCTCCTGTACTCTAATTCAATCGTTCTGGCAGGGTAGCGCTGTCTCAGTGTCTGCCAGCCCAGTAATCTTTGTGTAATTGAGTTCCCAATCAGCCATCCATCAATAATGCATCTGGTTCCATGAGGGAAGAGACGACCACACTGCTCCAGCCTTCTACATGGAGGAAGGAGACAGGATTCTGCTGCAACTGGTCAGAACGATCTATTACTTCCTGTAGATAAAATCCACACTCACCAGCCTCTCTGGCTTGTATCATTCCCAAACACCAGCTACTTTGAAATGGGATACCGTTATATTAAACATTACCATGGTGGTAGGTGATTTGCAATACTATAAAACGTTGTTGAAGACAAACAGAGATGATCTGGAATCAGCCCACGCATTAATGTTAAACATCACAATACAACGGTGCTTTCAGGCCAGTGATTCAGCGCTATGAGCAATGTGTTGTGTGGTTGGTTGATGCAATGGATTCAAAGAAAATGTTAGGAGAGAGCGATATTGAAGCACTTTTATAACCCACAGTGTTTTGTAAAGCTTTCTTGAAACACATCACGTTTATAAAGGTATACACAGCAAAGTCCAACCACATACTCTTCACATTTCAATTGCTGGTGCATGCCAACCCATCAATTAGTGACTAAGACCATGGTCCGCCAAGGTTAAACTGTACAGCTGTCTGAATGATTTTCAATTATACAGCCAGGAAGCCCCCGACAGCTCGCTGCTCCCACTTCCCTCTCTGGTCTCACAGGGTCATTTATAATACTGAACGCCTTCCATGGATAATTGTGTATCACCACCTTCCTTCTCTTTCCTTTATAGTGTTATCTCCATTTTCAATTTCCAATCTTGGACCACCTGGTATCCTCTTTTTTAAAGACTCAGGATGTCCTCGTGTTATGAATAAACGGCACATTGATGGAACATTCTCAGAAAGAAAAAAAAAAAATCTCTCTCCAGTAGTGATAAGTGTTGTCCGACCTTTGTTACATGAAACGATTTGAAGCCAGATTTAGTCACAGAAATCCATCCACTTTGGATTGTATTTGAAATTCCAGTTGTTATTCTTTTTTAATATATAAAATCACAAATAATTTGTGTTCATCTGCGGCCCCCTCACATTTTGGTTACCTCATGCTCCCTGGATGCCTGTTGTGCTGTCTCTTTACCCTTGGGTCCGCCAGATTAATGGCTCATTTAAGTCCCCATTACATTACATTAGCCCATTCGGCCCGTACATACAGTACACTCCCCAGCAAATAAATCACATCATGAAAATATGAATCAATCTCAATAAGTGACTGAGCATAATCTGTTTGATGTTAAAGATTATGACAAAGGTTTATACTGAGAGCAGCAAATTACTGTCACTCACTGGGACAGGCTGACTCTAATAGCTCTGGAGCTATTGAAGCTATTAGAAATGAGTCTATGAAGCTCAGAGAGGGAGAATATTCCTGGTGTGTGTGTGTTACCAGTTTTCACAGCCTAAAAGCCAAGAATATCAGTGCAAGTAGTCAGTGGTCTGAGCCGATTCCTGTGGTTGGCTGGTTGGGCCAAAAGTCACAAAATGCCACAAAACAGCGTTGCTTGCCCAAGCAGTTTTAGAAACCTGATTCTGTGCTGCTTAATAGTGTGACAGCGTGAGTTCAGGCATGGAAAAGGCATAGGTGTGGTTCACACCACACACCAACACACACACACACACACAACGACAATGTTACCAGCTGGAGGTTAATTCAATCCAGCGCGTTCCATTTTGAGGCTGCTGTCAGGCTCAGGTCTGCAGTGTGACATTGTGAGGGAAAGGTAATTACATTTTGGTCCACTCCGGCGACTCAGCGTCTATTCAAGAGGGTGCTGTCAGTGCCCTCCTCCTATACACCACCACAGCCACCGGAGAAATGTCCAGCTCTGCAACACGCTGGTGTGGACAAACAGCTCCACTGACTACAACGATACACTTTGCAGGATACAGTGGTGGACTTTCACGTTGTTTAACATTAGATATCAGAGGCTTTACATGTTACTTCAAGTCATTAACAACCGGAAGAAAATAATAAGCACTGAAGATTTTCTGAAAAGCCACAAATTCATAATCGGAGGACTCCAAATTTAAATTTAAAACTATTAAGTGAAATATGTACTGCTATATGAATGCAGTAATTTATATGCTTTTACTCTGTATAAGTTTCTAACTGGCAGGCTGGAACTGACATATAAGCCTTTGACTCAGCTCCTCTACAACAGCTCTATTTCATGACAAAGTGACGTTGCTTTAGATTGAATCCAATTTTGTGTTTACTTTTTATTTGCCAGAACAAATGAGAGAACGCTTTACACATCATATGTAAACAGTCCTCCTTGAACACTGCAAAAGAAATGTAACCGTGTGTGAAGAGTTGTGGACTTTGGAGTAGAAATGAAACACACCCAAGAGTTTTTACAGTTTATCTTACAGCCAGTATGTACACCTGTCCACAAAACTTCATGATAGATTAACAGCTTTGCTGATGCTCTCAGTTCATGCGTGGTCATGTTGTACTTGTCCATTGTGTACTATTGATCAGGCTCTGGTGAAACTTGTGACTAAAGCTTAGTCCTATCCCAGCAGAATAAATCACAGTATTGACCCTGTGGTTATCAATAAAGGTAATGACAAACATCTGGCCCCACCTTTAATGGGATCGACAGTCTTCCTGGCAGCAGCCCAGCATTGGCCACACATAGATTGCCTTGATCTTTCCAGTGGGAACCTACTCTTAATATGCAAATGAGAGGGGAGAAATGCAATCACTATCTAAAGCTAAGCAGTGCTCTTATTGAATCAGGAGCTGAAAATCTCCATAAACACCAAAGGAAAAAAAAAAAAGAAAACTTAGAATGTCTGCTGACAATAAGCCTGTTGAGATTGACTAAGATTTATTCTGTCAAGGAGCTCTGACACAGTATATCTGTGTCAATGGAGGAATAAGTGAGGAGATCAAATCAATGGTCACTCCACTAAGGTCCAGAGGTGCTGAGCTGGACTTTTGGAGTGGCCTGCAGAGGCAGCACTGGCCTGTGTATCTTGGGTGTGTCAAGCTTGGCTCTACACAGGATATGTTTTTGTTAGGGCCTTCTGTGACAATATGCTCCCATATATGAACATGCCTGACCATAGTAACAGAAATTATATACATGAGCTCAAATGGGAGTGTGGTTATGACATTATTTGTGCAAAAGAGTCACATTGTCCTGCTAACCTTGGGATCTATGAGTGGCTGAAAGAAGGTATAGATGTCTGTTTTTTTCTTCTCATGCACGTAGGATAGAGAGCGAGGACGGAGCCACACAGAAATTCATCATATTGAAGCAACTGCAACATTACTGTAAACACAAAGCTGGTGGATACCCTGCAGCCCAGTTAGCATTTCACCGCAGATGACAATCAAATGGTACATGCTCAGCAGATTAATAGAGAATGACACAGAATTGCACTCTATTGACAGTATTGAATTGTTAAAGGTACCATAACAGCAAGCAATTACAGCTCTCTATCAGATACAATTTGAAATAACATCATTTTGCTCTAATGGAAATGTTAGAAGTGACATTTTCCTTCATAGACCAAATGACAACACAACAAGAAAACTGCAAAGATGTAGATTTATAAACAAAGAGGGGGTTGGGTGTGTCAAAATGAAACGAGGAAAAACACAACATCTATCAGTTGTATCTCTCCAATGAGACAAGAGCCAGTGAAATTTTTATCAGCGTGTCATAAAATTCAGTCATGTATCTCCAGGTTTTCATCGTCATTTCTTTTTGGTTTCCAATTCATTTAGTGAATGGGCTGGAGTCCAATAAGTGAGCGACTCATAAAGTAGGAATGTGTATATACACAACATGCAAGAAGGAAAAGTGTGAACATTTACTAGAACAATTTCATTATGAGAGGCTTCAGGGCCTGCCATATCTGGGATCACTTCATCCAAATCTGAGGGGAGAATATAATATAAACCTGCAAATAAATTCACACTATGAATTTTCCAAAATTATAGTTAATTCAGGGTTTTAAAAGTCAGGCAAAAAACACACTCCATCTGTTAATACAAATAGAAATAAAGTATAGTAGAGGTTAACTTCAGCTGTCAAGTTCCTCATCAAACTGGCAGTACTTCACATTTGTCTGGGTCATGGGATCATTTGGGACCAAAAATCTAAAAGCTATGATTCACTAAGGTTTTGAAAGACAACTACAACCAAAGATGTCTACCTCCAAATTAAAACGTCCTCTGTTTGGTTTGCCAGTAAAGCAGAATTATGTAAACAGCACTAAACTGAGTGAATTTTTTTTTTCAATAATTTTGTGTGATTTATTTTTTTTATTATTTTTTCATTTTACGGTAAAGTGAGGCAACCCTAAACCTCCCAGTTCCCAATCCTGTTACTACTGGGATTTGTTCTGCTACCCCTATAAAAGATTAGTCCTCGAGGAAAAAGAATGGACTTGATTAGCTAGACAGCAATTTAATGGGATTGTCAGAGGCCCTACAATAAATCAGCTTTTGTGATTAAATGGGATCTCCAGTAAAAGTTGTATGTCTCCAAATCAATAACTATTGAATGTTTCTCCCTTTGTTCCAGGCGAAGGTAAAAAGAAAAGAAAGAAAGAGAGAAAAAATGAAAGAAAAAGCAAGAGAAACAAAGCCAAAATTTCCGGTGGGCTAATGACCCTGCAGCCAGTGGTGAGAAGCAGCTTACATGTTCAGTGGGGAGGTGGAGAGAAAGGGCAGAAAGCCACTCAGCCTGGAGACAAAGGGGGAAAGAAAGGGAAATGGATAGAGAGATTTGTATTTAGAGTAAAGAACAAAGCATCAGGGAATAGTTGGGGCATTAAGTAAAAGTAAATGGACTTAAGCAAAGGCGGATGTATGCCCATAATTGGACTTATACTGTAAAAAGCACTAGGCATCTTTATAATGGCTAACCACAGACAGCGCTGTACTCAACCTTTCTCTGTCTGTCTCTGCATGCTTACAGGGATAGGAGTCAGGTCAAAGAGATACACTCCACGTGTATCTCTCTCATTGTGATTGAACACTTGGAGTAAGAGCTGGGCTTTGTCTATTAGTGGGAAATAAAATGGTGTGGAGGCACAGAGTCTCCAGCCAGCACATGACCCTGTGCACCGATGGAGAGCTGCCCCGGTCAATTAAGCAGCCGAGCTCTGATTCTTCCATACATATTAACCACCAAACACTAGCTAGTACCCATATATCATCACACCAGGTCAAATAGAAAATATTATTGACCACCGGTTGTTTTTTTTCTGGCTAAATAGATATGGGATTTGGATTTTTGCAGACAGTATCACAAGGTTAAAAGATTTATTGATGCACTGAGGCAAATTGTGCATTTTTGCAAAAACACAAAAAAACAGGACATTCATCAAAGCGTAACAAACGCTCATATAACAAAATACACGTTCACATAACATGAAATTGATGACATGAGAAAATGACCATTTCTTTTGTCCTTCTTCTTGTGTAGTGCTGGTCCAAGTCTGTTAACTAGCTGTTGGTTTGTGACCCTGCTCTATATCTCGGGTGCTGTGTGCAGTGCTAAGCTCTGACTCACCCCTCCACTTCACACATCACATCAGATCAGAGGGTTAGAAGAGCGTTCCAGGTCCTACCAGCCTGCTCTACATTCCTGCTGCTTTGATACTGGGGGGGCTCCCCCGTGTCTGTCCATCATCATCGTTTCCCCTCTCCTCCACCTCCAAACCTCCTCTAATCCCCCCCACACACTCTCTCTCTATCCTCCCCCAGCTCAGAGGAATTCTCCAGCTCTGGACAATGTTTCATTTCTTCACAGGCCATATCCTTGATAGCTTAATAGCCCTTGCAAAGAGGAGAGCATGCACTGAGACAGGGAGCTTATAAGTCCTATCCTCCATATTTAAGTCATTCAGGCAGAGTTTAAGGACTGTTGTACAGGCCTCTTTGTCACAATGAAACAATGTGGGACAGCATGTTCTGTTTGTGGACAGAGTATGTTGGTTTCTTTTCCATCTGTGTCTCTATTATTCAGTAGGCTCAGCTGAATGTACCTTTCATATGTTCTGCAGCTAAACAACACAAGTATAGTGCACAAAGAGAGGGCAGCCTTGAGCGTTGTTGGGAAAAAAAATGTATACAATCACATCACATGCATGAGTCTGGACTTAATTCCATCCCCCTATTCATTAAGGATGGGACAGAACATCGATATTCCAACATATCGCGATATTTGTACTTGCAATATGTATTGCTACTTTTTTTCTTAAACATGGGACCGCTGAGCATTGATTCAGCTACTTTTGTCTTACCGCTATCACTGCACCACTACCCCCTGCCTTTCTTATGGAGGCGCTGAACACACTGGTGGCAGACAGATGCAACTGTAGGTGACAACAAAGAAGAAATGAACGCAAAAAAGTCCACGAGCAGCTGCTATCAGACTCTCCGTGTCCACTCGGGAGCTCTGACAGTCACTAGAAGCACATTCATGGTCCTTTGTAAAAGCATCAGTATGCTACCTGAGTCTTGTACGTAGCCTGTTTATCATGTTAATGTTTAGCCTACCATTGTCGCTCATCAAACCTGAATAACTTGAATATAGCACAGTTAGGTATTGTGATGGGTTTACCGCATTAGCAAAGGAATGCATCTTTGTGTTATTAGGACAACATTGCTTTTCTGTTGACTTTTTAACGCTTCCAGCAGCTTCGTGTCAGAGGCATAAGCCAGTTAGCCAGTGTCCTATGACAATAATGTACTATTAATAAACATTATACATTATATGACTATGACTATATCTCCTGCACTTCCATATAATTCTTTATTTCAATATATTAACAGATATTGTGATATATTGAGATTGTTTTATATATATATATATTGTTGGAAGACTATCCGAATAGTATCATATTGTTAGTTTATCTGTGATTCCTGTCATATATCTATATGTATATGGGCAGTAGTCACATTTGGGTGTTACAACAGTTCAAGTAATGCTTTACAGCAAGGGGGTTTATAGCAAATATGGAGACACATGCATTCTGATGGCTTTTCATTGTAAATGGGTCCTGAATTGCAATAAAGGCGAGTTGATAAAGTACCTCGACCCTCAACCTTTTCTACCATTCCCACCTCTGCTATTCACCTCTGATTCCAATTGAGACGCAGCAGCTCTGCTCTTTGTCAGTGCCATTTCACTACCTTCCACTTTGACATCATCACAAGTGTGCATGTCATCAATGTGACCCTCTGAAGGTCTGTTCACTTTCTAGACTGAAAGCACAACATAGAGAGTGGCCATGCATACACTGATCTTTCCATCTGACAGTAAGTGTTTTGTTGTGCTTACAAAAGAATTGAAAATCTAGTCGTGAGTCCCACAGTCAAATCATCTTACACAGCTAAAAGATGTGAAAACATGTATTTGAGTTCCAAAGATAAAAGTAATGATATATTGATTTATTTCTAGTGCTACTGTGTGGCAAAACATCTCAAATGTATCACTCTTTGCCACCCACACATCCAATTATTTTGGATTGGATTTAGACTGTTGTATCTCAGTCCTTAATTTGAAATACCATAGTTCTGCTAGTTTCCACTCTCACAGTCTGAAGGACTGATGTACACTTGGTTTACTGGAACCAATGTTGATGATGCGATGATTATCTAGGAGGCACACAGAGCAGCTCAGATTCTCCTTTGTAGTGTGCTGCAGCGCAGCTCCTGGGCTGACTAAAAGATATAGTCTTTATAGTGTGTCCTGGGCATCCCATCAAACAGTCGATGCACCTTGGTGACATCTTTACCATCTGCCCGAACAACCTCCCTAGGACCATGTAACTGGGTCATCAAAACCTCAAAGGATCATAATGAGAGTAAGATGTAGAACTAGAGAAGGATAGGCTGGGGTGCAATGAGCAGGGGCATAGCAGACCGTGCAGTCCAGTTATTTACCTACCTATCTAGAGCAGTGCAGATTTAGGTTGAATTAAGTGAGGCATACAATAGTTTGACATTATGAAAAATGTAAATAAGGGGTTTGATCAAATGTAAAGGTGGAAACACAACAAAGAGAATGGGCAGGTGTTTGTCAGCGCGAGTTAGAAGAAGCTAGAGCACTGTGGCGGCTACTGACCTTCAGGTGCCATTTGAGGGACAAGTATATGATGCTGCTTTTACAGCCACCCCCCACCTTCATCTGTAATAGAATGGCTTATAGTCATTTTCAGCTAAAGGACATTTTATGACAGCCATAGCTATGATTGTACTCCAGGCCAGTGGTTGAATACGTAGAACAAGGTGCAGGCTGACCCTGAACCAGCCTCCACACAATTTCCTCATCCACGCAACAGAAGAGCGAGGGCTGGCGGACAGACAAGATTATAGCAGGAGAGGTGCGAGCGTGGGTTAATCTCAGGTGTTGTGAGCAGGTTTTAATATAGATGGTCAGTGAGGATGTGATAGAGGATAATTGCTTCTGGGGTTGTCACAGATGGTGCTGGTTGATTTGTTAAATATGGCCAGGCCAGATCTCCAGTCAAGGACATTTTTACTGCTCTGATCTCCTTATCTCACCCTCACAATGTCAATCAGTACTAGTCGTGCAGATGTATGACTTTATGTGTGGTTCATTCTTTTCATTCCTCCACTCCACCATTACAGATATGTATTATGAAAGGGCTGATATTCACATCTAAGGAAGGAGGCCATCTCGTTCAACAACAGTTCTTCATTTTTCACAATTCTCTTTTTTCTACAGACCTAACCTGTTCTACTTCTTCTTTACAAGGCGTGTCTCAACAAAGCAGACATTGAGAATGCATAGACACTCCACTGATACCTGTGATTTATTTTTATATTGCATACCATAGGCAGTGTGTGTAAAAAATATTTCTGTCCATGGAGATCATATTAAAAACATATAGCAAACCTTTTCACATTCCACTAGTTTCACACTACTGAACAAATGCAAAGGTTATAGACATAAACCTGCATGTTATTGTATGGTGAATTGTTTTTGTCAACTTTAGGCACATCATCCTAATCCTATCCTCAAAAACATATATGCCTCAAAGTAAATCATGTGACTTTAATGCAGTTCATCTACCATAATTTACGTCAGCTGTTTTGCATCATTTATATTTTAATTATTACACTGTAATACCTGCGGATATAGACATTCTTACTATGCAAAATCTGTTTATTTTCATTACTACAATACAGATGAAATCACACTTACACAAAGGCAAACCAACAGCAGAAAATCCTGCAGACACAGAAACAAAGAAAGAAAGCAAGAGTGACAGGGAGCAGCAGCAGAATGATAGAGGTCTGCGCTTGCCTCTCATCAGAGCTATTCCAAGCAGCCGCCCTGTCAGAACACGCCCCAGATGAGGTCTCTCAAGGCAGAGAGAGCTGTCATAATAGGACGCCTAGAGGACCGTTCGATCACGCAGACAGCTCTGAGAGGTGTTAGACACACACACAGGACCTGTCTGCATATGAGTGGTTCTGGTTGTAGACACAGAGTACAGCCCTGCTGACAGACAGCCATCATTCAGGGGCCTTTATCTTTCTCTGTCTATCTCTTTTCCCTTTCTTCTCTCTCTTGTTTTCTCTTTTCTGCAAAAGAGCACTGGGAGGGAGAGAGCAGCACTGACAGCTTTACTTAAATATTTATGCTGACAGAGAAAAGACAAGAATGTTATCTCCAACTAGACGTGCTTCCATATCAACACATGCTCTGACTCAGCCACGCACATGAAACATTTGCTTCCTAAAACCCCCTCCACCACCTCTTAGAGCTAGTTAAAAAGGTATGTACACTAGCCAAACGATCGGGAACCCAGATAAGATGGCTGTAAATGAATGTAGCTGCTTTTTATTGGGTATTTTGAATATGAATATGATCTATGTATGTGATAAAATGACTGCAAAAAGCCAAGAAAGTAATCATGACGCTAATAAAATTTAAAAACGCACCTCCCACGCCCTTTCTCCAACCACATTAAATGACCTGCACCAGCTTCACCTTATTCAGGCTCAGTATATATTATTCTACTCTTTGAGTCCACTTACAGAACACAGATGGGCTGGTGTTGTTACAGTGTGTTGGGCCCCGGGGACGTGTGCACGAGAATAAGGCAGCGCTGTACACAGATGCCACATCTCATGTGATGCACATCCCATTAAAGGAGGGTGGACAGCTCCTCCAATCAACAGATCACCTTTTCAAACAGCCCTTTGTTCCCCGACCCCCAGCAGCTGGCAGCAATTAGCTGGCAGGACAGGACACAGCAATCCAGCTTGCCAGTCAGTCCATTATGGTGTTGGGTGAAGCATGGGAGTGGAATCCACAGCGCTGGGGGCTGTAAATTATATCTGTGAAAGATGTTGTGGAATCTATACTCCCAAACCTTGTGCACCTAACTTGGAAACTTTACAATACTTGTCATACCCAAAGTGGTGCAACACACGTTTACTCAGCCCGAATTATGCTATAGGGGAACTTTAGCCATCTCTAAATACTGTGTTCCTACATAGCTGGTTTTTGCTTTGTCAAGTTGACACAGCAGAGGTGATGAGTTCAGTGGACTGCCAAGTTTCCCCTTGAAAAGTCTTGTTGCTGACAGCAATAATAAATTGCAATCTGACCGATCAATTGAAGACCAGATTGAACCCCTTAAGTCCTTAAGAATGAGAGGCTGGGGAAAAAATCAATTTGCAATTTACATCAGGCTGATGAGTGTTGAAAACACTAAGAAACAGACAGCTCCAAGGATCCAAGTATAATTACATCCGAGTCAGTTCAGAGCTGTAGCTCTAACATCATCATCGGCTTGAGAATCAATGGTACTGAGTAGGACTCACAGTACGTAAAGTCCTGTCATTCATGTGCACTGACTGTGCAACACTCTCCCAGGTATCACACAGGGGAAGTGATTTGTGTTGCATCAATGGGCAGTAAGTGTGTGATGACAACCTCTTAGAGGCCTAGCTTCCTGGAAACAGGACTACCTGGTTGACACACAATGGGGCTGATAAGAAAAGGACACCATTGACGTTCAAGAGCATATTGAGCCAGGATGATGTCTCAGGTGCCAGAGGCTACTGCCATGTTGTGCTGAAGCCAATGGACTCATGTGACGAAATCAGATCTGTGGAGGTGCTAAGAGAGTGCTGGACTGTGAAACTTGCTAACACAAACACACACGCACACACACACACAGCACATAAAAAGAGTCTCCACACACTCATGCAAAGAGCACGGTGTATAGCCAGAGACGGAGCCGAAAGTCATAATGAAAAACAGAAGCAGAGGGAGGTGAATGAATAGTCGCTGTTTCAACTGTGTTTTGTTTCGTAGTGAAGACAGAAAGAAGAGGCAGAAAAAGGAGCAGGCTCGAAGGGTTAAACGTTGGCAAAAAGCGGGGAGGGGACAAAAGGCCCATTGTAAGGACCAGAAGTGTCCCCGGAAAGGAGGGAAGAGAAAAGAAAGCCACCACTGGCTGGTCCCCCGGACCCATTGTAAGCGAAGGGGAGTGCAGCCACGCATGACAGATGTCCCTGGCCATTGTTTCCCCAGCAGCCTCCTCTCTGCCTCCTGCTTCAGCTCTGGAATTCCATGAGACGGCCTCCGCCTGTGAGAGTCGTTCAACACGCCTCGCCTCGCGCCCCCCGCAGCACCCTAGCCATGCGCAGTGGTTGTATACAGGGGATCTCAAGGTGGGTATGGGTATACACTTCTCAGGAGGGGCTCTTAGTGTGGTGCCAGAAGTTATCCTTAATGGACAGTGCTGTTCCCACCGACCCGTCATTTATGGTTCTGCGCTTGCCAAGACTTGTGCATGAGAGTGTATGACCATATACTCACTACAAGAGACAGAGCAGCTGTATGTATGCACAAAAAGGAAATCCACCGGTACTACACAAGTTACGAAGACAAACTACATGAAATCTGACATTCACCCACTTAAAAATCAATAAAGATAAGATCAATTGCATTTGTAATCATCTGAACAGGTTAAAACAAAAAAAAAAAAAAAAAAACAGCACTCACGTTTTATTTTACCCCGAGGGCTGTGAAGCAAAAGCAATTACTAAAGTGTTAAGTGAAGCGCAGGTGAAAGCCTTTCAAAACATAAAGAGTTGAGGTAAGCTGTTTTTACAAAGCAGTGACGTTTTGCATTCCCCATTCAGCAGCCCACCATGTGGCAGACCTAGAGAGGCGGCTTGTCGGGCTGTCAGTCACAGCAACAGTGTGCCAGTGGGAAGTGAGAGCAACAATGGCCCTGTCTGGTTAATGGGTGAGAGAAATAGCAGACAATCCTTCATTTCTATGCCTTACTACCACACTGTCTATTCTCTGTCCTATTCTTCTCTCAGTCTGAATCACATTCGACCAACACTCACTCACTCAGTCTCCAATCAGTTACCCCACCCCCGCCCGCCTGTTAACATTCATTTCAAACGCACGCACCACACACACACACACTCACATTCCAACGTATAAGCACGAGAGAGTGACGGAGTGAAAGAGAAAGAGAGAGAGAGATCTCTAAACAGAGTGGAAAATCTATTTGAAAGCAATGTTTACCGGGTGGATCAATGACTGGCTGTTAGGTCATTTGGTGAATTATAACAGTGGTGAGGTGTAGCTGCTGGGAACTCTGTGCTGTACTGCCAGAGCCCCGCCACACTGGCCCCAAACTTACCACTGAATCAGCGCAAAATTATGCTACACTTCTGGGTCATCACGGACAATACAAATGCAACTTCCACATAGGAACATTATTCATGCTACGATAATGCTAACCAGCTTGACATAATTTCATTTTTTTTTTTAGAAGTAACTTTTGGAGTAATCTTGCCATAATATGATGATAGTAACAGTAGCAAGAGGAGAAAGAAGAGGGATAATGTTTGAAAGACAAATAAATAACTCTATAAACTCTAACAAAGGTCTCCTGGCTGGAACGGAGATGATAAAAAAAACAAGGTCAGTGTCTTAAACCCCTATTGATCAACAAGATACGGCAAAACTCAATTTATTAGTGGAACTATTGTATCCGATAACAAGAAATATTATCAGTTTTGTGACTCTTCTCACAAATGGCAAGTAAGCAATTAACTGATTAAAAGTACTCTTTGGGCAGCATAATGATTTGGAGGTTGTTGATTTATGACGTAGTTTGTTTTGAAGAACTCGGCGGCTCAAGGTAATGATTAGGAGCAGATTGTGTGCGAAAGCAATTAATTAACGTATGTTTCCTTTTTCTCTGTCAAAGAATGCTGAACATTAATTTGAGTACATCCGATAGGTAATTATACAATTATTTATCATGTCAGGGTTTATATTGTGACCATGTCCTACAGTGCAGATCATTTCTGTGGGCTTGAACTGCAGTGCTAGTGTTGTGTAGGAGTTTGTGTATTTGGAGAGTAGAGGCCTGAGATGGGTGGCAACACATCAACAACATTGATCAGGGAATAATTACCTATTATTTATTTATTAAATTATGTTCCTTTCTCAGATTTAATTATGATATTAATTATCTTATGATATGTAGTGTTATTTATGTATGCATTTGGGTATATACTTTATGTGTTGGTATGTATATGTGAGTATATATGAGCATGAGTATTTTTTTTATTATTATTTCTACTGTTTTGTCTTTGAATATGATTTTTAGGTTCTTTTTTTTGTTTGTTTTTTTGTTTTGTGTTTCAATAAAATATTAGTCACCAAAAAAAAGAAGAAAAAAACTCTTTACTGTACTTACTGTAAATGTTACTATAATTGAGTAGCTTTTTCATACTTGTACACTACATCGGTCCATTATAAAATCAATAATTTTATGTACTTAACTACTTTTAGAAAGGGAAGAATTAATGGCACATAGTCATACTGTTGATACTACACTGTATACTACAATCATACTGTTGAGGCACCACCAAGAGGGTATTCACTTTCATTTTGTTTTGAACATTTTTTCATCTTCAATATCCACTTAATTTAGTCTATGCTTGAAAACAAAAACACAACTAATATTTTTTTTAACATAATTGCATATAAATTTAGGCATTAAGGGGTTATGAATGAAACTTACAGTGTTTTCTTTTTGTTTGTTTGTTTGTTTGTTTTGTTTTGTTTTTGTAGAAAGATTGTCTACTGGCCTTTTCTGCACTCAGGCCTGCAAACAGATCTGTTTGTGTCAGTCCTGTTGTTCCACAGTGTTTGAAACTTTTTATCCCTGGAGCTCTTTGTATTCTCTTTTTTTAAGCTCAACTATTTACCATTTGTTCATCTCCGTTCCTCACTGTCACATTTGGCTCCAGATGAGTGCATGACTGAAACACTGAAGACAATATACTAACCTATTTTTCCGTCATGTCTGTCAGGTTAATGTCAACAGAGAAGCAACATTAGTGTCATACATGTTCGTCAACCCACTCATGTTAAGAGCCATGTCTGGTGTCACAGCTGAAAGCTCTAAGTCATAACACAAGGTAAGGAGCAGCCCAAGAGTGTTTATTCTTCCTAACTAGCCCCCATAACCTGGTGGGTCTGACCTTCAGTCCAGTGGTGGAGAAAACATGACATATGGCCTAGCCTGCATCCACGGGGCGACCCCGGATTGGGCCAGCAGACCCCTGGGTAAAATCAAATGAATGCATGTAAACATTTAGCCCCCTGCACACTGTGCCGTGATCCCCTGCATAGGCTTAGGTGACCCCAGTCAACATCAATCAGACCGAACACAATGGGAAGAGGCGCACTGGGGAAAAACCAGGGTCAACCGCACTTTTAATAAGCAGACACGGATGGCATTGTGGAGGCAGATCGGTCCTGTTCCCCTGACTATGGGTAAGCTGGGCACTCCTGTCCCCTCAACCGCAAGCGGCAATTATCAATGCATGAGCTTTAGAGATGAGTGGATAATCTACTTTGGAAGATTTAAGACTAATCTGCCATTTCTGCTCTCCGAATCAAATCACAATAGGGGTACATATAGGGCTTATGCACTGATATGATGATTTCAAAGTGTGGACAGAAGGAGGGTGATTCACAGAATGGTCAACAGAGTATTTGTAAGGATTTGGCGGGAAACTTCTATCACAACAAGAAGATGAAATAGTTTTTTGGTTTAGTTTAGATTAACCAAACTGTCGCCATCTCCTACAAGAGTCCAGTACAAATTGTGCTACAACAATCCATAACCTCTTTCTCAGATCTTAGCTCTATCTCCCAGGAACATGCATCAACTAAACAGACAGAGAATGGCTGTTTTGACAGCTGCAGGGACAGTATTATATTACTCTGCCTCCTGAGATAAGAACTATCAGCAAAATGGAAAATGCAGAAGCTGGTCACGCCTTCCCTGCTGTAACATGCTGCAGTTATGTTGTCATCCTGAGGTTTCAGTCTGTCACCACGGCAAACCCACAAAGCTAATGACAGTTAGCAAACACTAACTCATGTGATCCCGTCTGACTGTCAGCAGGAGCAGTGAATCTGTGAACATGTACATAAACACATGTAATCATGATGTAATCATACGCACACATGCCCACACGTGTGAAAAAAACATATACACGCAGCACGCTAGGTGGTATGTACCCTTCCGATGTGTGTTACTGTCAGTTATAATCTTGCACTCTGACAGTCCTGACCCCTCATTTCATTACTCTTCCTCCCCGCTAGACTTTTACAATCCCATTACCTTCTACAGATCAGCTCCAGTGCGAGCCAGAGCTTCCCTACACAGACACAAACACATTGATCCAACATTTGCAGCAAACAACAAGGGCAGACAGAAGAAATCCCAGATCCAGAGCCACACAATCAATAGGGAAGGAAGTGAGAAAGTCTTCAAAGCAAATCCAGACTAGTAAATCAGTCAAATTTTGTCATCACAGATTACCCTGCTCTTATCATGATAGGCACATGTTTTCAAGTCTTTAAATAATTAAGATTAAATCAATAAACGAATCATCTTTTACATTCACTACATTATTCACATGCACATTTCAATCTGTTCGTATATGTGTCTGTCTCTCTTTACCCTGAGGAAATGACATGAAGCTACGGATTGAGGCGATCACTTTATGGCTGAGGTTTGAGACTGCAGTTGTCCACATGCATCCTAGAAAACCTGATGAAAATAGACTTCATCAGCTGCTCTACAACCACATGCATGCAAAACTTCCTGTCACACCACCCCCTTCACTTATTCCCCCTGTGGGGAAAAGGCCTGAGTCCAAGATGCACAGGTTTGTTAAGATGCTGCTATGAGATAGTAACTCATCAAACTCCTCCTGTGCTGGTCTAAGATGGAACAGGATCACCATGTCCTTCTTCAATAAAAGGAGAAAGAGATGCAGCAAGAACAAAAATATGGTGTAAATGTGTGTGGAAAGCAGATAACGTACTGAGAGGAAATTCACAACTAACATAAGCTGCTGTGTTCCTGCAGGCTTCCTTTCTTTTCTCTCTCCTCCCCACCCCCACCACAGGCTTTGCTCTCCTCTGTGGACCATGGCCGAGCGTCCATGCCCTGAGTGCGCTCGCTGGAGCACAGGGTCCTGCAAGAATAGAGCCTATTCAACAGCCTGCCTCCAGATGCTCGCCAAAACAGTCCTCCAGGCTACAGCAAGGAGGAGAAGAGGGGAGAGAGCAGGAAAGGGAGATAGGAATCTGATAGCCTATCATTAACAGCCAAAATAAATTGAAAGAAAAAAATCTCAGGCCTAACCACTGCCCTCAGTCGTGATGTTTATAGGTGATAGCCTTATTGTTTTGTCTCCTGTGGCATTTCAAAGACCCGCTATGCTTCGCCCACAGAAGGTATTTATTGTTGCAAATTAAATTGTCTAATGTGTAGCGTCCACTGTGATTCACAGACATTGCCCTCAAACCCCAAGTATGGCACGATCCATATAAGTGCACTGTGTGGGAGTTTTTTCTTCAATGTAAACTAATCTTACACCTTATCTAACATCCTGCTACATGTGAGGCACATTCGTCCACTTTTCAATTAGATGCAGCTTTAGGAAAACTGAAAAATCAAAGGAAAATTCAACAACTTTAATAGAGAAAAGACTTGTGGGCACCTCTTTCTTTCTTTCTATTTCTGTTTCATGTCCATGGAAACCTTTCTGAAATGAACACACATGTACAGAATAAAGCACACAATATAACTAAAATCACTGAGAAACTCTGATACTGCACCACAGACCCCCCCACTTACCTTGCTTTTAGATGATCCATTGTAAAGGAGTGCCCCTGTGTGTAGGAGTAGGAGCAGATCAATGCAATATTAATGTATCAATCAGCAGCAAGTCATCAAATAGCGACAGAGAGAACAGCATTGCAGCCGCTGTAAGCATGACCCGCAGCTATACGATCCCTGCACTCAACTCCCCTTCTTCTCTTAGAGATAATATATATTGAATATAGACTCAAACATTTATAACATTCTTCCCCCGGGGATTTTGCCAGAGGAGAATAGTGAGTTGTGAAATGTATGTATCATGTATGTACACAGTATGTATCTGTGTACATACTGTATTTTTCAAGGGATCCAACACATTCTTTATGAATACTAAAACACTGTACAGCAACATCTCCTCCTGCTTCCAGGCTGCCAGAAATTCTGGTCAAAATAAATTAAATGTTGAAAAACTAGTCAGCATTTTTGTGCATATCCATCTATAGCGCCTACTTTTAGGATGAATTATTCACTGCAAAGTATTTTGTCGAGAGAGTTTTGTCAAAGTTGTCAGAAAAATAATTTGATACCTAAAAGACAAAATCTTGGCTCCAGAAAAGGTAGAAGAAGAAACTTTACATTGAAGTGACTCAACGTGAGAGCTCATGAGACCTGGCTGCTGTGCTGTAGTCAAGACTGTCACCTAGTGGCCACGGCCTGGAAGTACGCTACACATACACAAACATTAAAATACTCTTTTAGGGATTTAAATATCGATAAAGTCATGTACATTATAAAATAGAAATGTGTCTATCTTAAACTGGACTATTTATTAAGCATACGACCACTTTATACCATCTCCTGTTTAGCCCCGTCACTTTATCAAGACCAGGTTGAAGATTTGAGTTCATTTTCTTGGAAAAAAAGGTGAGATGGAAAGGTGAGTAGTCACATGTAGTAGGTGCCTGACTTCAGTTTAACTGTGATCACTGAGGATCTTATAGTCTTATAGTACCTTTTTTCAAGCAAGAGATGGCAAACATTCCCAGTGCGCATGCTCAAAAGTGCAGATTTGACACTTTCTTATATCATATATGGTGGTTAACTGAATATATTTGGTTTTTAGACTGTTGGTCGGACAAAACAGGCAGTCTGAATACGTCACAGACTTTGGGAAATTAAATGAGCTTATTTTTTACTGCCTTTTGACACTTTGTTTGCAAACCATTTCATCGATTAACCAAGAAAACAATCATTAGTTGCAGCCATAGTCAGAATTGAAGTCAAGCTCTCCCACTAAACCTGAAAAAGCTTGAACTTGAGTTGAGAGTGCAACAAAAATCTGGTGACTGATGTTGTCTTTTGAATTTAATCTTGTGACGCATAAGAAGTAAAGCATTGAAAGAAAGACAAGCAACAAATACATCCTGACCGGTCCGTAAATGTCCTGTCTCAAAAGAAGTTTTAGAGAACCCGTTCACTGAAGCATAGGCTGCAGATCTCAGGTGGAGTCCAGTTTCTGAGCTAAAAACAAGTAAATAACACAATCTACCCAACAAAGTAAACTATGTTGATAAGACAGAGCAAAATATCTAACCTATGATTGTTCAAATATTAGTATGGAGTCCTGGAAGGTTGTAAACTGCAGATGAATAAACTCGAGGGCCTTGATTTCAAACATTAAAGGAGTGAACAATGCAGTTTTAAGAGTCACGCTATTGACGTCTCTCACACCACAACAACATTTCTGCACACCTGCTACTGTCTGAGTAAGTGAGAAATGGGCTCTGACCATTGACCTGCGTGGAGAGCACACGCCATTCTAGTTCGGATCGGCTATGATCCAGACCACCGTAATGAGGAAGAGGGTCATGAGCTGTGGGAGGTGACCGACATGTCACACCGGGACACCTGCTGTCTTTATAAAGTGACAGAGATAATCAGTACTTTCAGTTTAGTCTCCAAGTGTGTCTCCAAGCTGTTGTTTCAAGGTGTAGAGGGGCTTCATCCGTGGCTTCATCAATATTACACTGCATGTGCGCCAGAGAAGCAAGTTTAGCACTTCAGTGGACACGATTCAAAGTTCCCCAAGGTGAGTTTGTTTGTTAGACTCAACCCTTAGTCTTAAAAGATGTAATGTTTGTTTATCTAATTGAACAGCCTGTTTGTGTTCTTGGTTGTATTTTGACTAGGTGGTCTGAGGATGAGCTTACTCGTGTGGTGTATGCTTGTCCTGTTTCTCTGTTCAAGCAGTAAAGAAATGGTTGTGGATAAAACCGGTAGACCGGCAAGGTATGTATTAAGTGTCTTTCTGCTTAATTGGACACTTGCATGTTGGACGTTTGGAAGTTTTTACAGTACTTTTACATTTTATATGATCTAAAAGAGAGACACAATCATATCAGTATTTGAGAATTACAGCGTCAGAATCATCTTTATTGTCATTGTACTGGGGGGGTACAACGAAAAACAACAAATTTGCCCATTTGCCTCTTTATAAATTTAGTTTAGTATCTGTTGTAAATATTTGTATGTGATGTTTTCATCAACACAGATGGCATTCATATCAGATGGAAAGGGGACAAAACATCCGAAATCTCAAAAGACATTCAGATGGAACATTCACCAGCGATTTCACCCACTATCTTGATAAAATTAAGGCTAAAGATTTTGTGGAGTGGCTGACCAGCACCAAGAGAGAAGGGTGAGCTGAAAAAAAAAAAAAGCAACATTTATGGTGATGGTATGATAGGAGGCCAAAACAGAAGTTACAACTTATGTTTTACTGAATATTGCAGGTTGCATGCAAATAAAGAGCAATGTGAGAGCAGTTCTGTCAATCAGTTGCTAACCACACTTGATGTTTTCATTGCATGTAGAGTGGCTGAACACATTTGTGTTGGAGATTTCATTTTGAATCAGAGCGAAAACAATTCACAGGTTGTGTGAGCATTTTAGATATGACGTCTCTTGGTTTTGTTTGACCTCATCCCCACTATATTTTAATTGCAGATGTCATGAAGACCTGCTCCAGATTGCAGCAGAAGTTTAAGGCAGTCCAGATAAGATGTATGCTTGTTACTGCTTTACGTCATCCAGCAGCGTAAAAGAAGACAAATCCTTGGCAACAACATCGGAAAATATTGGTCAATATATTTATTCCAAGGTATTCTCAGATAAAATTTTGCACTTTGCTGTTTTGGTAATATGTGAAAAAAAATTATCAAGATGTTCAACTTCTTATCTCATCGCACCTGTTATTTTAAAAATGTCTAAAAAATGTATTTTCAAATGATTTAAGATTTTAGAATAAAATCTTATAAAGCAGCACTGTTTTTGTATTGATATTGTAAATTGATGATGCCAATGCTGTATGAAGGAAATGAACAGATGAGGCAGTATTTTGCGGTTTGACAAAAAAAGGGACAGATTTCATACATACAAGGGGCTGGCCAGAAGTAGGCGCTGTTGCTCAGCAAATCTAAGACATCAGGCAGCCAAACGGATTTTTAAATAAATAAATTAAATTAATAAGGTTATGCAATGAGATAGACAGAAAATACATCAAGTAATGGCAATTCCATTTAGTGAAAAGGGAGAGGCTGTTGGATTTTTAGGTAGCTGGAGACAAGCAGTACGCTATAACTGATGGTGGTGATAGTGTAGGTTTGTATGCATATGTGTTGGGACTAGAGGGGGGTTAGTCATGTGTGTCTGCCTTGTTTCTCATTGAGAAATGTGAGTTGCATGATGGTGTTGTGGGGACTCTTGGGTTCTGGCCACAGTCATAATGGAGCCCTCCCTTTTTTTGCCTCCCTCCTCCCATCTCAGTCTGACTCTCTGGGGAAAAGCAAGACCAGGGGGGAGGAGGAGCAGGAGGTGAGGAGAGGAGAAAGAGAGGGAGCAGCAGCAGAACACAAACACAACCGTCTGATCTCAGTCAAGGGTTGAAATTGGATCAGATAGTAGGAAACCCCCCTTTTTACTGCTGGCTATTCTCACTTACTGTCTGACATTTACCAGCAGAACTGCAGCAAAATGGGAGGAAGGGGAAATAAGAGCAAGCATTGCAATTTCTATACAAAAGTATATATATATATATATATATATATATATATATATATATATATATCATTCACTTTATTACTAATATTAAAGGACTATAATAATTTCCATTGTCAACATCATGCATATAAAAATCCAAAGCTTCAAAGAAAATACTGTGACACGTTTAATCGTTATATTTAGCCACGCTCAGGTCTACCCACGGAGAAAACACATGCTATGTGGCAGCACAGAGGAAGGAGGTGGGATGAGAGGAAAGCGAGAAGGAGGGAGGGGGGGGGGTGTAGGTGTGGTTGTGTATGAATTAGGTCGAGCTCCTCCGCACACTAAACGCTTTTAAGGCTGAGTTTAGCTCCACTTTAACCAGCGCTTTCCTCTGTCAGTCCAGCCCCACCTAAAGCGCCTCAGAGCCGGGCAGAGGGTGCTCGTCCTTCCGGGACCACCAGCAGCACCAAGGACAGCTCCCCGGCGCGCAGCACCGCGGCAGCCGTCGACGCTTCACCGCTCTCAGATGTCATTAACGAGCCTAATTTTAGGATGAAACGCTCTTATTTTGGTGATGTTTCTGAGCGGTGGAGGCGGTCTCCTAGGCAGCCGCGCGTGGACACAAACTGATGGAGCCAAACTGGGAGTGTGCTGCTGACTCAGCCTCGACTGCTGCATTAATTTATCTGCACTGCAGTGCTCCACCACCTCCCTTCCCCTTCTCTTTTTCCTTACCTCCCCCCTCCCTCTCCTCTCCACCTCACTGCACTATCACACAGCCATCCTAGAGCTAGTGAAAGAGGAGAGAGAGAGAGGATCGATAGTCAATAATAAGGAGCAGGTTCCCATCGCCTACATGTGTAGATGATAGATAACAGAGAGACACTTTTCGATTTGAAAATATCATACGAAATTCCGAAGAGATGGTGGAAAGGCGGGGGAGTATGGAAGATGATGAAAGTTGAAAAGACTTACATGTGACTTGAGGAAGAGAGAAAGGAGCCAAGGAGATAAAAAAAAATTGACATGTGACAAAAAGGTAAGGGAGGAGAGAAGGGGGGGGGGGGGGGGGGGTACTCCATGGAGAATATGCCATCTATTTGGGGTCTACACTGTCCAAAGACAACTCCATACATAATTCACATACAAATCTACCTACTCTCCAAAAGGAGCTTCTTGTCCTCCTCCTTCTTTCTGGAAACCAGTGTGAGAACATGGCTATCTTAGCCCTGTTCACATGAGTTAGCGGGTGGAGACTGTAATATCATACCTCTGGGCTATTTACTTTATGGTGGACCACAATTAAGAGTGTTTCAGAACAGATGGACTGCATAATAATGGAGGCTATAGTCCATCTTCTGCCTGCAAGGGGGATGTTAACACAGGGCTCTTAACAAATTCAATAAGTCCATTACATTTGAAAGGCTGCCTTTCACGCCCGTTACCACAGCGCCACTCAGCTCTATTTCAGTGTATTTTAATCCACTTGCATTCACATACAGAACCACAAAAGTAAAATAAATGGCACAAAATGGTGACCACTACTTAAAGCAGTCACAACGGATCTGAAATAACCCTGAAGGACAGTAGAAAGGGACATTTAGTCTATGCTAAACCTCTTCCCAATGAGCAGAATTCAACATTTCATTAAGAAACAAACACACAGGTTGTAACTGGAAGGCTGCTTTATTGGTAATAAAAAGGTTCGTGCTCAAATGAAGACAATCTTTCATATATTCTTACCAGGAGTCCAAGTGGTTGTGCAACACACCATCATAATGTACTGTATATCCTCTTTTATCACGGTGTCAAATGATAACAACAGTTTGAAAAGCACTTTTTAATTTTTCAGCAAAAAAAAAAACAAACAAAAAAAACAAAAAACGCCCATAATAAACCATGCTAAAAAAGAATGAGTCCTATAATCAAATATCGATACAAAAATAAATTTCAAATGGAAACAGAAATATAGAAGAAATAAAACAGAAATATAGAAGGCAAGCTGCTTTTTCACAAGCCAAGTGGGTGACACACATAGCACTAAGAACAGGACATTTTTGAGTTAGCTGTTTTTCTGTTAACATCACACACTGTTGAATATTAAAGATGAAGTGGGGTGTCTGGATGATCCTCCGGCAGTATTTCTGACTCGACATCCCTGAATAATGTGCTCACTCCCAAACCCCCACCCTCCACAGTTTGGAAACATGTTTGTTTTTTTTTTCCTTTTTTTTCTTTGTTTTTTTGTGTGGCATTGACATCCAAATTTGCAGAAAAAGCAGAAAAAAGGCACATGCCATTGAGTGGAACACGAGAAACAAACCATTCAACAAAAGAAATGTGAGGATGAAAAGAAAGTACATGAGCGTATGCATGATGAGCTGTAATGGCACTGATGTGTGGGTATGGGGGTGGAAAAAGGCCCTGGGTTAGGTACCATTGCAGGGTGTACGAGGCAGTCAGTCACACCAGCTGACGTCCTCCGGGAAAAGATCGCTGGTAAAGATGGCGGGCAGTGAGGAGTCACCTGTGTGTGTTTGTGTCCGTGACTGTGGAAGTGTCCTGTATACTCAGTGAAGGTGAGCGATATGACAGTAAGTGAGAAATGTGCTGGTAACATTATCCTTTCATCATGATCAGGCTACAATCCATGGCAAAGCAGCTCCAGTAACATCGCACATGAGCTATTCCCCAACATAGAAGGGTGCTGGAAACAACCAGTTTTAGACATCCACTGAACGTGTTGCACATAAATCAAATGTGACAGTGTTCTTCTGTTTTATGTATATACATATAGACATATATGTATACATGTATATATCTTTTGTATTATATAATATCTATATTTCATTCAATTTCCGTCAACAAAGTGAAAAGTGTCTCAAAAAATCCAAAAGGTAACAAATGTGACAAAGGGCATAGCTGGAAGCCATTCTATATTATTGTTATTATTCTTTTTTTTTTTTTTTGATTATTAGTAGTAACATTTTTAAAATTTCGTATTTACAAAAAACACAACAAAGCATGCCGATAAAATAAAATAATATAATACAATATTTATAGTTTCTCTCAAAAAGTTCGTTCTTTTTCAGCGATTGTGCCATTTACATCATAGCCTGCACTGTACATATATATGTTTTTTTTGTATTTTTTCTTTTGTCTTTTTTTTTTTTTTTTGCTTTTTGTATTTTCTTTCAAGTGTGAATGTATCATTCTAAAACATTACATCCAAGATGAACATGAGTAAATTGGATGACGTTACTCACTCCTCCTGTGGTTCTCATTGGGAATGTATTTGGTTTCAGTGTGCAGCAGCCAAACTGATTCGAGACCTCATATTGTAAACAGTCCTCACTTATTGTTACAGACAGGGGGTTCTAGTACAGGCAGTGTTAAACACACCAAATGGCATTAGTGGTGTGACGATGGATGCCAGCTATATGTCCAGCCATCCGTTTATAAATGAAACTATCACTCCTGTGTAGAAATGAAATGGCAGGAACACCTAAGGAGGCAGTTGTGTTTTTGTCTACCACTAGACAAAGCCTCAGGTTTTTCATGGAGAACACCCACAAAGCTTATTATACAACATAGCTGCATCAATGTGAGGCCTGCTGATGTTTTATCTCAAAAAAGTATTAGCGTTTCTACCTCCATCTCTGACCATATTATTTTGAAGCAGGTGATAGCGTTTCGAAAGCCTGCGAAAGTATGTGAAAAGATGGTGGGAACCTGGGTCCAACACCACACAGTGTTTATGAGGTCCCACAAAAGCACAATGATACACTGACAAACATGGGACTTTCAGCACTCCAACTCAGACAAAATCATTATTCTCTTCTTCTCTTCTTCTGGTTCTCTCTTGTTCTCATGGCAGTCAGTCTAAAACCCTGAAGGGAGGGGCTCTACCTCTTTATTGGTCCATATTTGTTATTTATCACTCATCCACCTCCCTGAAATATCAGACCAAATCCATTTGATTCTACAGTCCAAAACCACAAGCCCATCATGGTAATCCACCTTTCATACATGCTAGGCACGACAAGGCATGTCCTTGTGATAATTCTCTGCTAACTCTGCCGTTTCAGATGGTCGGCGTCACTCTCATAATCTCTGATCAAAGCCTTTTCTGAGAATGATTGCATCACAAGGACATCAGAGAAGGACTTCAAGGCTTTTTTTTTCTAAAGCTGGCAACTCAAAATTGTCTGAAAAGCACTACCTAAGACATCACTCACTGGGAAATTCTGATGTGGATCTGACAGAGTACAAAAGAGGAACTGTATTGAAATCAATCAGTAAACGTACTGTCTAATGTATCTACCTAAACATGGTTTTCAGCTCTTCCACTAACCCAAAAACAAACCAAAAAACATATTTATGTCCCTTCCCTAGGAAATACAGCAGTAGAGGGGATACCTATTGACACTTGAGCACATCAGATCCTTATTGGTAACAGATATGGATTCCTTGGCGTGAAACATCACCTGCTCTCATTGCTGTAACAGGGACCACAGATAAGTAAGAAAAACTGACTGTAGGACGGATGTAAGTAAACAAAGAGATGCAAGCCCCAGATTCAGCTCAGGACTACAGACACGGCCCTCCGAGCATCCTCAACGTGAGGATATTCTGCTTCCTATTACTCATACAACACAACACTCTTTCTTTACTATTAACATTCAGAGCAGCAAAAAAAACTCATTCCTAGTGTGTATTGTTAGATGATACAACTTACGACTTTGCCTCTGAGTGCTTACATCCTTCATTCACCTGAAGCTTTGATGAAGGGTTGGATTAAAAATATGTCAGTTGAAAAGCATATCTAGTGAAGGGCAGGAACATATGAATATCATTTCCCCGATATTCTATATATCATTATCCAAAAATCTTCATTTTCCAGTTAAAAGTTATTGTTATTTCCCCCAGTGGACAGCCTCAAACTTATAGTCAAGCCACTGCAGTGGTCTGAGAATTAAGTGTCTTGTGGACTATGATTACTCATGCATGACTCCTGATCAAAACATGCCTTCATGCAAGTCATTTCTATGCATTGAACGAGCACAATAATTATTATTTATCTGGAACTCGGTCTGAGCAAGTCTCCTTCAGCCCAAGTCAAAACAATGACTAATGACCCCTACCCGGTCAGTGTGAAAGCCCATGTAGAAAACGTCTTTTTCAATGTCAGTATAACAAAGAGGAAATGAAAAGACTAGTGACATGGGCTAAATGTTATCCTTTTTTTTTTGCTGCTCAAATAATGTAAAGATGCAAGTATACTCAGCACAAACAAACAAACAAAAAAAAATATCTTTGTCTACAGTTCTGGGTTTCCCCTCCCTTGCTAGCGTTTCCTTCCTAGCTAAACTTGCTTGGTTGATTATTGTTTTGTTCTTGATAAAGATGGTAAACGCAGTGTCACAGACCCACGTTTAGACTGCTAGTACAGTTCTAGAGGGATCTGTGCGATACAGTCCCGTAGCATTGTAGCTTTGCTGCGGGTGTCCACACTAGGTGGTGGCAGGGATTTTGCAGTTCTCCAATCATTTATAGCAGAGATTTCTGTGCCTTGGCAGTTGGTCCCCAAAGAAATGTGTGCCACTGGCCAGCAAACTGTGAGTCACTGTTTCTTGTATTTGTTTCTCATTTCTATGAACTTGGTCACTATGCAGCAAAGTTCCACAGTAAACTGATTGTGTTTGGTTCAGCTGTCTTTGATGACATAAGAAACCACATTGCCTCAGTATTATCTGAGTCTGTAAACATTTTTTTTTTGTTATGTTTTTGTTGATTTTTTTTTTTTTTACTTGCAAATGATCACTTTTTCTACATTTGTTGGGTTTGGGCTCAGAGTCTTATCTCGCTGTGTTTTTATTGGATTTTGAGAGTCACAGAACCCTTAACACTTGGATTCCCACTCATCTTTTTGGTTTTTGTCCTTGTCTTTCCTGGCCCACTCCTCCTTGTTGTCATCCTGCTTTTCCTTGTCAGGTTTGGTCACACTGTCGTAAGAGGGGAGAGAGGCAGTGGATGGTGTACTCTCCTTCTTCTCTTGGTTGGTTCCTCCATTCTCAAGCTTATTGTTAGTGAAAGTGTGACGCTTAAAGATGATGCCGCGCCTGATGAGATGAGTGCGGTATGCGTTCTGGATAGTTCTGGCGGAGACATCTTCCTGTTTGCGGCGGAGTGTGGTGGTGATGGGTTCATATGACACCTTGGAGGGGTTAGCCGCCACAAAACGCTCCTCCATTTGCTGCCTCAGCATGTCCAACTCACCACTGTCACCCAGAACACGCTTTGTGAAGGCAAACAGGATGTCCAGGCAGTGAATGCGATCGCCGCTCACCATGGGCATGTCCATGGCAATGAGTTCTATAGTGTTGGGCTTTGGCACACGAAGTGGGTGCTCCAAAGCGTCGGCAAAGTCAGACAGCTTGGCAAAAGTAATGAACTGAGAGGCAGTGGGGTCAAACTTCTCCCAGATCTCGTAGAAGGTCTCAAAGTCATCCTCACTTAGTGGATCAGCACTTTCTTCTGTGGCCACACTGAAGTTCTCCAGAATGATGGCAATGTACATGTTGACCACAATCAGGAAAGAAATGATGATATACATGACAAAAAAGAAGATTCCCACCGAGGGGTTACCACAGTCGCCCTTTACAGAGGTGCCTGGGTTTTCCAAGTTGGGATCACAGTCTGGTGGGTAGTTGAGGATCGGCAGCAACAAGCCGTCCCAGCCAGCCGACGTGGTGATCATGAAGAGGATGATCATGCTGTTACCAAAGGTCTCAAAGTTGTACAGGTCGTCAATGCCCGCTCCGTGTTTTACATAGCCAAAGTTAGACATGCCGAAGATAGAGAAGATGAACATGACAAGGAAGAGCAGTAGGCCGATGTTGAACAGGGCTGGCAGTGACATCATCAGAGCAAAGAGTAAAGTCCGGATGCCCTTAGCTCCTTTAATTAGACGGAGGATGCGGCCAATACGAGCCAACCTGATCACCCTAAACAGGGTCGGCGATACAAAGTACTTCTCAATAAGGTCAGCGAGGAACATACCTGAGAGAAAGAAAAGAAGAACATTTCAATCACTTAACACTTACATGACATGTCTCATCTGGTGCAACTGTACCAAGGTGACATTAACCATGAATTAAAGCGGTCTTCTAAGTTGTGAAATGATTTATTATTATTTCAATGTTATGTTCAAGTTATTCCTTCACTGCTCCCTCACTCACCAACAATAGAC
Source organism: Pampus argenteus (assembly GCA_036937835.1). Lineage (NCBI taxonomy): Eukaryota > Metazoa > Chordata > Actinopteri > Scombriformes > Stromateidae > Pampus > Pampus argenteus. Next base: position 17,559,095 of record CM072864.1, read on the forward strand.
AGGATGACCACCACAACGTCAAAGATATTCCAGCCATTGGTGAAGTAATAGTGGCGAAGGGCAAACAGCTTCAGCAAGAACTCTGTGGTGAAAACTACAATGAAGATGAAGTTGACCCAGTAGAGGACATGCTCCGTTTCATTCGACTGATCGTCTGTTTCCACCATCATGGTGACCATGTTGAGGCAGATAAGAATCATGATAGAGATGTCAAAGACTTGCTGCGTTACGAAGTCGAACACCATTCCCTGGATCTTGTTCTAGGAGGAGAGAGGACACAAACATGGATTTAAGTTGAAAGCATCATATGTTAAATAGCCCCATACGATTTGTTGGAGTCTTTTACTGCCGCCTACTAATCTGAGCACTTGGACAAAAGCAGTAATCCAAAAAAAAAAACGTACCTGTGGTCGAGGAATAGGTTTTTGTGGCTTTTTGGACCCCAGTTTTTTCATGGCATTGTAGTACTTCTTCTGTTCCTCTGTCATGAAGATATCTTGACCTCCAAAGTAAAGGGATGAAAAAAAGATTTGGTTATAATCATATTTTAACAATTCAAAATAGAAATGGAAACTCCTTTAAGCATAAGAGGGAATTAAGAGACAGAAAGTGTCTTATCTTTTTCTTTTGCTGGTTGAAGTTGTCAATGATCACACCAATAAAGAGGTTGAGGGTGAAAAAGGAGCCGAATATGATGAAAACAACAAAGTAGATGTACATGTAGATGTTGACTTCATAGTCGGGCTGGTCTTCCACCTTAGAGAGAAACATTGTAGAGGGTAGTGTTGTATTATTATAGACACAACTTAAGAGCTGCTTGTTCATAGTGTGACACAGTGAGAAAAAGGAGCGTTACAATATTTATAGATAAAGTTATGAATATACCTCTCTGGAATCCACAGCCGCGTACATAATGTCCATCCAACCTTTGAATGTGGCCTTTCAATAGGAGAGACTTGATTAAATATATTTGTAGAGACTCAAAACAAACCATACCAAAAAAAAAAAAGTTATGAATCGAAATAATGAAAAAAAACAAAAAAAACCTAAGAATACTCAAACTCAAACCGAAACTGATGCATATCCTGCGGTACAGCTTGTGCATGGAAAAAAAACTAGTAGATGAAGAAAAAGGGCACTGAATATATACACAATAAATATGCACAACAGACAGCGTTGGAGCATTGTGAGAGCAAAGGAAGTAACAACAGATCCTCAGGTGAAGCACAGACAGGAAAAAAAAACACAATATTGCACAGGAAAATGAGAAAAGCAACAGAGTTAGTTTAAAAGAAGAAATGGAGTCAGAGAGGAGACGAGGAGCGACACTCTCACCACTTGCAGTAAAGCCAGGTAGCCGGCGCCCACATTGTCAAAGTTGATCTTGACGTTCTTCCACCTGACCTCGGTAAAGTTTTGATGCATGAGGGCCTCACACTGGGTCTTGTTGTTGACCACGTCGACAGGAAAGTAATCTTCTGACGTCTCATTGAAACAGTAGTAGTACTTGCCCGCAAACAGGTTGACCCCCATGATACTGAAAATCAGCCAAAAGATGAGGCAAACCAGCAACACATTCATAATGGAAGGGATGGCACCCACCAAGGCGTTGACTACCACCTAGACCAGACCAGGAAAGACAGGATATGACTGTGTGAGAACCAGGAAACAAACATAGTTCATTCAACCCCTCCAACAAGACACTACATACTGTTATGGCATTACACTTCTTTAAAAAAAAACCCTATTCAACCCTTTGTTACAGGCATTAAGAGCAGCAGTTCATTCCCACTATGATTTAATGTGGCCCAAAAATGAGCGCTGCACACCACTGTGAAGTGTGGGGAATAAATGGGAAAGAGAGCTGTATCAGTCCTGTTCTAATTAGAGCAGCACTGATGTGACTCTGTGATGCTCTTTGATCAGCTGAAGCATAAGGATGAAACTGCTTAAGGGAGGCGCAAGCACACACGCACACACACGCACACACACACACGCACGCACACACACACACACACACGCACACGCACGCACACGCACACACACACACACACACGCACGCACACACACACACACACGCACACACACACACGCACACGTACCAAGGCAAATACCCATATAAAAATCTATAAGAATCCCATGTTAAAATGTTCAATTCATAAACATTGGATATAAAACGTAATTGTTTATGATTTAATAATATTTTATAACATTATGATTAATGTATTTTAAATCATTGTAACATACAATTACACATTCTACAAGGTATTGGGTCCATATATTTTTTCTATAACACACACACACACACACACACACACTGCATCTCTCTTAAGAATCACAAAACTGTCAAAATGTCCCTGTTATTATTTCACATTTGTGTATATATATATATATATATATATATATATATATATATATATATATGTTCAATAAATATAAATCCAAAATATTTATATAAACATGAAATAATAAATATATAATAATAATAATAATAGCATTTTAGAGTGTTGTGAAAAATACAGTTTATGATGATTTGGACTCTACACCGATGTGTATTTATCTACACGTTTACTTCCTGTAAAGGTTAAATCAAAGTGTTTGCCATACCACTATGAAGTGCCGTATCTTACCACCCCAACCTTAGACAGTCAACATTCTTAATTCTTTATATTCTTACTAACCTTGTTCCTAACTAGCATAACTCAAACTATATAACATTATAGCAAGTCTAAGCCTTTCTCGCAATCCAATCTGATTTCCCGTATGTTTATAATAGGCAGTAATAAACTCAGCACATAGTATACCGCTCACTACCAGTGTTAGGCAGGCCGACCAGCAGCTCTCAGGCAGACAGCTGAGCATGCATGTCTTTTGCAGACTCGTTTTGTGGAGCCATATTCCCTCCTCATTATAGACAGACGGGGGAGGAGCTCTAGAGCAGGATTCTCTCAGCGCGTACACGACCTTCACAGGCTGACTGGTGTTGAACGTGGAGTCATAAATTTCATATGTGATGAATGGGGAGCACACTAAAAGTATTGTGTCATATGTAAAGCACTTAAATAAAATGGTTGTGGGCTGATATATTTTTTCAAATATAATTATAGGCCTACAAAACAAACAAAATCATAATTTAAAGTCTTTTCCTCCAGTGTTGCCATTGCACTCGCTGAGAGAATGACTCTTAGGTACAATTAAATGTCTTTTCAGTGTTAAAAAAAAAAAAAAAAAAAAAAAAACAGAATTTGGCCATGCTGTGTGGAAAGCATTCTCAGAAAGAGGGAAAATGGCTTTCAAAAATGCATAATGTGCATCGGCAGTTATAGTACATGCGTGTTACATGGCATTGTGCAATCTCAAGAACCGCTCAAATCAATAAATAAATAGATAGAGAAATGTGTGGATAGAGAGATAGCGGCTAAAGAGATAATGGCAGAAGCTTTGCTTGTGTGTCTGACGAGCCATTCTGGTACATTCAAGGGCAGTAAGGGTGTTTGACAAATATCCACAGCACAATGTGGCTGAGCTGGGAGATAAAACAATATGTGTCATCCTGCTCATAGTAAAGACAGGCAACTAAAACAATTGGGGTTCAGAGGTTATACCCAAAGGCCCCGTGATGACTGAAACCTAGCAGGTCATTGTCATTTTAAAATCTTTGGGTGTAACTTAAACAGGTAATCAGGGGATTTACTGAATCTGGGTTAAAAGATGGCTCGCGATGGATGTCATTCCTGTACAATGCATTGCTCAAAAAAAAGGTCAGACCGAGATTACAAAGCAGCATCAAGAGAAAGACAGAGCAAAGTACAAAGTCAGAACAGCCTGTAATCATTGCATGTTAAGCAGTGCAATGTGTCTAATAGAAGCTGAACTACTTGCTCGGTCTTGAGTTGGGTTGGCCTCTGCGACGCCGACACTCAACCAGCGGGGACGTAAAACTTCTCAACATTCTAACTCTCCAGAATCTCTTTCATACGGTGTCATCTCTCCATTCATGTGCTTCCCTATTCATTTATTTATTGCTTTGACCTCAAATTTTTCAGTTCAAACAAAATGGTAACTCAATTGATGAACATAAATACTATAGTAAAAAAACAAAGAAAAAAACAAAACAAAACAAATTCCTTTTGTTTATTTCCCTTTTGCATTACTGGGCCACCCTCACTTTTCTTACCACATACACCTAGTGAATGAGGTCATTCATAGGATCACTGGTAATGGCATTAATAACGATATTAAAGCAAATGTGCCATGATTTCCAACCCCAAAAATGACATCATCTTATTGACAGGTCTATTTCCCATCCCAAAATTAACAATTAGACGTATTAAAATCTAACTGAAAAATTCAAAACAACATCCATATAGCTTATCCAGAGCCTAAAAAAAGATGCCTGCTCATGTGCAACGCCATCACATTTTAGTCGCTGGATATCTAGTATGAATGAGGCTTCACAATTCGTTTTTACAATTAATCTACCCACTAGATAATTGCACAGGCCTTCCTCTCCTGCTGGTCTGTCATTTTTGGGACGTACTAAAGAGGGGCGACACATTGTCTGTCTAGGGTTGAGAGTGTTGTCCGAACGCTGCTGTGCTAGTCATACTAATGGGCCACTACCCACACGGACCCAGAACTCAAAAGTCAGAGTTTAACTAGGGCCATTGTTGCCTCCCAGTTTCACTTCCTGTGGGAGTGGAAGGCAACAGGAAGCCAGGGGCTGCTGTATGCGCTATGTGGTGCCATGACATGACAGCAGTAATGCCTGTACGTGAAATGGCAGCCTAGCGTATTTGCTAAGCTTCTGCCTGCACTCCAAAAAGGAAGGCACTAAAAATTATTAAAAAAGGTATTTAATATGGACAATGTTGACAGAAATGAATATTAAAACCTGCCACCAGAATGGACTGTTAGCAGATCAGTAGGTCGAATGGTTCGACCCCCAAGTGCTGACACTGGCAGAAGCTTAACAAATACGTTCCTCCCAAAGCCACAACACTGAGTGTGTGGTTTCTGTCTCAGTCCCTGATGCAGAAAGATCCTGTACAAGCAGGAGAGAGTGTGGTGACCCTCCATCGGTCCGGCCCAGCTGAAACCAGGTCGAGATGGAGTGAGTAGTGGAGGGATAAGGGGGTGTGGAGGAAGAAGAGGAGGAGAAGAAGGAAAGGTGGGGTGGGGGTAGTTCTGCACATGTGGGTCTGAGGAAGAGGTGGGGAAGGGGCTGAGGTGAGGAGGAGAAGCTCAAACTTGAAGATAGTCCAAGAATAGTGAGAGGTGAGAGAATGAGATCAAGAGAGAAACAAAGAGACAGGAGGGACTACAGGTGACAACAACCACAACCAGGCGCAACCTATCACTACCACCAGTCACAGAGACGACCAATCAGATCTGTGTATTCTACGAAGAGACGGCTGAAGCAACTGGAGTTTCTGCCGCAACGAGCGTTTAATGCTCTGAATCTTCTATTACAAATGCAACAGATTCCCCCCAAGTGGTTGTTTGGCAGCCGTCCTGTACATTATGCAGAGTTTTGGTGTGACTGGTTGGGCAGAGGTTTTGGTGTCCTGCAGCTCCCTGGTTCCTGCTGGTTGTTCTCGATGCCAGATGTATTGAGGGATGGTGTGAGCTGGGGGAGGGGGTTAGGTTATGGGAGCAGGGGGGGCACGTGGAGGGGAGGTTCTCAATTGAAAGCAGTGGTTGAGAATCAGGCCAAATGGAAAGCTAATTATTGATTTGAATGCTCTATGAGATGACATGTAAGTTTGATTAGCTGTGACCAATTTCATATTCACCAATTAAGAAACAAAGTAAGATGGAGGAATCTGAATTTCTAGTTTGCTACTTATGTGATGAGGCAGCTTTGTAAAAAAAAAAACTTTTCTTGGGTCATTTTTTTTATTATGAAACAAATCAATTTGTTGTTTTTTTTTTTTTTTTTTTTTAAGAAATTCAATTGAAATGCATGTTGTTCTGCTGGCAATACAACTTTACTGTTACTTTACTCAGTCTCCCAGCTGCATCATGACTTGTTCTTTCGCTCTAACAAAGACATGGTACAGGATTGCGCATGGAAAGGTGACTTCTTGGCTTTCATTTTTTTCGTTTAAAAAAAAAAAAAAATCCCCCAATGTTTTGGAGTTTTTTTGTTCTCTTAGTTTGTTTTTAGATCAGTTCTAGCATGCTTTAAACTGTTGAATGGGCATGCGGAAGGATCAGCTGCTTAGCTTTGGATCTTACCCTCATCCCTTCAAAACGTGACAAGGCTCTGAGGGGTCTCAAGGCCCTTAGTGTCCTGAGTGATTTAATGGGCCCTAGATCGGAGTAGCCCAGCGCATTAGCTACAAGGCTGACTATAGACACCTACACAAAAACAGAGAAGCAAAAGAGGTTCCAAACTGTTAGAAGTGAGAATATTCACTAAGGAAGAGAGACGGCCCTGGCATAGGCGGAGAGTTGCTTGACATACACACATAAATCTATGCATGTATATGCATGTATAATATTGCATTTATACATGTATATACACTGAGAGAGAAGGTCAATGTTTAGTATAGGTTTTATGTGTGTAGTATTTTTAGTTGCAGTAGGCCAAAGGGGTTGTTTGTCTGTTATTTTGGGGCAGTTGACGAGGTGTGAAAAGTCCTTTGTACCTGCAAAGAAATTTGTGGTTGAGAGAGAAAGAGAGGAGATAGAGACATAAGACTCAAATAGAGGGTAATTAGGCAGAAAAGAGTGCTACATGATTTAGTAAAGATACAAGCAAAGGGACTGGGAGAGCAGAGGAAGAGGAGTTTGGGGAGGGAGGGAAGGAGAGAGGTTACCCTGTAGAAGCTGATAAAAACCCAACAGACTTGAGAGCCTTACCCTTGCCCCTCTAACATTGTCTCTCCATGTCGCTCTCGGGCTGAGGCATAAAATCCCATATAATTTAAGACAGACAAACTAACGGAACCTAAGAGAAAGAATACAAGTAAACATGTACAAGTGTGTCATTTTGCCATTTTCTTTGTCAAACATCAAAACAAGTTGTCACACAGCATTTAGAGTCAAATAGGAGAGCCACAGTCACATGAAACACACACAAGAAACAGGGATGGAGGTTAAGGGAAGACCGGATGTAGTTATTAGCACTGTATGGCACTGAAAGGACAGAAATGCACAAAGTACAGTCAAGTTACACACAGTTAACAACAGTTAACAGTAACGGGACACAACCTCAAAGGAACTGGTGCTCACGTCCAGCGGCAGCCACCGAGACATTGCTGCAGCCAATGAATGCTTCATAGTGCGTTACCATTGGTTAGAAAACACTAAATCCTTTAATAATACATACTTTAATAGTAGAATTTCCATGTGCAAAACTTTATGTTATGTACAGGCATTCACAGCACCATAATAAATCAAATTTATATCAAAGCTAAACACATACAGTATTGCATCATTAATAAATGGGGGAAATATAAGAGGGAAATATAGGAGTGGGCAGCTGTACAAGAATTAGGCTTATAGACTGCTACTATAAATTTAGTTGAATGGGAAGAATATAATTAGTACATGATCACAGGAATTCTAATTCAGCATCATCAAGAAGTGTTTTTTGTTTTTTTTCGAATAACTGCAATATTCTGGGTGGATGCTGGAAGGACTGAAACAGGTGAAGTACCAGTTCCTTACAAATAAGGAAAATATCAACAGTGAACACGTGAAAGCACCTCCAACCAGCCACCGACACCAACCGGTCAAACTCACCGCAAGAAGTACACAACATCCAAAGCTTACCAAAGTCACGGAGGGAGGATTGTAAACAGGCAAAATCTTCATTTTGACTGGGGCCATGATCAACATAGACTATACAAGAGAGAAACTCTCCAAACATGGAGTGGAGTCCATCAAAACTACGGAAAGAACAGCATAAAAAGGTGACAGTGTAGATTCTTACTGTAAATGTTGGACAATGTTCAAACATATGGTCCAGGATGTCCTGGGGAGGGCCTTTATTTAGATCCTGTAGATTAGTCAAGTACTTACTCTTTGGCATGGAGCCCCTATCTACTGTAAATCAATAACCTTGCCTCTAGAATACATTAGCATATGTGTGCTCTGGTACGGAGACAGTAAAATAAAGATTTTGCCTTGATCTACACTACAGTGTTTGGGGTAATTGTCACCTTCAGCCTGACCCCTTGGAGCGCCCCCCTTTGGGGTGCCTGGCCTCTGGCCCCCCCGCTGGGCCAGCTGTGTGGTAGCGGCCTCAGTGCCTCAACGTCCTTCTCACAGAGCTCTGCAAGGCAAGGCCAATGACATCTGGGGCTGTGATCCCATGATGACGACAGCACAAACCAAACAGAAATAAAACTAAAACCAAAGGGAAAAACAACAAAGCAATGATAATAATCTGAGTAAAAAAAGAAAGATGAGTGGAGTATGACACCTATCAGCCTCACGCTCACATACTTCAGTGTCACTGTTTACTACTACCCAGCTATTTTGTCATTAATAATAAACAGCAAATTTAAGATGAATATGATTTTTTTTTTCTTATCCATTTTATTCTTTTTTATATTTCACTACTTTTTACTTGCATCTCTGATGGCGATGCTGCAAAGTTTTTTTGCCAAAACATAAGACAAGAACATTCTCATAATGAAAATTAGGAAGACACAAATCAAATGGATAACAGAAAGATACAGTAACACAAGGGAAATGAGGAGGAACACAATCACACAAAGAGTCAGGCCGGTCTAATGATGGTGCCCCCCCCTTTGAGTCCATGGCAATGGTTTCACCCCACAACACAGGACGGCAGAGGCACAGTCAGGCCACATCACAACCCAGACTCATCAAGCACAAGTTGTTTTGGGGTTTTTTTGGGGGGAAGGGGGAGCACTAGTGAAGACCAAACTTACCACTGGCTGCCTGTCACCCACCATCATTACATCTCAGCACAATATCATCACATTCCTGAGGTTACACTTTCAAGAGGGAATGAAAGGGGAGTGGGGAAGAGGGTAGGAGGGATGTCACTCTTTGTAACATGTTCACAACTTGGGAACCGTTGCAACCTGCACTGTCCCAAGGGATTGGCTTGACAACACACCTACAGGGAGGGAGTCTCCAATGGCAGTAAAAGTATGAAGTAAACATTGCTGTGTAGTGTTCCTTTAAATATGCATGTGCAAATTTAAGCTGTACCACCTGTAAAATGTATAAATGTATAAATGCATGAATGTAGAATGCAAGATTTTAAAAATCAAGTGAACATGTAACTATGGGATGTTTGAGTGTATATTTGCCGCTGGGGGGGTCTTTGTTTACAGGAGCTTAAAATGAATCAACATGGCCATTGATAGGAATCCATTCACAGGTATTGGCTGAGGTGTTGGACACTGTGGAGAGGTAGTTAGTTCAAGAGAAAGTCAGAAGGGAAATTCTTAGTCTATCCACTCAGTGCAGATTACGTCCAGATTCATCATTTATGTAAAACTTGAAGGCTTAAATTTATCCATGGAAAATGAATTTATTCCTTCATTGGAATCTCTCATTGATGTCTGCACAACCTCACAGTCTAAAATTGCATCATCTTAAAGATTGACACAATAAGATTGAATGGAGGTTATATGTATGACTGCCAAAGAATAGAGTGAAGAATGTTCCCTGTTCTGCTCTTTCAAACTTGACTGACACAAGGAGCAGAGTAGTACACACAGAGAGAGAAAGAGAGAGAGAGAGAGGACAGAGGCACATATCAAACATCTTACAGGTCAGAAACACAGGCAAAGACAGCTTTACAGAGACACATCTTTGACACGTCCCATTGCTCTGAGAATGACTTGAGTATGGCTGCAATCAATAGACTTGGTTATGGATTGGTTGGTTCTAATTTGTCTCGGCACCCATGCTTAAACAGCTATGTGTTCAACTGGAATAATTTCCTCTATTTCTCACTGAAATCTGTACCTACACCAGAAATATTGTTTTCATTCACAAGCAGTGAATTATGTTACATATTCAAGCATCTCAGAGTGATAAAAACCAAGTAAAATCAGGGATTGTTGCTGGATGGATTTGTAAAAGGTGACTAAGGCGTGTGTCACAGACTGCAGTATAGTCTTGCAAAACACTGTCCTTATAATACGAGTAAAAAAAAAGTAGAAATCCTTCTTTCTTGTAAACAACATGCCCTCTCACCTTTTGCATACCATATAGCAGACATTTAATTTTAATCTGATCTTTCAAACCTAACCACACCCAACGGACAACAATAGGGGCAACACAAATAGAAATCTAAAAACATCCAATCCTGTATCAATGATATATACGAAAAGCATATAATTCAGTTCCTAACAATCTACTGAAGAAAAAGACAAATTACTATTTTACAGTTTCCGTCAAAACAGCAGAAATTAGCATTAGCTCTGCTGTTATAATAATCTGTATGCATCTTTCTACCAGTGTGTTGCTGTTGGAACAGGGTGTGGTTGAGGACCATGTAAATGCTCTTCTGCTCTAATCTAGTAAACGGGATTGAGGGAAACAAGAGCTTGACTTACATCCACAATGAAGAAGTCCAGCCAACACCAGGCATTGGTGAAGTACTTGACAAAACCATAGGCGACCCATTTCAGCAACATCTCCAGGATGAAGATGTAGGTGAAAACCCTGTCGGCGTACTCCAAAATGATCCGAACGGTCTTTCTTTGCTCAATGTACACATCCTCAAAGGCCTGAAAAGAAAACATACGGCACAGGGAAGGGAAATATTACACCTGATGATTTACCATTCTGCTAATGAAATTGTACACAGCACTACGGCTCGCTCATAGCTGATCACCAAGAGTGATTTACAGGACAAAAAAAAATCTGTTGTGTGAAACATTCAATATTCAAAGAACTCTTCAGCTAATGTAGATGTGCGGCTCTTGTTTTAGTAGCATTTGACATGCTTGAGAACACCCACCACCACCACCCCCACCCTCTCGCCACCTTCCTCCATCTCCTCTGTTTGATAAATGGTACAGTCCATTAATCACAGGCACCCCTGGCCCCTCCCCCCAAGCTCTGGGACTGTGCAAGCAAACAGACTGCACCACTGATCGACTTATATCTCCTCTTCACTGCCAGACACACACACTGGTATCTGTAAAGCACCATTATTTTTAATGAGTAATCTTTATTCAATCTTTTCAATTTTGATTTTCTCAGGATCAAATAGACGGCGAGTCTGTGCATGATGATGATGTGTGATAATTCAAATGCTAAAGCAGTCCTTCTCACCAGGGCACCACTACTGAGGAGGATCATGAAGATGATAAGGGTCTCAAACCAGTTGTGCTCTACGATCAGGTAGCAGGTTTTTCTCAGGAACCACCAGGGCTTCCCCCAGCCAAAAGTGATGTCAACGTCACAGCACTTGTACTTGGCCACACAAGCTGAGGACACACAGGAGGAGAGACGGCATTTAATATAGAGAGATAAGAAAAGATATTAATGGCAGGCGTCAGTCCCATGTTCTCAAATTTTGTTATATTACTCTTTAAATGTTACAAATATTCACAATTTCTATGACTGAAGGTATATAAATAATTATCTCTAAAGTTATACATATTTATTTATTTATTTATTTATGTAAGTAAGTATCATAGACAGTCAGACAAATAGTCTCCATGGGTGAGTAACCATTTATAATAAAGCTATCCTTCACCCCGCTGCCCTATTATTCCCACTGAGCCCAGGGGAGTCTCTGTGCTGTGGAGTGGAGGTAATGGGTGCAATGGTCTCACCATCTGTCCAACACGCCTCTGGTTCCATGTATTCCTCCACCGTCTCCACCACCACCTCCTCCACCACATCTGGTTTGATGTCGATGGTGCTGCCCTCCGACGAACTGGTGTCATCCAGCTGCAGAGATACATACACACGTATGAGCACACACACACGTGTGCAAACAAACAGAAATATTTCAGTTTTCTTTGCGAGGAATCGTTAACTACGGTAAAAGCTGAACTTGTAAAGTCTTCTGGGACCTGTCGGGAAATGTAAAAGTTGTGTTATCTCCAAAGGAAAAAGCTCGAGTACTAGTCGATCACAGTGGTTCTTTCTAGATTGAGATGGAGACCATATCAATCCTGAACATCACATATCATCCACATGAGCACTGAAATGGAATATCAAATGGCAGATCATCTTCTCTGAAAGTCTGCTAAACGCATTTTGTATAAAGATATATGTCACCAGATATCCATTTTATTCACATTGCCTGCCTTCTCTAGCTACTTTAATTGGCTCTATTGAGTAATGGAGTAATATTAGTGTTTAGGCAGTGCAAAGTAGCCAGCCACACCCATAGTTTTACAATCTTGAGGACTGTTGGAGCTGTAATCTTTACACTCTCATTTAGATATTTTATAAAGTGAATTTTCTAAGTACTTTGTTATTCATTCTGCAGATTCCAGGCTGTTTTTTTTTTATCATTTGTGAATAATATGCATCTTGCTCTTACTGACCTCTTTGCTGTTCTCATTTTCTGACTCGCTGCTGAAGTCTTCCGTGTTGAGGTTCTCAAAGTCAGACTCTCCCACAGCTATCGGCACGCAGACGGTCAGGTTCGGGTTGTGGATGAACGACATGTGGTCCTCATCAATCATATACTTGCCCACACTGCTGCCAATACCGCTGGTGGTGCCGTTACCATTCTTGGCATAGTCAAGATCACGGTTGATGTCCACCCCGGTGTGGTTAGCAATGCATTTCAGCTTCTTGTCGTACATGTCGTCCAAAGGCTTCTGCTCGTCCTCCATCGGTGGTTTCTTCAGCAGACTGGCCACCAGTATCCGCATCTTCAATTTTATCCACGCAATGCCTTTCTTGATACGCATGACAGAAATCTGCAGGTTGTTGGGTTCACCGTCGTCATCTGTCGCAGCCAAGTTGTCAGCGCTGAAGGAGCTCAGTAGCAAGGCAAGAAACAGATTCAACACCTTTGGACATAGAAGAATAAATCAGTAACTGGATGTACAATGGTAATGTTTCATTCTCTGATCTTTATTTTGGGCTCAGAAGGCCAACAATCAGCTGACCAAACAGTGGATAAAACCCTCCCGTTGTGGACACTCACCACCAGGTTACCGATGACCATGACCATCATGAAGACTATGAGGCACATGCCCTGGCCCGCCACCTCCATGCAGTCCCACATGGTCTCGATCCACTCACCACACAGCACCCGGAAGACGATCAGGAAGGAATGGAAGAAGTCATTCATGTGCCAGCGGGGCAGCTCACAGTCAGCAGCGATCTTACACACACAGTCTTTGTAGTTTTTGCCAAACAGCTGCATGCCCACTACAGCGAAGATGAAGACGATGATGGCCAGCACGAGAGTCAGGTTCCCCAAGGCTCCCACTGAGTTACCGATGATCTTGATCAACATGTTGAGGGTTGGCCATGACTTGGCCAGCTTAAACACTCTCAGCTAGGGTAGGTGGAAAGAGTAGGAGGGATGTCATTTAGTCGTAACATTTGAGCTCCACCTGATGTTTCACTTTAGTGAAGTTAAAAAAAACAAATGTACAATAGTATAAACAAAATATGTATATCTCTCACAAGCTTACATGCGAACTCCACATGCTATCTCAATTTGGTTTTGCTGAGGGAGGAGCTAAAATTAGCATTTACCAATCTGAATGACCGCAGTACAGACAGGCCCTCGACGTCAGCCAGAGCCAGCTCCACTAAACTCAGCGTCACAATGAAACCGTCGAAACAGTTCCAGGCCTCCTGGAAGTAGTAGTAGGGATCCATAGCCACCAGTTTGAAAAGCATCTCCCCTGCAAAGATCCCTGTGAACACCTGGCAGGTAGGAACAAGGGCAGATTTGAACAAATGGATTTGGCTCAAAAAAAAAACGTGAAGCACATAGTGGAGCAGATATCACAAATGTAATTGCTACATCCGCTATCACGATATCCGCTACACTCTGAGATGTGGATTATAGATGTTAAAGTCATGTTAGAAATTAGCCCCAAAGTCTGCATATTAATGTGTTTCACCAGAAGGAATACATCAATTATTTAAAGACGCATCACATCTAGTTAACGTGTGTGTGCGTGTGTGTGTGTGTGTGTGTGTGTCCAGGTAGTCCTCATGTTGTGGGGATTTGTCATGGGGACAAACAGCAGGTCACCTTAACATAAATCGTTGATTTAAAAAAAACAACAACATGTGTGTGCCAGCTGCTTTGTACTCAGCAAGGAAGACACTTCTGTGGCCTCTTAAAAGCTCTAATAAATTACCTTAATCATAGAGCCCACATAATGAATAAATACACAATGTAGGTACGTGAATGTGTGTGTGGGTGTGTGTGTGTGTGTGGGTACGCAAGAAGATGACAAGGTCACCTTGGTGCAATCATCAAGGTGACCTAGAAATTTCCACTTGTACCACCCGGTTAAACTATTCTGGGAGGGCAATGGTAAATAACACATTCATGTGCCATTTCAATTGTAAATGAATACCTGAGGTCCAAACAGATAGTGGTGTGCTCAGTGAGGAGATCTTGGGATACAGTCAACAAACACTGCTCTTACAAAAAGGACTGAAATCTTCAATACGCGAGTGCCTGTGATATGGTCTTTATGTACATATTGTTAAACCTGTCCACATTATGTATACACACATACATGAATGGTAAGTTCATGAATCATTGACACAACATACAGTGCAGTATGTTAATGACTCATGTTGGAAAGTAATGCAACACTCATGGCTCCAGTGCAGATACACAGATTTACTCAGTTTTCTTAAAATTGCTAATAGTGAAAATGACCAGGTTGAGTTATCCGATGATTCCCATGTTTCAGGCACCATTTCAGAACAGCTCATCGATCAGGCCCCGTGAAATATTTATGCAGGCCTCGCACCAGTTAGCCAACCAGCAGAGAGGCAGGCTGGGTCCTACTGAAGTAAACAATAGCTCCATTCAACCAGAGGAGAGAAGATAAAAAAAGAACATGTGTGTGCGTGTATGTGAAGAAATAAGAAACACATGTATGTACACAAGGAAGCAGCAGCAGGGGGCAGAGGGTTGAGAATATATATTTTTTTCTTCTTTCAGCTCTGAATCGGCAGTCAAAGTGCTGTTTTCTTTATGGATGAATGAAAATAAAAACAGAAAAGACTGCCACTCACCAGATTGCCTACAGACAGCATGTCCTCAAAGTCAGGGGTCATGGGGTAGTGCTCCATGGCCATGAAGAGAGTGTTGAGGACGATACAGATGGTAATGGCTAAGTCCACGAAGGGGTCCATGACTATCAGGTTCACAATCTCCTTAATCTTCACCCACGTGGGGGAGCACTCCCAGATCAGGAATGTGTTAGAAAACTTATACCAGCATGGCGGACACTTGCGCTGAGACTCCTCCAATTCTGAAGACATAGCGCGGATCACACATCAAAACCAAACATACTTGCGTGCTTGAGCATACCGCATGCAATGGTTTCAAATGATAGAAAAAATTGTATGTATCTGGTACTGTTGGATATGCAAAGCAGATAAGCAGGAAATTCATGTCAAACTAATCATCCAATGAGAGCAGCCCTAGTTAAAGAAAAATGAGAGCAGGTTAAATAGCTGGGTTAAAGTGGCAGTACCCTCCACTAGTGTGTTGGTAATGACGCTCATGACACTGTTGGCCCGCTCTTTCCGCCCAAAGGAGGTATTGAGCTGGTCCACAGACACCATCAGGGAGCCCGACAGCTTCTTCTTCACCTCAACCTCAGTAGTTGGCTGTCAGGAGGAGAGGAAGAATCAAGCACCCATGGAGAGGACATGAACACCATCCCACATCACCACCGGTGGCCGGCGGAGGGAAGTGCACAACAGCATTGGCAGGAAAAAGTAGTTGAGGGTCAGATTTTTGGAATGGGGGCAGGTCATTTTTCATTCTTTTCTATCTCAATGCTGGTTTCAAGGAAGATGTGTGTATGCTGTAAATGCATGCAGGTCTCAGCCAAAGTGGGAGCAGTGGTCTAGGGCTACTTGACCTAATTGTGTTTGAATGTAATTAGCATCATCCCGATTAAATAATAAATGGATTGTGAGATACTGTGCAAGGAGAACTGCTTCTGCATGAATGCATTTTCAGTCCTGTCATGCAGTAATGGAGGCTTTGCTGCCATTGCAATATAATCATTAGGTTACAGAGATTTTATAAAAATGTCTCCCAAATCTGGCCATTTTCTGTGACTTGCAAATTGATGCTACTGTATCTTCCTACTTTGAAACCATACAACTTATATTGCAACCATCAAGTCAAGAGCATTGTAAAGAGATCATATGGAGGCAGGTAGTTCAGAACCATCCAGTTGTCATGCATGAGCATGCTCCAAGTCAAAGAGAAGGAGAGAAAATTACAGACACCATAGCCATTGTTCTAATTGTCTAATGTCATGCTTACTCTAATTTAAGGTTTAAATCTACCATGCTAACTAGAATGAGACACAACTAATTCACTAATGTTGACCAGGGAGAGTTTGGAAAACAGAGAAAGGTAAAGACAGACAAGGACGGCAGCCCTCCTTTGTTTTTTAAATGACATTATTAAGGCCTGATAGGATGCTGTCTGTTACATGTGTATCTGCTTTGGGATATTATCTGTGTATTAGGGTAGCATATAAAATTGTCTGTGGCTCTACAGTGCTGGTCCTCTTTGTTTCCTCCGCCTCCTATTGTAGATCTACCCACACAGGCTAGCAGAGGACCTGGATGCCTGGAGGAGGAACACATCAACACACTGGAGCATGTTAACTCATCATTATAAGCCATTTGTACAGCAGTTAACAAAAATGGTGTTTTATTACTGTGTTACTGAGTGTGTTAAACAGAAACTTTATGACATCCCGCACATGAAGGTGTGTATTAAATATTAATCAGATCAATATGACCACATCTAATGGGCTGATGGGGAAGCAGTGACTGTTTGATTTGTGCCTATATAATAGTGAGTGAGTTTTTTCTGCATGTATAAATAAATAATTTGATATGAACATATTCAAAAACATTGACATTCATCATAATGAATCAAACAACAAAATTGCCTGGAAGTCACTGATAGACCCAGTTTCACTAAACTATCAAATGCAGGGTTGGCTATAGTCTAGTCATTATGAAATGTATTCATGTCTCCATCCTTTGCCTACTATCGGAGGGGAGCATACACTGCAGGGGCTTGGGGAGGGGAGGCGCGAGCGCTTAGCCAAGAGATACATACGGACTTGCAAAGACGACAGAGTAGAAGATAGAGAGCCAGAAAGAAGGGAACGGACGAGAAGGGGGCCATGCCTAGATAGGTCTACTCATTGACTTCCTTACACTGTCGTCAGTAGCTGCCTTATCTATTTTCACCTCAGGCAGAAGACGTCCACCGGGCCCAGGGCCGATGAGCGACACCACGCCGTTGCAATCCACCGTGCTGTTCCTCTTCCCGTGGAAACCGTTATAGCTGTTCCGCCGGTACGGACTGAACAGGGAGCCCCGACGCTCCTCACACTCCTCGACCGTGCTGTGTTCGTCATCTGCAAATTCATTCTCCGATCCCACATCCTTACCGCGGCCCTTGAAACTGAAGATGCTGCTCTTACTGTTGTGACGGGACAGGAAAGGCGAGCCGGGTATACTGAGAAGGGACTGGAGGAGAGAAAGTATTAGAAGGACAAGGAGAGTTTTATGCAGTTTGTCATCAGCTCCATATTCTGCTGCAGTAACCATGTGACTTAATAAACAAAAGGGAAATACATAATTAGGTCAGTGATATCCGACACCGTCAAGGTCACACACGCAGGACAGAGATACAGGCAGCTAAAACAACATAGAGAGGAACATGATTTACACCATCAATGTGCTGCTAGTATTGATCCATCTATTAGATCAACTGAAATTCCACCAATATTCTGCAAAATGGATGCAAAGTTAAAAAACTATTGTGTTTAAAATATTACATAAGCCCAGTGTGCTTTGTTATTTTATTTAGCAAATCCTACACTATGCAGGAAAACACAATCTAAGACCCAGTGGTGCCTGAGTGAGGCCTAAACAAAGCTGCAGGATTGCTCCCTCTGAAATATTCATGTAATCACTGTGAATAATTCAGGACCTGGACATGTGCTTCTATATCTCTGGCCACTATATGCTCTTCTGTACGCGAGCTCGTGCAACACCACACTGTAGCAGCACTCTCAATCTAAAATATTCCTCCTGCAACAGTCAAAGAAAATAGAAAGCCACAGTATTCACTGACATCTATATTCTATTCATAGCGATTAAAAAGCATTTCTATTCTAATTCTGTGGCTCTGTTGTTATGGTCTTGTTTTTCTTCTTTTTGTGTTTGAAACAAATAATTATCAGTGACCCTCATGAAGCTTAAAGGGTCACCAAAAAAACAAAAAAAACCCTATAATTTTTCATTTACTTCTAAGGCTTGGAGATAGTTTTGATATACATGTAATTTATGCCACCAACCCAGGCAGCACAAGTTTCAGGTGGATATCTTATTTTTTGTAATTTGTGCAAACTGGCCTCTAAATTACACTACATTTACAAAGAAGGGAAAAAAACTGAAGCAGCTAAACTGAATTTAGCCATTTTTAAACTGTATTATGTACACCTGACATCTCTCCTACTGTGGCATGTCAAAATGAAAAGGGTCTATGAATATTACAGAGAAATATTTAAATATGCCTGGACCTCACTATCCTTTCCTCCTTACCTGGTTCATAATGGAAGACTTTCGACCGAGGCGGTTATCGGGGAAACGGAAGCGACTTCTCTTGCTGCCGTCATCTGATTCTGACTTGACAAACTTCTCGCTGTCTCCTTTTTCTTTCTCCTGCTCTTTCTGCCTCCATTTCTTCTTACGGTTACGCCGCTCTTTGGCACTCTTGGAGCTGAGCTTCGACATTTCAGAGGAACTGCATGACAGACGCCCTCCTCCGTCGTCCTCTACCGCATCCTCTGACACTGTGCCCGCAGAGGTTGCCATGGC
Organism: Pampus argenteus; assembly: GCA_036937835.1. Classification (NCBI taxonomy): domain Eukaryota; kingdom Metazoa; phylum Chordata; class Actinopteri; order Scombriformes; family Stromateidae; genus Pampus; species Pampus argenteus. Next base: position 17,578,139 of record CM072864.1, read on the forward strand.
AGCAGTCTACCAAGTAACAAACACATGAATAAGGTCAGAACAGTGACAACATGACTCGGGAATTATTTCTGCCTCCATCATGCAGAGGACTCACCTGGGCGTCTTCCTGTTGTTTCTTGAGCTGCTCAAGCATGGCCTTAAATTCCTCCTCCTTCTGCAGGGCCTCTTCCATGGTGGCCTGGTTCTGCTCTTCATAGGCCATGGCCACCACAGCCAGGATCAGATTCACCAAGTAGAACGAACCCACAAAGATTACCAACACGAAAAATATCATGTAGGTCTTCCCTGCTGCCCTCAGGGTCTGATGGGAAGCAAAGGAAGGGGGAGAGATGAGTGGGGAACAGGAGAGACCTTATGACCTACTCAAGGTCAGAGTCGACATCACTGCTCATCTCTCACAATGACTCATCAAAAATAATAAACAAAATTGGCTGTTAATGACAAAAGAAGCCAAGCAGATCAAACATTTCTATTGGCAAAAATCAACTCAAAAATCAACAAGCACGTTCAAGGAGGGAACACAAACACAGCTGTCACACCCACAGTGATTTGAGCACTAATAATGAAATTAGCTCTACTTTCATCTCATACAATGATGAATTGATACAAAAATCAATTTTTTCCTGCACAGGAAAATTGTTCTGCCCTGTGCTCTGTTAAGGTCCTCAACATGAACCCAAGGTTGAGTTATTCATCGGGGAGAGCCACTAGATACGCAATTTGACCTACTTTTCCATGCACAGTATGCACCAGCCAGTGCAGAGCCAAACAATTTCTATGGATTGGGATGCTATCCCCAGTAGAGATGGGAAATGAGGAAACTAAGCTGCAGAGGTACAGCAGAACAAATGAGAGTATTCTGGAAAAATATTGAGAAACGTCATTTTTTAATGCAGGTGTACTACAGGGTTTTGATGAATCGGCATGTTTCTTATTTTGGTTTCATTCACAGAGGCACTGAAGTGGAGCAAAGACAGATCAGTTTTGAATTAGAGCAAAAAACGGATAAAGAAGTGAAATTCCCTCACATATTAACAAGGAGGTGGATATAAAACAACTTTCCCAATAAATGAAACTCAAACTGTGACAGTGGGCAGGTATAAACACATCAGTGGCAATACTGGGGATGAGGTACGAACAGCAGGAACATGTTCACTCCAAAACAAGGCTGCATAATCATTATTGTAAAGATACAGTAGAAAATAGCAATGAGAGCCTGTCACTGGGAGCTGAATTTCAAAGCTATCTTTGAGCAAAAATAGACAAATGAGGTAGGATGCTCCCATCAGGCCTCATCTTCCTCATCGGCCATACTGTAATCCTGAGCTGTTAATATTTTATACTTCCTTCCTTCCACTCAGCCTCTGTCTATGGAGGCAGCAGGATTGCCTCCACCATTTCAGAAGAAGTATTGTGCAGGCTGACAGGATGGCAGTGGTGTGGCCACAGTATGCAGATGAAGCGAATCAAAGAGGGGAAAAGGCCAGAAACATGGAGGTGAGCTAAAATTAGGTGGAGGCAGCTTTTACACACAAACTGTATATATGAAAGAACTCGGATGTGAAGTAGCTTATAAAATTAGATAGAAATAATACAACATTTTCAAACAGTAGGTCTGCTAATACAAATGATTGCATTATCACTTAAGATATTTGGGTTTTTTGATAATGAATTAATCATTTTGGCTACAAAAAATAGAAAAAAAAATTCTGAGAGTCCAAGGTGGTATCCTCTAATTGCTTGTTTTGTCTGGTTTTTGTCTTTTGGCGGGTTCAAAGTCTAAAGAAATTAAATCGACAATGATAGAAAACATTTGTTAAGCTAGAACAAGTAAATGTTGTTTCTTGACTATTATACAGTTCTACTTATATGTGTTATTCAGCCCCCCTGTGGAACTATCTGAAACATCAGCTTTACCAGCATGTAGAGGTTTTCCCAGAAGTCCTGTGTCATGAGTCGGAAGAGAGCCAGGAAGGCCCAGCCGAAGCTGTCAAAGCTGGTGTAGCCGTAGTTTGGATTCCTCCCAGCTTTCATGCATGTGTAACCCTCCGGGCAGCGGCTGAGGGGTGGAGAGAGAGAGAGAGAGAGAGAGAGAGATGGAGAACGGGGCACCAGGCCCGAAAATGACTCACCATTTACTTATAATAAAATCTGACTTCAGGCAGAAGAGCTACAGCAGGTCTTGGTAGGATCAGCATCAAGAAGAGGACAGAGAAATCAACTCACCCGGAGTCTGAGCTGTTCCCACAGAGAAGAGCATCCGTCTGGCCAGGCAGGAAGTAGAAATTGGCTGAAGAAAATACAAACAGCTATAATGACTCATTTGTCTCACATTCTGTCGCAGCTACAGTTGTTAACTCTGCAAAAGTCTATAAATCCATTCGTACTAATTTTTTGACTTCAATTGTTTGTTCATGCATTTTCAAATCAGCGTCGTTAATTTCAAAGTAATTCCTTTTGTCAATCCAGTGCCAAAAATTACATATTGTTTTTTTCTTGTACCAGCATATGGGCTGACTCATACTCATAGATTGCTGCCAGCTCACCGTTGGGCAAAGCTGTGGCTCTACTTACTGTCGTTCATGATGTAATCGTCCCAGTCAAAGCCCTTGCTGCCGTTGGCCAGGTAGCTCTCAGTGGAGTTGATTGGCCAGATCACACATTTGTGGCGCAGGTTGCCCATGAAGAGCTGCAGTCCGATGAGGGCAAAGACGCTCAGGCAGAAGACGGTCAGGATCATCACGTCTGAAAGCTTCTTCACAGACTGGATCAGGGCACCCACAATAGTCTTCAGGCCTGGAGGGCAGCCACGCACACGTACACAAACCACGCAGGTGATGCAGGAGCTACTGATGCCCCAGGTATGAATCTTTAGAGTGTCTACTCCTATTAAAAATTATCTGTTGTAGATAATACTGCTAATATACCAACCCCCCTCTAAGTTCTACGGATATATCACTATCACTAATATCCACCGACTAGATTTAGGTGACAAAAAAACTTAACTAAAAGTATTAAATCTTCATTAAATTAATGGGTTATTAATGTGATAATATATATGAATATTGTTTTATATTGAATGACTTCCTGTGCTGGAAAACATCCCAACAAAGGGAGTCATTTATATAATTAAAATTTTTGATATAGGTAGTAATACATTTTGGACAAAACTGACAGATTACATACATAACATCTCTAGAAAACAAAACAAACAGGAAATATTCAAAAGCCTTCCCACTCTTTTCAGATTAATCAAGACAGAAAATATTGTAAAAGAAATCAAATCTGGTCGAAATGGTTTTTCAAATTTGCATTTCATTGCCAATAATGGATGAAGAAAAAAAAAAAAAAAAAGAAAGAGGGAGAAGGCTGTAGAAAAGTGAGAGGAAATCCATAAGGAAGAGAGCACAGCAGCACAACGAGGGGCCATGAGAGGGACAGAGGCACAGGCAAGGGGGCTGGAAACCACATGCAGGTCATTTAAACTCCAAGGCTGAACAGGAGCAATTCAATGCCAGCGCCAGTGTGGGCACTTTCTTGAACTGTCTTGTATAAGGTGTCATTAGGAAAGCACTGATTCCCCATACCGTGACCCTGCAGTCTGTCTCGTCCATAGTTTCACTAAAGATAAAACCAGTTTACCTTCCAGACAGGCATCCTTTGGCAGCATTCACATGGGTCCACGAGGAGCTCAAACATGGAAGCAGGATGACCCCCTTCTCAGATTTACCTATACGGGTACAGTGGGCTCTACCAGCTGTACCTGTCCTTATCTAACTTAGTAAAAGCTTGGCAGTGTTGACTAAGATAAATAAACTGCTATTCAAATCAAGTCGCCTTATCTAGAAGTACACGAGAAGATGATATTAAATGAACACAACATGTTATATTGGGTATTATATTAAATACACCCATATATTCTTCTGAAATCATGTAATCAATTAGAATTGCTAAAACTACAGTAAAAAAGACTTTAAAAACAGAACCACTCCAGTGTTATACGCCTTGATGAATTATTATTAAAGGAATAGTTTGATATTTTTGGAAATACACTAAGTGTAAGGAGCGTTAAATAAGAATCCTTCTTTATGTCTGTCCATTAAAGTCCCAGTGAACGGATAGTTAGAGCATCTTTAGCTTCTGTGCTGTACGGGCGGGGCTTATAGGACACCCGTAGACTAATGAATCTTAGCCCTGTGCCGCTAAAAGTTGAAGATTGATTAATGGTATTTATTGATGGTTTTATTGGTTGAAATTGATTGGTTCAAGCCTACGTAAGCACACGTTATATTTTGTTTGAAAAGATAGAAAAAATTATTTGATATTAAGATATTTATATTTCTTGGCATATATTGTTTTTTTGTTGTTGTTTTTTTAATTTTAACTCAGCCTTTCAGCAAGCAGCCGGTTAGCTCAGCTCAGCTTAGCTTAATTTAGCGAAAAGACTGAAAACCGGGGAAAACAATTAGCCAAGCTTTACCGAAATGGAGGTGAGTGAATTTTATAAACAAAAACGACAAACCGAGTTTAGCTGTTTCCACCTGTTTCCAGTCTTAGTGCTAAGCTAGCCCGCTGACATGGTAGCTTCATGTTTACTGGACAGACTTAAAGGATATGGCTGGCAATTTTCTACATTTTTCTTATTGTCAACAAATCTCATTTACAGAGCCAAAAACAACAACAATGAACTCATCCTACCTTTAAGTACTGTGTGTGTGTGTGTGTATCCAAAGCCTGATACATTGTATTCCTCTGCGCTGTAGACCTCTGTTGTTATGGTTATGTAATATTGAAACACAACAATGGGCACACACACACAATACTTTAAGTAGGATGAAATTAGTGTTGGTTTGGATCTGCACAAGATTAATAAGAAAAATATAGAAAATCACCAGCTATATTTTTTACAAAGTGTTCTGAGTCTTCTCATTTAACGCTCCTAAAATGTCGAACAAATTCCTTTAAATACAGTTTAAATGAGAATACAATCCTTTTTCGTTTGTGCTTTACAAGGATTTCCTTTTGCAGATTTCCCAATCAATGTGAAAAAAAAAAAAAGACATCCACAGTAAGCACGACATCTGTTCAACATCCTCCATCAATAGACAGATAGATGCGTGGTCAGTGTCACTCAGAAAGGTCAATAGGTCATTCAACCATCCCATCTGTGCCCCCAACCTTTACAATGTGCAAACATCATTTCTTTTCCCGTGTAGTATATCATTCAAGTAGGTCATAAAAATACAAAACAAAATCAATAATCAAACTAAAAAAACAAAAGAGGGCAAATCAAACTTTCAATGCCATTTGTCAGCCAAGCTCTTAGTAGGCTAATATTGTAAAAGCAAGTGACTGAAAAGCATCATGCAGCGTAAGAGATATGTTCACAAACTAGGCTTGGCAGTCTTCATACATACAAAAAAAATAGGTGTATTCTGTGGGATGTCTCTAAGAGCAATTCTATTTCTCATGAGAACATGAAGGGTTTGTTTTTGATCCCAAAAACATGGAATCATCTCTTCCCAATTCAATCACCAGTTCATTTCACTTGCACATTCATTGTTGTAATAAACTAGAAGGATTGCTGGCAAATTTGAGGAGCTATAATCTATTCTTATCTAATAAATACCATGTATAATGTGTGCTTAAGATGAGAAAACAATTCTCTTTGCAACAGAAAAGGGTATTTACTTATTCTGAAAGCTAGTCAAAGGAGTGGGGTAAAGCTATTTCTGAAGAGAAACACAGCTGCCTTGGAAACAAGCCTCATAATGAGAGCGCTACTGGGGCAGAAGAGAGTGCAGACACTTTGGAGGCCCTAGAGGAGACTGCAAAGCCTATCAAAAATGTATTAGTACCATTTTTGATAATTTTGGAGGAAAAATAAATCAAAAAATGGTTATCTCCAATTCTTTTGTTGTTGCTTAAATCATAATCGTAATCATAATAATAGTGAGTAGAAAGGAAAGGGTGAGAGGATCAGCCTTAGTGTTTAAACTGAGTCTCACCTGGAATGACAGAGATAGTTTTCAATGCTCGGAGAACTCTGAATGTTCTCAGCGCAGATACATTGCCCAGGTCCACAAACTCTGTTATATATCTGAAATAGGGGAAGGATCACACACAGAACAAACACGATGACAAATACCACACACGCCAAGAGCACAACACCACCGAACCAGGAGGAAAACGACGCCACTCACAGAGCCTGTCCACTGAGGAGAAGGGTGGAAGGTAAAAGGAAAGAAAGACACACACACCTAACACCAACCCCGCCCCACCGTTCCCCCGCCCCATCCTGTCTTACCTGGAATTACAGAAATAGTTTTCAATGCCCTCAACACCCTGAACGTGCGCAGAGCTGAGACATTGCCTAGGTTTACAAACTCTGTTATATACCTGCAGGATCAAACCACAGTTACAACAGCTCGTTATTTACATGCAGATATGAGAGATAAATCCAGACACAGACGGGCCATGTGGCTGCTTTACAGATATTTACGTATCATTCTGAGTATGTTTCTGCTCATATGGAGGCAGTTAACTATGTGGCACGATCTACCGGGCGACATATAGTCGACGGGGGGAGATACTGGGCCTTAAATTGGATGTTGCAGACTCCAGCAGATTGAGAGAAAAAGGCGAATGAAAAGGAGAGTTAGATGACAAGAAATCAAATGAATGGGTCTGAGGTGTGGGTGTCAGAGGAGGCCGTATCACAGATAGTGTCGAATGGAAACCTTCAATTCCCAAAGAGAAATGTCAATCTTCAGTAGTACTGAAAGCTCACTTTTTTTCACCCACCCCTCTTCACAAAACAATATTTGTGCACATGATATAATGTCATCATCCACAGAGCCACAAGAAAAATACTTACGCCATCGAAATGACCATGAAATCCAGCCAGTTCCATGGATCTCTAAGAAATGTAAACCCGTCTATACAGAATCCTCTCGCGCAGATTTTTACAAGAGACTCAAATGTATAAATTCCTGTGAATGTGTACCTGAAAGACAAAAAGTGGCAAAAGCTCAGTCTTACAAAGTTGAGTGTAGAGCACAAGATAAGTTTGGTATGATGAAGTCAGCTGAAACTGTTACATATGTTGCATTTAATGAAGTTTCAGAAACTATGAATTAGTTAGCATTAAAGTTTAGCCCCAGTTTGTGCCTCTCATGTATTACACCAAGAGCACAACATCCATTTCCGAAAAAAAAAATACATATCAAGACTATGAGTCTGATGTGTGACTCATCAGATGCATCGCTTTGTTACTCAAATGTAATGGTGTAATGTAATGTTGAGAGGGACAAACTGAGTGAATATATTAAATGTGTACTTACTCTACTTGTTTTGACCATTCGGGAGGATCACTAAAGGTCATGAATATACAGTTGGTCAAAATAGTACACATAATGATCATGCTGAAAAGAGTGAGGAGCAGGTTAAGGAAAATATGGATCACAGAATCAATCACAAACAGCAATCTGCGGCAGCTACTGCACAGTACATATATATATAAATATAAATATATAATGTGATTTCTTGGATCCAGTCAGCCTTAGTAGCCCTCAACATATAAAGGGTTAATGTCATAAAATCTACTCATAGCACTTTACAGACGGTGGTTTTGTGTGCCCGCTACCACAAAAGCCATTACTTTACCCATGAAATATTCAAATCGTAAATATATTTAGTGGAAATACAATAGCTCTCCCTCAACGCTGAAAGGAAACAAGGAAAACCTCGGAAATACCTTTAATGGCAGCCGGAAGTCAGTAATAGTTTGTGGCTAAGATAAGGAGGTAACTAGGTAAACACGGGGATAAAAGACAGGATGAAAAGTAACAAGGGTTTAGTATAGCTTTAGCTTTCGTTACTACGTCATCACTGCTGTGTCTGGCAACAAACACGTGTTATGTCAGCTGTAAAAAGATGCGGGGAATTATATAAATTATAATGATGTTGATATTTATATATTCATATCATGGTGATATAAATTAAGGATTTGCTAAAGGATTCAAAAGGGTTCAAAGTTGCTAACATTCATCCCACTGGGTAAAACATTTGAATGCTGTATTTATTATAAACAATAAAAAAATTTAAGTTTTAATTTAATCTTTTCATGAGTCAAACCCAATTTGTATACTATTTATGGTTGTATTTTTTTTCAGTGTATTTACATTTTGTAATTACTTTTCTATGTATGCTTCATGTTTAGTGGCGGAGTCCATTCCCACTCTGGTTTTAAATTGCCTACCTACACCTACACCCAAGCTTAGCATGAGTTTGTTTGGCTGCACTGTAAACAGATAAACCACATTTTCACCATAGCAGATAATCAATAGGCAGATTTGACCTACTTTATGGAAATATTACACCGATCGGCTGCAGCCAAGATTCTACTTCTTATTTTATTCCATCTCCTGAGTCTTTGATGGCACAGTGTTAAACTATAATGAACTTATTGTGGAAAACCAGCCCGGCGTACTGTTAAGGATGACTCATCATTTGTGCTAGCCTCTCCTTACAAGGATAAAATGGCTTCTGCCTAGCTTCCTGTATGCTCTGCCATGTTAGCGGTGTATGGAAGACATCATTTTCTATAATCTGACATGCTATTAGTTGCCATTTTCAGGCTCTGACTGTAACATACCAAGTGTCTGTATCCTGTCCTGTTCTAACAGTCGTAGTTAACGTCAATAGCCGCACGAGCAGAAAGACAAGGACATATCATCATCATGAATAATACACATGAACAGGAAAGCCTTTTGTCTCTATGCTGTTAAGACACCATTTCAAAGGATATGAATGTATCAAAATTTTTATAGCTACTCGCCTAACCGGATTTAAAGGACTTATGAAGTACAAGGCAGGAGTGGCACTAAAACGGAAGATTGTCTTCCCTCTATTTAGTACTATAAATGTCTGTGGAGAGAAGAAAAAAAGAGAGAGAGAGAGAGAGAGAGAGAGAGAGAGAGAGAGAGAGACAGAGAGAGAGAGAGAGGCCGTCAGTATTATTCACACAAAAATATCATTTCATAGCAAATGCACACTTTACTAAAAGCAAATTAATTTGATACAATGTGTTATGTAGTATAATGTGTGTGTGCGTGTGTGTGTGTCCTGTGCACACTTTCAGCTGCCATCATTCGTGCCGTTCTGCCCATCATGGCTTTGGTGGTTTTGAGAGAAGGAAATAAGCAAAGCCGAGTGGGGCTGACAAACCTCTTTCTGTGGATAACCTCATAATTGTTTAAATAAAACATGACGATTTGCATGAAACTTTAATGAGACTCTGTGCATTTGAACAAGTGATATGTGCCCTTATGCTTTTAACAAGGCATCCCTCACTACATTAA